>JAVXUO010001211.1:0-442749 GCA_033065855.1 Escallonia rubra
CATCCTAAAAACAGGACAGTAGAATTGGGCGTGATGTGGGAAAACGAGAATTCCAGAATTTTGAGACTAATACCCCTAGTAATTAGCTTCCAATAAGGTAGACACTATAGAGAACCCAAAAGTGAGAAGAATAGAACAGCAGGTAGGGGGAAGAAAAGGAATATAGGGAGGAAGCGGATATCCTTCAAAGTATGAAAGGCATGATATCATTTCTTTTTTATTGAACATAGGAATGCAAACTTACCTATCTCGTAGAAAAGCTCATTAACATTCAGGGCGGCTTTCGCAGATGCTTCTATGAAGAACATGTCATTGTCTTGAGAATATTGCATTCCCTCCTACAAGGATTCAAGATCCACATGCAATAAGGAAAACACGGTGCATCAGGAACAATCAAAATTATCATGCATTATGCTGCTAGGGACATTCGATTTATTAGTTATATATATCTCAGAAGATGAAGAATGCAGGTTTTCTTTATGCATATACCTCTGTTTCCACCTCTCTACTAGGTTCCAGGTCACACTTATTTGCCACCAATGCCATCACTAGGTTTGGATTTCCTGCAATGTTTTATGAGAAATATGACAAAGGTGTCATATGGTTATGGTCTCCCTAGAAACAACCGCATATATAAACTGAATACATGTAAGAGGCTTTCAAATACATCTACATGGAACCTGAACGAGAGCTACACAAATGTTTATCTTTTCAGCAAATGGCAAGTACACATTAGGAAGAATTACATTATAAAACAAAGGGCATGCACCAGGATACATTAAAAAACAAAAGAATAAACCATGGGGAAAGCAACTAATAACATGTGCAGTGTGGAAAACACGGATAAAAGCACTTTATCTACGCGCAAGTCATTAACCTCGAGCCAAGAATTGCCCAGCCCAAACAGACTTTTCGAGTCAGAGATCCCAATGGTACAGCAGGTTTTCTAACATGGCATTATCGGTAGTAGGGAGTTCTTCCATACAACGAGGAGTAACAGTGGATCCTTTGCTTCTTTACAGTGAGGTTGCTGTGTAGATTTGGAGTCAGCTCCTCGCCATGTTCCGGGCCCCACTGATCATGCTAAAGTCTGTGGCAGGCCAATTAGATTTGTGGCGCTTGCGGGTCCTGTTCTTGAGTCTTATGTTTTGCTCAAGACAAATCCCCCACCCCCACACCCCAATTTTCTGGTGTCTTTGCTCATAAAGTTAATGTTATAAAAGGAAAAAGGAGGCGTCATAATGTAAAGGGAAAGCACATATCATACCACGACAAAACAGTAACAAGTCATTCTGTCATACTACGAGTAAGACACATAAGAAGTCATAGTAAGTGTGTAGCTTGCATTTTTTGATATTCACAAGTCACGCATTCCAGTGTTAATGAAGTACAGGGACACAAGAAGTTAATGGATTTGAGAGTGCAGGTTGTTGATATGTGTATGGCTACTGTGAATTGATAATGATAAATGCCATCATGACAAGATGTAAAAAAACGAAAATTACAAGCAACTGTAGATAAATGATTATCAAGTTGAAACTATAAGCATAAGCTTATTTTAAAGTTCATGGGGTCACCTTGTCTTTTCAGCTCTTGAACCCATTTTTTCGCTCGAACAAATGTGTCCTGCAGTCAGAATACCACGTAATTGAAGCAAGATACAGCTAAGGAGATGAGCACATGGATCAAACATGAAAAGATGGATAGATGGGCTATGCACTTTTATGGTTGAACGTTTCAAAATGTAGCCTGTGTTCAAAATAGGTGTATGGGTTTCTATAACCTACCTGATTCTTCCCTAGATATGAAGGGAAAAATAGACAAAAAACCAGTTGCAATCAGTCTTTCAGAGAGTATGCAACTGGTCAATTTGTCTGATCACGCGCATCGGGGAACCAATACATTAATATAGGTATCGACTAAGTAATTGCCAACCACTTTACAGCTTTATCCTTAGCATTCATACTTAAGCTCTACAGATGACTAAACAACAAGAAAACCAGAAACGATTACCATGCTTGCGATGTCATAAACAACAAGGGCCGCTGCTGCACCACGATAGTACATAGGGGCCAAGCTATGGTATCTTTCCTGCCCAGCCGTGTCCCATATGTCAAATTTTACTGTGGCTTCAGATAAAGATAGTATCTGAGTGAAGAAAGCTGCACCTATAGTTGGTTCCTGCATAAAAAATGATGGCTAGGCTAGGAATATGGTCCTCAGACGTAGAAAATTATTTGGTGGAAACGGGATACGAAATTAACCTGGTGTTCAAAAAACTGGCCTTTGACAAATCTTAAAACCAAACTGGTTTTCCCAGTTCCCATATCCCCCAGAAGCACCTGCAGAAGAAGTGCAATTCCTAAGAAACCATGTACCTGAGACAACTGTTTCGTCCTGAATTATTACGTCTTAACAACATCCAAGAACCAATTTTTCGAATAACACTTCCTTGATGGGGCTTTAACATCGCCACCTTATGGACAACCTTATTGTTCAAGGTTACAAGGCCCACGTCCTTGTAGAACTACTACCACTCCAAAACAAGCGTTATTCTACATTATACTTGATAAGATCCAGAGAATTTTGTTCCATATGAATCAATGTGAATTCCTAGGATAAGATTAAATTATGTAACCTACCTATGATGAGATTAAAGTATCTAACCTATGAATTAGACTTATATAGTAGTTACAGATTAAAAAGGATTGATTGACAAATAGGGTTGAAACAACGATTAAGCTCAATGTTTACTTTTTCAAATTCTAAAACCACGTCAAGGGAGGATAGTGACACCGAGAAAATACGAGTCATAGAAGGTCAATAGAATTCTGTATTCGACAATTATCTGTGGAACACCCATATCTTCATGTTAGACGATGTGTTTGACGAAAATCCCCAATCTCTTACAAGAGTATTTCAATGTAGTCCAAATTTTAAAGAAGTTTTTTGTTGATTTAACGGGGACATTAACTTCCTTTGTTAATCATGGTAAAAAGTTAAACCAAAACGAAAAGAAAGTTAAAAAAAAAAAAGTGACTATTTGCATTACTTAAGCAATCGCTTCTGATACAACAAGATCACTAAACAAACTTATGTAGGTCTAGAATTGCATCGACAAGTATAATGGCGAGTGAAATTCGATAGAGACATAAAAGAGGGGGTTTAAGACGTACCCACCAGCTTGGCTTGTATAATCTTGTTGCCAGGCCTCGCCATTCAACTTGGAGATGACTGTGAAAATGCTATAGAGAGAGGGAGAGAGAGAGAGAGATTCTGAAAAGGAAAAAAGTGTAAATTCTCCTAGAACTGACAGGAGAAGCCACTGGAAGACGAAGGAATGAAGAACGGTAGGTTTGACTGTTCTTTTTCTTGGCATTTTGCCACAACATTGACTGGCAGTTGTACTTCCATTTTCGTTACCCTGAGTTTCTTTCTCCGAGTCTCTGACATAAGTGAACTGTAAAAATATAATTTTACAGCCTTAACATGAAAAGGATAAATTATCATGATGAAGACCTTCAGACACAGCAAAGAAGATGGCAAGATTTGTTCAAGAGTTTGAGAGACACATCAGACAGACTATAGTGAAAGAAGAAAATACACCATCGCCAAGTTACATTTCATATTTATGGTACATAACATTCATAACTCGTAGCGTTAGTTTCAAGTATTTTTTTTTTTTTTTAAATATCTTTCAGACAAAGCAAAAATTTTAGAACTCGTGCTACAAAAATAACTCATCTTAGCAAGGGCATGATCATTAATTTGCGTCCCAGTTCGAGTGATCTTCACTTGGTCAAATTGTCGATCAATCATCTGCAATTCTTAATTAAAATACCAAATTTGTAGAACGATCATCCATTGTTTCTTAGTTTTTTTTTTTTTTTTGGTGCAAATGAATTAAAAAACAGAGTTTAAATTACAAACGTCATTGTCCTAAACCTTCGGCATCATGCCGTAACAAAAAGAACAATTCTTCAGGGTTGTTCTAGACTAACATATGACCTATCTTGAGTGGCTCCCCATTTTGCAAGGAAATCAGCACATCTATTGCCTTCTCGTTGCACATGAACGATTGAAGAATGGGTGTCATGCAGGAGAAATCGACAGTCTAGAACTAGACTGGATAAAGGATGCCAGACAGGTTTTTGGCTTGGTCTGAATCAGTCTCAAAGGATTACGACTGATCAAAGAACCATTATTTCTTAGTGACGAAGTTTTATTCTCGGTGGAACGACTAATTGACACCAGGACAAAATAATAAAGCGAACACAAATAAAGGAAGCCCATGGAAAGTGAAGACACCTGGAAATTTGGATCCACACCGAGCCACCTCCCTCCGCTCTTTGCTCGGAATGAGCCCAACCCAATTCACACACGTGTCTTTCCTCGAAATGGGCCCAACCCCTCACCATTTCGCTTCCTATATCCCCGTTCGCGCCATGGCACCCACGTACGAATTACTTTACTATCACCAGATTCACCACCACCAACCCCCTCGGTACCTCGTTTTTTCCCTCCACCGCTGCGTTGTCTGCGCCGTGTCCCTCCTCCTCCTCCTCGCGGTCGCCACCTACGTCCTCTGGCCATCCGACCCCGACCTGGAGGTCGTCCGTCTGAACCTCGACCGGATCCACATCCGGACCAGTCCGCCCGTCACGCTCCACATCGAGCTGGACCTGACGATCAAGGTCCGGAACCCCGATCACTATTCCATGAACTATCGGTCGCTTGTCGTGTCGATGTGGTACAGGGGGAAGGGGCTGGGGTTCGTGTCGTTGAGCGGCGGCCACGTGAGGCCGAGAGGCGAGTCGTACGTGGACGCCACGCTTGAGCTAGATGGCGTCGAAGTGATGTCGGACGTGTTTTTGCTGCTTGAGGATGTGGCTAGGGGCTCGATTCCGTTTGATACTGTCACGGAGGTTCGTGGCGGCCTGCTTGGGTTGTCCTTCTTTCTGCTTCCTCTCAAGGTAAGCTGGAATAAATTTTGGATTAAATGTAAGATGCTGATGTTCTAACACTAATTCACTATGCGCATGGAGTAGATTAATTGTCAAAGTTAGGGCTAATGTAGAGAGAATATTGGCATTTGAAAGAACTTAAAACGTTGTGAGATGTGAGTTTAGCTGATTACAATGCGGTAAGCAAATTACGCGGCCAATTGATTTCGGGGAAAAGCAATGCTGTCTTTAAATGTTGAACTAGGATGGGTGAAGAATGAATTGGAGGAGTTACATTTGATTCAGAAGGCTGTATGAGCATAAAAGCAGACTTGGTGTCTTGCTGCGTAGAATTTGAGCTTAAAAGCATTTTGTAAAACACAAACGGGACTAGAGGACTTGTGGTAGATGGGATGCGTGTAGAGTATAAGCTAGTCATGCGGAGCTTGAATTAGTCTTGTATTGTGGTTTGTTGAAGCTCATAATTTAGATGGTAAGCAAGCTGAGATCTAACAAAGTTGCTTACCACTCATCAAAGCATTCTTCCCGTTCAAGGTCTTTGTACTTTGCAATTCGTATTTCAGAAACAAGATTAAAAACATATGCCTTGTTTAAGAAATTAATAAGACGAGGAGGAGAAATCTTTGAGATTGGACACCTTTTATTATGAGTGAGAGAGCTTGCCAATGTTATGCGCTGAAACATGAGAAATTGAGAATCCTACGTATAATGGAGAAACCCCAAATTGCTACGACTTGAAGCCTTGCTGGCCCGTGTTACCTCGAGTTAGCATGTGCGCTGAAACATGAGAATCCTACATAATGAAGAAACCCCATTTTGTGACAACTTGAAGCCTTGTTATGAGTATATGGCAATTAGGAACTTAAGCTGACATGAGATGTGGAAGCTCGTTGATATATACGTCTTTGATGGATAGTTTGCTTTAAGTCAAGGGCTTTAAAAGGGCCACTTAAGTTGCAGAAGTAACATAGGGAATCGTGGTCAGTAAAGACGTAATTGTTATAATCTAGAACAATATACTAGTGCATATAACGTTTCATCGGTACTCATATTCAACGTAATGAGCACAATGAATTTATTTTAAGGGTGATATGTTAAAGAGTCTGCAAGGATGAATAAGAATATATGAATGAGGTTATGAATTTAAAGATGAGTGCATCTGCTATTTAATCCACGGTGATAAATGATAATGTTTCTTTCTAAATCCTTGAGCGCCTTTCAGGTTGTACAGCTTCAACTTTTATCAAGCCAGCGCTTCATACTTAATTTGTTGATTTTTGGTTGTAGACACCATCTAACCCCTCGTCTTTTTGTCTATTACATCTTTTGCAGTCATTTTATCTTGACCTAATCTGGTTCTAGGTTGGACTTTGAGCTAGCCATCAGGTTTCATTGCAACAATGAACACTTGTTCGAAACATAGTTGTTAAGGTTACACAATGCTCAGCAAAGGCCTTGCATGATTCAGTGTGTGCACTTAAGCATGCATCCAGACTGAAGCCCATTGCACCCAAGACGTGCTCTGCATATTGCTGAATCTGACCATTGATTTGGTTTACTTGTAACATTTTTGAAATATTTTTGATGCATATTTGCTAAGATATTTTTGATGGTCATACTTGCAGAATTTCACCAAAATTGGTGGTGGAAGGATTTTGATATACTAGACAACTTTAATTTTTGCAAGTAATGGATGTATGGTCCCTAGAGTGGAGCAATTGATATGCATATATTCACACATTGAGCAATTTATATGCATATATGTGCACACAGGTTTTTTCATACGTCAAGCAATTAATTCCAATTATGTAATGCAAGAGCATAATGAAGTAGTTGGAGGGTTGCAAAGATGGACTTGAAGTGGATTGGCACCAACTCAATATGTGGTAGTTCACTTGTACTGAGCAGCAGTTTGCCTTGCTCTTGTTGCAAACTGTTCAGCATGTTCCCTTACCTCTTATGAGCACCTCTAGTTGAATGTATATAGGCCCACGTAGATATAATGATGATGTATGTTTGCTCCCATATAACTTTAATTTCCGATAACTTCGTAATTTGGATATGAAGGTCAGATTTCTCATTTCTCTAATCTGTCGCCATATGCTATTGAACAGGCAAAGCTATCATGCAAGGTCTATGTAAACACGGTCAACCAAACAATTGTCCAGCAAAACTGTTATCCTGAGGTAAGGCCCCCGTCTTTCCTCCTCTGGTTTTTGTTTAGCGTGGGTGATGCCAACTTCACTGCTGAAAGTGTTGGAAGTTTTTATTACTCCTTCCTTTTTGTGTTGCTGCTTTTAAAAGAATCGTTTAAGAATAAATGCTTTGTACTACTATTGAATGGGATGAACTGGATTAAGGTGCTGTGAAAAGATCAATTAGAAAATTCTACTTATCTTAGCAATGAGTCTCAACCTTCCAATTAAAAGTTGCAAAATTTGCAAACAACAGTGAGTTATAATAGTAAAACAGTTCTAAAAATTTCATTTCCATGCGGTCAACTACTTGGACTAAGGTTGGGATCAGTGGCTATATATATATACCTCAGTCTTTTTTGTTTGAAGTTGCAGTGGGTTTATATATATATATATATATATATATATATATATATATATTCTTCTAACGTTACTATTCTTCTGGCCAGTGATGAATTTGGATGCCACATAGAGGTGCCTGGAATGCTGTTACACGTGTGCGTCTGTAGCGGTTTTGTGCATGTGAAGCCGGGTAGCTCAAGTATTTTAAATGTTCCTGTAATTGGTGCATAATATTAACTATCAAAACTATCATTGTGCGCAATGTACGAATCCAGGTAACTTTCATTTGTCTATATTTCTAGCTTTGCGTTTGGCCCCCTTCTTTCCTCTCTAAAAAAAAGGTGAAAGTAAATTGGAATAATTACAGTAATGTTCCTAAGGTTATGGTGAAATTACACTCAAAGACATTAAATTTTAGAATGTAACATACTGTGACTAAAAACGCTAATTTTGTAACACTTGTGTCCATCCGTTAGGGTTCAGTCTAATATGTGTACTTTTCTTATGATGTCATTGTTACGTATTTTTCAAAATGGTAATATTTTCCTTGTATTTTAATTTGAAAATTTTAAAAATTATTTTTACAAACCCTAATTTGAAATTTTGGGTTTTTTTTAACAAACCCTAATCTTCAAATTAGCGTTTTAAAATCTCAACAGCCGTCAACCCCCTCCCTTGCCAGTTGCCCCACGTCACCAGCAGCCTTCTCCATCGCCCCTCGCCGCAAGCCAGTGGTGAAATAGAACCGGCAATAGGCTGACTACTAGCAAATGGTAGGCTGATTACAGGCCTTATGGTTTTTTGGAATTGGAAAATCATTCCCATGATTGACAACCACCGCTGGTAAGTAACTCCCACCACACCAGTAAACAGATTACAAGCGTTGGTATTACAACAACCGGCAATGGTTTTCCTGCCTCATTCCACCCCGCCCGTAGCCTCCCCCTCCCTCACCCCACCACCGTGCCCACTCACTGACCCTTTGCCACCGCAGCCCCAATTGCGACCCAATCAACCAGCTGCAAAATCAACCCGATAAACGTTAGCCTGCTTTCAAGATAGGTGTATGGGTTTCTACAACATAATTGTTTCTTCCCTAGACATGAAGGGAATGATAGACAAAAACCAGTTGCAGTAAGTCATACAGAGAGAATGCAACTGGTCAATTTGTCTGATCACGCGTATCCAAGGAATGCTACATTATTTATATAGGTATCAACAAGTAATTGCCAGTCACTTTAAAGCTTTATCCTTAGCGCTCATACTTAAGCTCTTCAGATGACTAAACAACAAGAAAACCAGAGACGATTACCATGCTTGCGATGTCATAAACAACAAGGGCCGCTGCTGCACCACGATAGTACATCGGGGCCAAGCTATGGTATCTCTCCTGCCCAGTGTGTCCCATATATCAAATTTTACTGTGGCTTCAGATAAAGATAATATCTGAGTGAAGAAAGCTGCACCTATAGTTGGCTCCTGCATAAACAATGATCACTAGGCTAGGACTATGGTCCTCATATGTAGAAAATTATTTGGTGGAAACGGGACACAAAATTAACCTGGTGTTCAAAACACTGGCCTTTGACAAATCTTAAAACCAAACTGGTTTTTCCAGTTCCCATATGCCCCAGAAGCACCTGCCCAAAGAAGTGCAATTCCTTAGAAACCATGTACTTCGTCCTGAATTATTACTTCTTAACAACATCCAAGAACGACTTTTGTGAATAACACTTCCTTGTTGGGGCTTTAACATCCCCACCTTGTGGACAACCTTATTCTTCAAGGTTACAAAGCCCGTGCCCTCTTAGAACTACGCAATACTCCACAACAAGCGTTATTCTACAATATATTCGATCACGTCCAGAAATGTAAGGATAAAATTGAATTATCTAACCTTCCTAGGATGAGATTAAATTATCTAACCTTTTCTGGCTTTAGCTGCTGCTACTAATGCAGTTTATCATCCATCCCCACGTTCTCCCATAAGAGCCAAAGATCGGTGATGTTGTCATGAGAAGTGTGGGAAGTCTGCTCTTGATCATAAGGCCATGGCGGATTGAAATAATTTTAGATTTTTTCTCAGGATAAAGCATAGGCCCCAAGATCGATCAATTATGGGATTCTTGGCTAGATAAAGGTTCTATGATGTCCAAATGGCTACAAGCATCAGGGTTCCAAGCATAAACAAGCATTGTTTGACAAATCAAACTAGGGTTGAGATAACAACTAAGCTCAATGTTTACATGTTCAAATTCTAAAACTAACACTGAAACGGAGAAACTACGAGTCATAAAAGGTCAATAGCATTCTCTATGCGATAATTATCTGTGGCACCCCCATATCTTCATGTAGAAGAAGATATGTCTGAAGAAAATCCCCAATCTTCTTACAAGAGTAGTACCATGTACTCCAAATTTTAAAGAAAATTTTGTTGATTTAACAGGGACATTCACTTCCTTTGTTCGCCTTGGTAAAACGTTAAAACAACACGAACAGAGAGTTAAGAAAAGTGACTACTTGCATTACTTCAGCAATCTCTTCTGACACAACAAGATCACAGAACAAAGTTATGCAGGTCTAGAAATTGCATCGACAAGTATAATGGTGAGTGAAATTCGAAGTTAAAGACTTAAAAGAGGGTGTAAGACGTACCCACCAGCTTGGCTTGGCTTGTATAATCTTGTTGCCAGGCCTCGCCATTCAACTTGGAGATGACTGTGAAAATGCTCTAGAGACTAGAGAGAGAGAGATTCTGAAAAGGAAAAAAGATGTAAATTGTCTTAGAACTGAAAGGAGAAGCCATTGGAACAAGGAAGAATGAAGAATGAAGAATGGTAGGTTTGATTAAGTCCTTTTACTGGGCATTACCTGCAACATTGACTGGCAGTTGTACTTCCATTTCCGTTACCCTCAGTTCTTTCTCTCTCTCTCTCTCTCGGGGGCATTACCCAAAGCGGAAAATCGCCTGAATTAAAAGGTAAATTGAATTATGGTCGAAAACCCGTTTTGTTACGAAATATTATATTACTTGTGTCCGTTAAAAGATGGACTCCTATTTTCTCTACATACAAATGTCACTGGAAATGCAGCTGCGTTAAAACTTGGTAATGAGAGTTATGTCGGCCATGTGATCTTACCGGCTCGAACGGTGTGACAAACTTTATCACCCTTTTTTTTACAAAAAAAAAAAAAACATCACTGTTGAATTGGGAATCAGGAATAACGGTCTAAAAAGAGGGCAGAGATGGTGCAAGAGACTAGGATTTCAGTATATTATTTTATTTATATGTCTGGACTATAAAGAGCAATTTAGTCACGAGAATATCTAATTTTCATGCTCTGGTATATTTATGTACTCACTTATCAATAAATTTGTAATATTTGTTTTTGATACACATTTTAACTAAAAATAAAGTGTTCAAAAATGATGCCACGGAAAGTGGGTTCGTACTTACGTGGAGGTGCCACAAAGACTGCAGTCTGAGTCAGCTTCCAAGTATGTAAAGTGAGAGACAGCAAGGGTGGAACAAGGGCAGAGACCAAGGGCTTCCCAGACAGAGCTCGAGGGTGGCAGTGCTGCGAGGGCGATAGCGCGAGATGAATACACGATGACAGTCACAGTCCGATGCTTAGGTCCAGAGTCAGGGTGCTGTATGTTTCTCTCTCTAGAATTCTAGAGTGAGAAAGTGAAAATGTCCAAATGTTATCCTCCCAAATGAATTCTCAAGACCTCTATTTATAGAGATTGAGATGATGATGTCATAAACCGACACGTGGCGCTCCCCGGGAGTGACACGTCACCGGGGGGTCCACGGGTGCCGGTGCTCCACGGACTGTCGAATCGCATATTCATCCGGCCTGCCCCGCACAGCGTCGCTCTGTCTGTCTGGAAAGACTGGCTCCCACAGCGTCGGTGTGGCCAGAGAACCCCCTTGATCTAGCCTCCAATCCAAGCCCTTGCGGAGTCCCACAGGCCTGGCAGCGGTGGGGAAGACCCGACGCCCAACTGCCAGGTGAACTAGGCGCGATGCCCTCCGAAGACCTGCTCCCGTCTCGGAGTGACCCGGGGGTCATAGTCCCTAGAGGTGCCGACGCAAGCCCCCAGTGCCGGAGCACGTAGGCCAGTCACGCAGGCACCCTGACGGAGATAGTGTCCCGGAGGAGTCATCTATTCCGCAGGCCAAGGTAGCATCCCGAAGGAGCCGTCTACCCGGCCGGCCAAGGTAGCATCCCGGAGGAGCCGTCTACCTGGCGGAAGGGGAGTTGAAGAGCTCCCTGGCAGAGATAGTGTCCCGGAGGAGTCGCCTATCCCTGCGGGTGAGTCCTTATGCCGGAGCACTTGGAACGAGTCAAGGTAGCATCCCGGAGGAGCCGTCTACCCGACTGGCCGAGGTAGCATCCCGGAGGAGCCGTCTACCTGGCGGAAGGGGAGTTGAAGAGCTCCCTGGCAGAGATAGTGTCCCGGAGGAGTCGCCTATCCCCGCGGGTGAGTCCTTATGCCGGAGCACTCGGAGCATGTCAAGGTAGCATCCCGGAGGAGCCGTCTACCCGACTGGCCGAGGTAGCATCCCGGAGGAGCCGTCTACCTGGCGGAAGGGGAGTTGAAGAGCTCCCTGGCAGAGATAGTGTCCCGGAGGAGTCGCCTATCCCCGCGGATGATGTACACTCCGGAGAGTGGGTTGAAGCATGTTCCATGACCAAGGCAAGGTGCGCATGGTGTGATGAATGAGTGTGGTGCCCGGGGGCATGATGACATGATTGTGGCGCATGGGTGCGATGAAGTGAGTAAGGTACCGGGAGCACGTCTATGTCAATGGCGCGGCGCATGGGCGCGACGGAGTGCGTAAGGTGCCGGGGGCATGTTTGTGTCAATGGTGGCGCATGGGCGCGACAGAGTGCGTAAGGTGCCGGGGGCACGTTGGTGTCAATGGTGGCGCATGGGCGCGACAGAGTGCGTAAGGTGCCGGGGGCACGTTGGTGTCAATGGTGGCGCATGGGCGCGACAGAGTGCGTATAGTGCCGGGGGCACGGTAGTGTGACAGAGAGCCTGGGGGCACGGCTGTATCAGCGGCGCGGCGCATGGGCGCGGCGAAGTGTTGGAGTGTGACGCCCGGACGTCGGTGACGGGGGTCACGGAGACGACGTCCGGGCGACGGATGATGAGCATCGTGGAGTTGTGTCTGGGCGACGGGGTCGCGGAGTTGTGTCCGGGCGACGGGGTCGCGGAGTTGTGTCCGGGCGACGGGGGTCGCGGAGTTGTGTCCGGGCGACGGGGTCGCGGAGTTGTGTCCGGGCGACGGGGTCGCGGAGTTGTGTCCGGGCGACGGGGTCGCGGAGTTGTGTCCGGGCGACGGGGGTCGCAGAGTTGTGTCCGGGCGACGGGGGTCGCGGAGTTGTGTTCGGGCGACAGGGTCACGGAGTTTATAGATGACGGAAGTTGCGAAGTTGATGGACGACGGACGACGTACGTCGTGAAGTTGATGTACGAACGAACGTCGGAGGTTGTTGCAGGACGGACATCGCGAGGTTGATGTACGAACGTCCGTAAGGTGATGCACGACGGACGTCGCGAGGTTGATGTACGAACGTCCGTAAGGTGATACACGACGGACGTCGCGAGGTTGATGTACGAACGTCCGTAAGGTGATGCACGGCGGACGTCGGGAGGTTGATGTACGAACGTCCGTAAGGTGACCCACGACGGACGTCGCGAGGGTGATGTACGAACGTCCGTAAGGTGATGCACGACGGACGTCGGGAGGTTGATGTACGAACGTCCGTAAGGTGATGCACGACGGACGTCGCGAGGTTGATGTACGAACGTCCGTAAGGTGATGCACGACGGACGTCGCGAGGTTGATGTACGAACGTCCGTAAGGTGATGCACGACGGACGTCGCGAGGTTGATGTACGAACGTCCGTAAACATCGCGGAGGTGCAAAGACTCGGGAAAACAAGTGCGCGCAGGAGGGAAGTCATAGGCCAAACATTGGGGGAGGCCGAGGCCGACCCCAAGGGGGAGGCCGAGGCCGACCCCAAGGGGGAGGCCAAGGTCGAGGCCGACCCCAATGGGGAGGCCAAGGCCGAGGCCGACCCCAAGGGGGAGGCCAAGGCCAACCTCCTTGGGCAAGTGCCATGGTGCATCGACGGACGACGTGCGAAGTGCGACGGTCGAAGCGTGATGCGGCGTCGCACGATGATGAGTTTCTTGGTGACGAAGTCATGTAATGAAAGTGAGAAGTGCACGTGACTTGAGCGTGCATGCTTTGACCGGTTGTGAGCGTTGAAAATGACTGTTGCTTGTGCGGACGTGTCATGCAAAATGGGACCACAGTGGGCCTTTGGGTGCGACCAGAATAGGTTGGGAACAAAAAGCATACTACTGTTTTTCATTAAGGTTGGCCATGGCAAAATTGTTTCAGTTATTTTAGACAACTAGTACAGAGTATGTGCGTTGCACGTGGATATGGTCGAGAGTAATGTTTGAGGTGATATTATTTATTTATTTATTTTGGATCAAAATAATGTAATTCAATGATGTTCTTATTTCTTTTGTGACTTGTATTAGAAGAAATATATATTTGATGTTCGCAATCGTAATCAGTTCATTATTTAGAAATATTCTTTGTAAGGTTCTAGATTGAACAAATATTTATTGGTATTGCTGAAAATAAAATCAAATGGAGAAATTAAGAAAATGAGTAGCTCTTTGTTTTTGTAATATATTATTGGTTTATGGTTAAGATTTATAATTTTCAAGACCAGGTACTTTGCATTTCATCAATATTCTTTTAATTTCATCAAAATTTAAAAGGGAGTAGTAATAAAAAAAATTGTAAGAATGTAGTTGACATAATTAACTGAGGACATAATCGTTTAAAAATGATTTACAATATTCACAGGCGCACACACACACATACACACACACACACACACACATATATATAAGGCTTAATTGCACTCTAAACCCTGTGTTTGCGAAAGAATTACAACTAAACCCCCAAACTTTACAACTTGACACCTAAGACCCCAAAGTTTACCATATGTTCTAATCTCTGGAATTTACTAACGGGATTAACGATTTCGTTACTTTTTTAGGGTAGTTTTGTCTTTTCATATTCTTTTGGTCATACCTTCTTCTTCCACCTCCACCACCACTAATTTCCCCACTTCCACTTGCCCAACCTGCCTCTTCCATCGCTGCCCACCCCAGCCACTAGGCATAAGCACAATCAGGGTGCCTGTGTCTCATTGAAGTTTGGAGTACAAATTCCAAAATAACCAAGCTAGTTAAACTGCAGGACTCGAGGTGCTTGTGATGCGCTTTTGAAGCAGTCTCAAAACAGAACTCTGAGCATGATGTCCAACCTAATCTCAAGTTCGAAAATTTGCCTAAGCTTTTGTCTCTCCCTCGTCCATCCTGGAAATGTCTTACAATACTTGGGTCAAATACAACAAGTGGGCGGCGGTAGAGAGGCGAGGACAGTGAAGAGTGCTGCAACGTACTGTGGCGAAGGATCAGATAGTGCCAAATGGCCTTCCCAACCTCGTCGCAAGACTGGAAGAGAAGGGTAGCGGTCAGAATCGCTGGCTGTAGGGGCCACAGCTATGCTGAGTCGAGGTGGAGGCGGCGGTGATTAGGGCAGGTGATGAAGAAGGAGAAGGAGAAAGGAAAATGAAGAAAAGAAAGGGAAAATTACCATCCAACCCTTCCTTTACTTTGATCTCATACGTCGAAATTGGTTTAAAAAGTTTATTGTTGAATTGTTTTTAAAAAATAATCGAAAGGACACAAATGTCCTTAAAACGTAACGAAATCGTTAATCCCGTTAGTAAATTCCAGATATTGCAACAGATGTCAAATGTTGGGATCTTTGTTGTCAAGTTATAAAGTTTGGGGTTTTGGTTGCAATTCTTTGAAAAACTCAAGGTCTATAGTGCAATTAAGCCTAATTTTTAATATATTGTTTCAAAACTCATGCTAAGAAAGCAACTCATCTTAACAAGGGCAAAAACTTAATTATTAGTTTTGATCGGAGCTTGAGTGGTCTTCACTTGGTCAAATCATTAATCAATTATCCGTAATTCTCAATTGAAGCGCTGCATTTGTAAAAGGACTATTCATTTTTAGTGACAAGGTCCATAAATGGACATGGACAAATTTTTTTATCCTCGAAGGTATGATTAAATGACACCGAAACAAATTTAAGAAAGCGAAAACAAACAAGCAAGCCCATGGCAGTGAAGACACCTGGAAATTTGGATCCAAACAGAGTCACCTTCCTCCGCTCTTTCCTCGGAATGGGCCCAACCCAACCCAACTTCACCATTTCACCTTCCTATATCCCCGTTACCAAACACCCAATCCCCAGCCAGTCCCCACGCGCCATGGCATCCCCAAAGCCCACCAACGAGCCACCTTACTATTACCCTCTTCCACAAGATCCCCACCCCCACCAACCCCCTCAGACCTACGTCCTTTTGCCCCTCCTCCGCCTCCCCTCCTTCGACTGCCGCAAATGCCGCCGCCGTGTCGTCGTCGCGGCCCTCCTCCTCCTCCTCGCGGGCGCAGTCTACGTGCTCTGGCCATCCGACCCCGACCTGAAGGTCGTCCGTCTAAACCTCGACCGGGTCCACATCCGGACCAGCCCGCTCATCGCGCTCGACATCAAGCTGGACCTCACGATTAAGGTGCGGAACCCCGATCTCTATTCCATGGACTATCGGTCGCTTGTCGTGTCAATCGGGTACAGGGGGAAGGAGCTAGGGTTCGTGTCGTCGAGCCACGGCCACGTCAGGCCGAGAGGCGCGTCGTACGTGGACGCCACGCTTGAGCTAAATGGCGTCGAAGTGCTGTCGGACGTATTTTTGCTGCTTGAGGATTTGGCTAGGGGCTCGATTCCGTTTGATACGGTCACGGAGGTTCGTGGCCGGCTTGGGTTGTTCTTTTTTCAGCTTCCTCTCGAGGTAAATTTTGAATTAAATGTAAGATGCTAATTTTCTAACACTAATTTACTATGCGCGTGGAGTAGATTAATTCTAAGGTTAGGGCTACTGAAGAGAGAAAATTGACATTTGAAAGAACTTAAAACACTGTGAAATGTGAGTTTAGCTGATTACAATGTGGCAAGCAGAAGACGCGGCCAATGGATTTCCGGGAGAAACAATACTTTCTTAGAATGTTGAACTAGGATGGGTGAAGAATAAATTGGAGGAGTTGCATTTGATTCAGAGGCTGTATGAGCATAAAAGCAGAATTAGTGTCTTGCTGCGTAAAACTGGGGTGAATTAGGGAGGAAGCGGAGAAGTTCACTGCCAATTGAGCTTAAAAGCGTTTTGTAAAACACAAAGGGGACTAGAGGTTTTGTGGTAGATGGGATGCGTAGAGTATAAGCTCGTCATACAGAGCTTGAACTAGTCTTGTATTGTGGTTTGTTGAAGCTCATAATTTATATGGTAAGCAAGCTGAGATCTAGCAAAGTTGCTTACCACAGATCAAAGCATTCTTCCCATTTGAGGTCTTTGTACTTCGCAATTCGTATGTTAGAAAGAACATTAGAAACATATGCCTTGTTTAAGAAATCAATAAGAAGACTTGGAGAGTCATTGAGATTGAACACCTTTTATTATGAGAGAGGGCCAATGTTATCTCGAGTTAGCACAGTTATGCGCTGAAAATTGAGAATCCTACACAGTGGAGAAACTCCAAATTGCTACCACTTGAAGCCTTGCTGGCCAATGTTACCTCGAGTAAGCATGGTTATGCGCTGGAACCTGAGAATCCTACATAATGAAGAAGCCCCCATATTGCGACAACTTGAAGACTTGTGATGAGTATATTGCAATTAGGAACTTAAGCTGACATGAAATGTGGAAGCTCGTTGATATATTCATCTTTAAGGGATAGTTTGCTTTAAGTCAAGGGCTTTAAAAGGGCCACATAAGTTGCAGAAGTAACAAAGGAATTGTGGTCAGTAAAGATGTAATTGTCATAATCTATGCATTATCGTTTCATTGGGTATTCTTATTTAATTTAACGAGCACAATGGATGTATTTTAAGGGTGATACGTCAAAGAGTCTGCAAGGATGAATAAGAATATCTGAATGAGAATGAACCATGAAATTTAAAGATAAGTGCATTTCCAAATTTAATCTACGGTGGTCATGTAATTTTTCGAATCCTTGGCCTTTCAGGTTGTAACAGCTTCAACTTTTATCAAGCCAGCGCTTCTTAGTTATTTTGTGATTTTTGATCGTAGACACCATCTAACATCTTGTCTTTTTGTCTATTACATCTGTTGTGGTCATTTCATCTTTTGACCTAATCACGTTTTAGGTTGGCCTTTGAGTTAGCCATCAGGTTTCTTTGCCACAATAAACATCTGTTCGAACTGTAGTTGTTAAGTTTACTCAATGCTCAGCAAAGGCCTTGCATGATTCAGTGCGTGTACTTAAGCATGCTTTTAGACACCGAAGCCCAATGCGCCCAATAGGTGCTCAGTGCATATTGCTGAATCTGGCCATTGGTTTGGTTTACTTTTACCATTTTCGAAATACTTTTGATGCAGTGGCTTACTCCCAAAAAGGACTGACTAAAATCATTTAAACAGAGCTCTATAGTGCAGATCTCTCTCTCTCTCACACTCCCCCTCCTCCTTGGTTTAGCAACTAGTCCTCCTCTTCTTCCTTCTTGTCATCCCCTCAAAGTTTTACCTCTGATCACACTCCAGGCTGCCGCCTTATATCTTTTGTTGTTCATGGCTTTTTCTTCCTTGTTCTCTCCTTGCAATGAACTTCTGGTTCAGCATAAATTTGCTACTGTTACTAATCCCAGATGTAATCACAAAATTATCCTACATCTTTAAATTCAGGAACGTGTGATTTACGTTGCTGAGGACCATATGTAGTGTCACCCAGGTCTAATGGTAAGACCACATGTAGCTATTGCCGTTTATATGGTGTCATCTTTTCATATATATGCACTTTATAGAGAATAGCTTAGTGACATAGTATCCTGTGAAGCATGGTTATACTTGCAGAATATCACCAAAAATGGTCGTGGAAGGCTTTGATATACTACAAAATTTTAATATTTGCAAGTAATGGATGTTTGATCCCTAAAGTTGAGCAATTGATATGCATATATGAACACGTTTTAGCAATTTATATGCATATATGCGCGCACATGTTTTTTCATGCGTCAAGCAATTATGTCCAAGTTTGTAATGCAAGAGCATACTGAATGTCTCCGACTTACTAGTCGAAAGTAGTAGTTGGAAGGTCACAAAGATGGACTTGAAGTGGATTGGCATCAACTCAATAGGTTCCACATGGTAGTTCACTTGTACTGAGCAGCAGTTCGCCTTGCTCTTCTTGCAAACTGTTCAGCATGTTCCTTTACCGTCTTATGAGCACGTCTAGTCGAATGTACATAGGCCACATAGATATAATGATGATAAATGTTTGCTCCCATATAACTTTAATTCTCCATACCTTCGTAACTTGGATGTCATGGTTTCTCTAATCTATCGCCATATATATGATATTGAACAGGCAAAGCTATCATGCGAGGTCTATGTAAATACGCGAAACCAAACAATTGTCCGGCATAACTGTTATCCTGAGGTAAGGTGTCTTTCCTCCTCCGGTTTTTGTTTAGCGTGGGTGATGCCAGGTTCACTGCTGAAACTGTTCAAGTTTTAATTGCTCCTTCCTTTTTGTGTTGCTGCTTTTAAAAGAATCATTTAAGAATAAATGCTTTGTACTACAATTGAATTGGATGAACTTGATTAAGGCGCTGTGAAAAGATCAATTAGAAAATTCTACATATCTTAGCAATGAGTCTCAACCTTCGCCTTAAAAGTTGCAATATTTGCAAACAGCAGTGAGCTATGATGGTAAACAGTTCTAAAACATGTGATTTTAATGCGGACTAAGGTTGGGATAAGTGAGTATATATCTATAGATCCTCGGTCTTTTTTGTTTGAAGTTGCAGCGGGTTTATATATTCTTCTAACGTTAATGTTCTTCTGGCCAGTGATGAATTTGGATCCACATGGAGGTGCCTGGAATGCTTTTATACGTCTATAGAGGTTTTGGGTACGTGAAACCCGGTAGCTTAAGTATTGTGAATATTCCTGTAATTGATGTATAAGTATCATATGACTATCTTTGTGTGCAATGTACGAATCCAGGTAACATTCATTTGTCTAGATTTCTAGCTAGTGATATAGCTCTTTGCATCTGGTCCCCTTCTTCCCTCTCTGATGAAGGTAAAAGTAAACTAATTACAAAGGCAAGACAAGAAGGATGAAAATGACAAGAAAAATTATATCTTGTACATATATATATATATTCTTTTATTACGTATGACAGGTGTATACCCGTATACAGATTCCAGACACATCTAGATGTACTGTGCTGAATTTATCATCATGGGCTGTGGAGAAAAATTAAAGGAGCAGGTACAGGAATTTTGGTACAGGAGGAAAGAGAAGAAGAATTCATGCAGTACTGTTGTAAATCTATTTACGTTACAATGGAGCACACAGTACTTACTAGCTGCCGTTGGGTCCCAGGCGACCAGCCCATTGATATTCCCTATGATGATACCTACACTTGAACGAGCCCGGGTGGAGCGTGGGTGAGCAGAGACACTGCTTCACCGCTCCTCCACCACCTCCGGCGGCCACTGTAACTATCTCAGTTGGCACTTCTTGCCTCCTACCCTCTTGCACTGCAGTAGCCGCCGGAACTACCAACCGGTGCCAGCCTCCACTGGACTGGTTACATGAACCAACCGGGTGAATGGCTGCCGGGTAACACATCTCTTTTTGTAGGAAAGAAATGGTTGAGAAAAGTGAATGAGCAAAGATGGTGGTCTTATACCAATATTATTGGTGGAGAGAAAAAGATAGGGGGTATATTATAAAGCTTTGGATCGGCTCACAGAAAGTGATAGCTTTAGCTTTTTCCTATCGGAGAGATGGCGATAAAAGGTGATGAGACTAGGAGTTATCTTCATAGAAAGTCCTGCTCCTGCGCCAATTGGTAACACTTGGCCTACAATGGGACCCTAGGACTGGAAAACTCTGATGACGCGCCAGATGAAGGTCCTGACCACTTGTTTGTTTTGCATTTGCTCTTTGTTATCTTTCTTCTGTTTGGGAAGATGGAGAACTGCAAGGAAATTTTCCTACCATCATTTCTCGCTTTGTCCTTTCTTTGGCACTTACTTTGTGGCGAAGGCTTAGGAGGCTTATCTGGGTAACCGACAAAACGATTGCTGATGCTGCTCCTTGTCAAGGTTCGTCTTTATTAGCTGCTTTTGACTCAGATCCTAGTCCTGCTAATTCCTTGATTACACGAGGAATCTACGTCATCCTCCTTGGACTCTTCGTCTTAAGCATCACATACATATAGATTTTCAGTTTAGGTGACTACCTTGACCAAAAGTGGTCATTCTCTTGGAATCTTTTTCCGATCATCATACAATTTTTTTCTTGGTACAATCGTTGTAAAGCAGGAGCCATAAGAAAGTGTTGTCCGCATTCTTACAATTTTATGGCCTACCTTATTCTGAGGTTTGTGCCGCAACTAGATTAAAAATTAATAACTCGACGAGATGGCTCTTAATGAGTGAAGTTTGTGAGGAATTATTCTCGAGACCGGTAGTTTGGCTTTCCTTGTTTCAAACCCGAAGAAATGAATTTCCTTGTGAATTACCTAGGCAGAGCTTGCAATTGCCTTTGATATGCCCCGGAAGTTGACTAACTATAGTGTGCCTTGGCTGATCTGTAACACTACCTCACTGCCAAACCAAATTATTTTTTCCTTTATTAAAGCTATATATGGCTAAGCCCAAGTAAGGTTGCTTAGCAAGAATCTCTTTTGTTATTGTAAATTTCTTTAGGGCAGTAATTTCTTTAGAATTTCGAAGTTCCAGTTTATCTCAAGTCCTGTCTCAACACCTATCCAAAGTAGGTCCGTAAGTATGGTAATTCCCGTTGATTGCTTAGGCAAAGGAGTGGACTATCAACAGTATCAATTACGTGGAGGCACTGTTGTGAAGGCCCTGTTGTTAGTAGTAACTCGAACTTTCTTAGGGTGGATCATGCAGTGAATTGCTGTATATAAACAATGGAGTCCTCACAATCCACATGCGAAGCATTGACTCGAGAGGATCACTTATTCAAATCCACCTTGTTCAAGATACTGCATCTCCATTATAAAATCCCCGCTACAGACTTTTCGGTTTCACAAGACTGACTCGCCACGTGATGGAGGTGCTACTTGAGCACAACTTAAGTATGTAATATTTCAGTTGATCAGAGCCCATAGTTTTCCTGGTCGTCCTCTGATACCATTCAAGATCTAAAACAGCATGTTCGGACCACCAAAGCAGTCCAAATTCATCAACCCTTTTCAGTTGTAACTTGTAAGTCAACTCTCTCAACTTCAGCTGCATTGCGTGTAAAGTCTGAAGTGGATAGGAGATACCTCTCTTTAATAGCTTTTTTTGTTCTTTGGCAGAGGTGGGTTGGGTGCGGGGGGAAGAAGAAGGATGTGATTCCATTAGTCCCAATAGGGTTTCTGCCAGAAGGACCTATTTACCCTTGGACATGTCACATGCTCAGCTTCTGGTTGGACAAATTTACTCCAAAGTCCAACATTGTGAGCACATGATTAGATGTGTAGATAGACATCATTTTCTTAGTATAAATAGTCCAGTGAATGCCTTGCACTCATTTGCTACCTCTCCTAAGAGCACATAGAGTTCTTTTATCAGCAAGAACTAGCTAGCCTTGCTTGCCATGGACGTCGGAGCATGGTGCAATTCCGGCAACGGCCACACTGGTTTAAGCCGAAGCAACTACGACCAGTTTGCGTCAATGGATATATCCTCGGCTGGATCAAAAGCTCCCATTTGGAGACTGGTGTGGAGGAAGATAAAGAGAGAGAAGAGAAGATTGTTCTACTGTTCCAGCTCGTCGCAGTTCACTTATGATCCTTATACTTACGCGCAGAATTTCGATCAGGGCTCGTCGTGGGATAGTCCCGATGAACTCTTCTGCCGCTCCTTCTCTGCTCGCTTTGCTGTTCCATCAAGGATCTTTCAGAATAACGAACTAATGGTTTGACTCTGGAATACATTTAGAAGATGGTGTACTTTGCTTCATTCTTTTAGAATGAATCTCGTTATAGCTGCAACGTGGCTTTGAGTCAAACATTTCATCACTCAAGCAAGTGAAGATGCTTTACTTTTGAAGCAATCCATTAGAGGCAAAAGGAATCATACTTCAATTTGCTTTACTTTGCTCGTTATGATAATCATAGTTAAATAGTAGTCTATACTCTCTTAAAAAATCCTTCTTTGCTCTCTCTCTCTCTCTCTCAAACAATTGTACATGAGCGTTGATTATTAGACTAGGCAAAACTAGGTAATATTGAACTCTACTGCTTAATGTGATAATGAAGATGCATAATACACCGAAGTCGTGGCTAGTCTGAAGACGTGGTCCTCCTGAGGCTTCCACCAGAATTGTCCTTAGAAACGCCTATAAGCACATGCTTTTGGGAAACACTGCTGCTGGAGTTACCAACCAGCACTTGATGACTGATGTCGACCTTAACTACTTGCTGTTGTATTACCTGTCTGTCTCTGCATATACAAAGGGGGTTCACCCTGTTGAGCATTTGCTCATTTTACGCCGCCTCGTTAATTTTGGTGGGCTTTTAACATTCAGCGCGGGCAATGTTTTGTGCATCCCAGTTGTTCGAACGGGTAAAACTGAAATCATCTCGACCTTTTCGTAAGTGAAAGAATTTATCAGAAATACCAAAAAAAAAAAAGAGAGAGAGAGAGAGAGAAGTACCAAGCAGTTATTAACTAATGAACATGTCATGTGCTCCACTCGCATTCAGACCTTAGGTCACCATACTATATTGTTCGGAAGAATTCCAGACAACGTATCGTGTTCTCATTATAAACTGTCTAGGAATTTATCTACACACTGCTTCACGAGACCCCAATTCCTAGATCCACAAGCAGTGTACTGCTACTGTGATACTCTGCAGTTGTACAGCACTGCACATCAAAGTGATATGAGAATCCGGCAGCAGAAATGTTTGCCTATTCGCTTGGTTTGGTGTAGCACCAAAAGCAACCATTTGCAGACCCTTTGTCAAATGGAGGTAAAGAGGGAAAAGAGGAAAACTTTTGTGTACTTTGAGGTCAGTGCAGTTCACTTATGATCCATTTACGTACCAGCAAAAGTTTGATCAGGGCGGCTCAACACGAGACGATCCCGGTGACCTTTCTGCCGTTCCATCAGGGAACTTTCAGAACAAACATAACACTTGGAAGGAATTGGGATGTTTTGTTGTTGAAAGTCAAAACCATTGATGTTGCTTTGTAGCAATTAATACTGCTCGATTTCAAATCGAGCAGTATTAATTGCTACAAAGCAACATCAATGATTTGAGAGGTAGAAATCGACGATTTCTACCTCTCAAAAGTAACAGAAGAGAAATGAAGAATCTCCTTCTCTCTTCATTCACAAGCAAATGGAAGATGCTATCCAGATTATCATGGCCTACTTATCTTGATTTTAAACTTTTTGTAAAGGTTGAAAACAAGCCAGTTACGGCAAAAAGAATCTATCCCACTTTTGCTTTTGTTTTCTTTAGCCCAGGGCCGAAGTCTCTCTCTCTCTCTCTCACACACACACACTGTTCGACGAAATTGTGACTCCTTGAATTACATAATAAAGCATGCTGTATATACAGTTCATGATCAGCTCTCCCACCAAGTGTTGGGCGCCACATAACCCTGACCCTTCTAGCACATACTACCTATATGAGTGCAGCCCATGTCCTTATTATGCTTGTTTTTCCAATTACTAGTCGTTTCGAGAATCGGCAAAATATGACCTAATTGATTCTCTTAACTACTTGGTTGGTAGAAAATATAGGTGCCAACCAACATATTTTCCCTAAATTGGTTGTGATGAATACTTGCTAACCTGTGCTACGGTGGTTGTGGGTCTAGTAGAACTGGACGAGTCATAGTGCCAACCCCTCTCACTAATGGTGTTTCCAGTTCAGTTTGGTCCCATGGAGGCATGGACCACAGTGCACACACAGAGCAACCTCTCTGTGACCGGATCCGGACCTTTAGGCTGACAGTCCACCTTTCTTTTGAATGCGCTATGATGACAGTCCATCGATCGTGACCTTGATACATAATTGAAACTGCTAACTATGATAAATGCGCTAACTATGGATCTAGAATTAGAAAGGGCCAAGGATGCAGAACGTTACCCAACCTATGCGAAGCATTCATTCCTAGGCGCCAACTGTATATTGACTATATTCGAAGTTCTCAGACACAAATCTGCTGTTACATGCAACAAAATGTGTCACAAGGAACATAATTTTGGACATGGAATTGACTCAGAAGTTACAAAACTAAACGACTTCCAACAGATACTTCAATTCTGGATGGTTTTCGAAAAGCAATAAAACAAGAGTGCAGATTACATCCAATACCGAAACAACTATAGTCCATAGAAATGAAAGAGCACAATCCAATTCGAGTCCAGGAGTCGATATTCAGTAGCAGTGAGAGGACTTTTAATACCAACAGATGCTTCACAAACCCACTGTTGACGCACAGGAGGTTTCTATATATCTACCATCTATTTTCATGAGCTTTACCTCAAGTAAACTGAACAGAATGACAAGAACTTACAGATATCTAGTCCTACAACATCTGATGCATTCCTATTCGATGGACATGTTTTATGCTTATGTACTGCGCTCAATAAGATACAATACATTTGTTGTGAATTCTTTACAATGAAAGGTGCGCGACTATATACAAGCTTGGAAATCTAATATGGAATAAAACTGTAAACAACAAGACATGAAATGAAAAGAATCAAACTACTTCTATAATTAGCCAACATGATTGGAATGAGCCAAGGAGCAGTTGCAGATCACGTCAAATTGAAGCTATATCAAAGAAAGGCCACATATGACGATTGCCAAGTAGAAACTGCAATCTATGAAAACAGCACGTATGGTTTGGTGCAGCACCAAACCCATTTCCAAAACCTTGACTGCTCCAGCCCAATTATGTGCATCCTTTTGTTCTCCTCCATCTGCCTTCTCAAAACCTCTGCGCTTCTCAAGGGCTAGTCGTGCAATCACAATTGTGACATCAGTTAGCAAAAGTACATAAAGAGGCCTTGAGGCAATGATGCTCCTGGACTTCACTATGGTACGAGGAAGACTAATGTGAGAGAGAACGGCCAAAACCGCTATCATAACAGAACAGAATGCTCTTGTGTTCTCCGAAGCCATGATGCAGGAATTAATCTCCTTGAGAGAAAAGAAACTAAGGCGGCTTTCATATGGTCTTGAAATAGGCTCCATATCATCTGATGCTTTAGGGTCTCCTGCAGTGACAGTTGATGGTTGTACTTCGTTCCTAAGTTCTGTATCAGGGCGTCCTGGTATAGCTTGTATGTTTGTCTCACATTTTGGCAATTGTGGTTTTACTTCACTTCCAAGGTCGAATGCCTTTCCTCTCGAAACTTCATCAGCTATCTCATGTTTAATTGACGCACCAAAAGCATCATAGTTTCCCTCAAGACCAACTGCAATGTTGCAGGACACTTGGTAACTACGCTATTAGATACAAAGGAACAAGCACAATTAATGAAATTTTTGTACAAGTGAGGTACTTTAAGGTTTAGAAGGATCTCAGTGGACGAATAAGATCCAATTATATAGTCCTTGTGTAGGTGACAGAAACACAGGATATAATGACCATACTGCCAGGCTGCCAGCCTCAAATAAGGAATTACCTTTAATCCATTAATGTTACCCTAGGTAGCACGGACACGGACACCGCAATTTCCAAAAAATGAGATTTTGGACACCGCAGGACACCGCTATTTTTTTAATATATTTTTATTTTATTTATATATATATCAAATACATTCCACAATCTAAAATGACAAAATAACTAAGTAAAAAAACCATTTCTGAAATTAAGTACCGGACAAAATAACTAAGTAAGAAAAAATAAAGAAAGAAAGAGAGGGACTTTCTTCACTTAATCAGTACAAATGCAAGAAACGAGTCAAACGACTCTTGACAGAGGGAGAAAAAAAAACGACTCTTGATAGATGGAGAAAGAAACAACTGACAGAATAGAAGAAAATGGAGACGAGATGAGGGAAGGGAGCCTTTCAGAATAGAAGAAAAAGGAGACGAGATGAGGAAGAAGAACCTGTGGGTCAACGACGGCTGCAGAGGACCTCTGGCGACGATCAAGTGAGCTCTGGCGATGGCGAGGGCGACAGCTGCTTCGGTATCTGGCGAGGGCGACAGCTGCTTCGGTATCTGGCGACAGCGACTGGATCTGTCAGCTTCGGCTTCGGAATGTTGGCGACTGAGCTCCGGCGACAGCCCCGAGTCGGTAATGGCTCCGAAGGGCACCCGTGAGGTGAAAGAGAAGGAGACGGCCGTGAGGTAAGAGAAGCAGATGGTCCGACACTGCTCCATGCCGTGTTAGAAACTCCTCGGCGAAGTGTCCGACACGGTGTCGGAAATTATAAAAAAAAATAAAAAAATTCTGACACCGATTGGCGGTGTCCGACACGTGTCGGCCGGTGTCCGGAGGGTGTCGGGGTGTCCGTCCGTTTAGGACACCATACCTCCACCTAGGAGAGGTGTCCGTGCTTCCTAGATGTTACCTCAAGCTTCTTAAGTTAGACAAGGTTTATTGCGGCTTTTTCTTTGCATCTTTCAAATAGTGACTACACCCTAGTGCCAAGCAAATCATCCCATGCCCAGTTTCCTTAATTAACAGCTTATTTGAAACATATATCGTGAAAGGATAATGGAGCAAGATGCTTCAAGCTACCCGTAGCAACCCAAAATGCAGCAGCGCAAAGGTCTCAAACCACACTAGCTACCCGAATAGCATTAAGAAATGCAAATTCTTTTCTGAGAATGCTTAATGACTATCATACCTAAACTTTTAAGGGTGTAAAAAGATTCACTTGCAATCGTGGTAAAAAACATGCCTCCCAATGTCCTCACTTTGGTTCAAAAGAACACGATAGAAGTTGAAGCAGTATAATTGAGACAAGAAATGCACGTGATCAATGACCACCTTTAGATGGTTGTTATCTTACAGCAAGGTGTTTAAGGCTAACTGTTGCCGCCATTTGAGGCAAAAGAACACGTTAGAAATTGAGGCAACATAATTGAGGCAAGCAATTCGCGTGATCAATGACCATCAGTAGAATGTTGTTATCTTACACTAGGCTTCTTAAGGCTCAACTTTTTGCTACTATTGAAATTCATAAACCAAGTAATATAACCAAAGATAATTAAGCAACTTTGCATACAAAAAAAGATGAAAAAGCAAAGAACTAGTTGGGCCTTTGGTTACGGGTAGTTGACTTCAGCAACATGAATCCTTTTGTTACACTCTCCCATATCCATATCCATATCCATTTTCTCTTCTCCTATCTGCTAAGGCACCTGCAATTCGACCCCTCATCTTCTCTTCAATTAGTGTCACCCCAAACTTCTAAAGGATCAAGATCACCCCGCAGTAACTACATGTGAATGCAAAGAAATCTTCACATAGGAGCCCCAATTTTGTTTTGTCAAAAGGCCACAAAAGCATTTGTGGCACACAAAATTTACGGCTAAAGCTGTTACAACAACCCCAGCTCCAATTTCTCCACATAATCCCAACCCGCCTTCTCGATTAGTGAAGGCACGCATTCTTCCTAATAAAAAATCTGCGTTTTGCTATTCTTTTCGTACAATTATCTTTTTTTTCTAAACCAAATCGAATCAGAAATTTGCATGCAATACCATATTCAAAGGTCATAAGAAAAGACAAAAGAGACTACAGACACCTAGCTGCACCTAATGATAACCTTCTATATCTTGGGCACAAAAAAAATAAACATTCGATAACACAGAGCACAATTATATGAAACTATGTCGTACAGGGTAAAGGTACAAATATATACAGAAACGAAACATAAAGCATCCATGATAACAGCGACATATATATATATATAGAGAGAGAGTAGAGTACCGTTTTTGAGCAGGGTAGGTTGATCATGTAGAGATAGCAAAGCAGGGGATGATTGGGTGTGTGAATAACGAAAACGGCTTGTAGTACATGAAGAAGAAGGAGATGGGATTAGTGAGTTCTCTTCGAGCGTTTGGACGCGGCGGCCGGTGATGAGCGCCAGTCGATCGGAGCCCTCCTCCACCATCCTCTTCCTCCTTCCAGCTTCTCTCCCCTTCACCTCCCTTTCCTCTTCCATCTCTCTCTCTTGCTCTTGTGGAAAGCCTTCAATTATGGAAAGTTTGAACTGTTTTCGGAAGTTCGTAGGATTTTGTCGCTAAGCTTTTTTTGGCGACAAAAATAACTGATTTCTCCTTTGCGTCATGTTCTGTTTTTTTAGGTACAATACTAAAAAAAAAAATTATACTCCTTCCGTTTCGTTGTACATTTTTTATTAATTTTTTGTGAATTTTCAGAAAAAAATTTGTGCATGTAGACATGAAAAATAAAACTCAAACAAAAACTATAGACCAAATATATATTTTGACAAGTCAAGTTAGGTTTAAAGTAATGAAAATCAATGTTTAGATATACAAAATTTATCATAAAAATACGCAAAAAGTCAAAAAAATAATAATAACATACAATAATATGTAGTGAGTATATATATAATATGATTGACAACACCCACTGAATTATCTTCATACAATCTTTACATGCCATTATACGTTAAATTATAAATAGAGCAAATTCAACTAGATATTTATATTGGTGTTTAGGTAAAAAAATACAATTAAAGAGAAAAGTACTCTAAAGAACTAAAATAACCAAAGTTGTTTTATCTGCAAAAACTAAGCGAAAGTTCATTAGCGATTGCAATTCACTTTACGTAATTTATCTTGTTAAGTTGACATTTACAATCTAGTTTCCAAAGCACCAAACACGACCACTATTATATTTTCGTAATTTTAAAATGATATCTAAGCTCCTAAAGATAAAATATTCAGATTCTAAAAAAAAAAAAATATCACATTCTAAAAACAAAAACAAAAAAAAAACAAAACTAACCAATAAGTATGAAGTGCTTGTGTCAGAAGTGGGATTTGAACCCACGCTCTCTCACGAGAACCAGAACTTGAGTCTGGCGCCTTAGACCACTCGGCCATCCTGACTTCGTTGTAATTGGCTTGAAATAAGCTTAAATATAATTACTCAATTTCCAGTACTGCAATGTTTCCCCCTAAACACTTTAATTTATGTAACATCCGGAGGCTTTATTTAACGGTAGTAAGGAAATCAATGTTGTTTGAACAGTGACGAGAACTTTTGTAGTGGATATTAAAAACAATGGTTTTGAATTTTGTTATTATAAAATTAAACAGGTACTCAGATATCAGGTAAGTGAAGCACATAGACAAGCAAGAAAAGCGCAAACTAAAAGATGTAACCGATGTAATTTTGTTAAAGCATGAGAGGAAAGGTACTTTATGTAACATCCCACACCACCATTAAATACCCATCCGGCTTATTGCTATAAAGAAACGTTTCCCCAACATTTATATCATGTTACTTTGTGTTTAAGCTTGTTACTCCCATAAAACAACCCCCATCTCACTTGCTTCTCACACAAGCTTATCTCCCACGAACATGCCTAGGCAACTCCAAAAGACTCTGTCAGATTACCTCCTCAGGATTAAGAAATCACCCACCCCACCAATTCGTTCGCCTTCCAAAACTCTCTCATCTTCTACTAGTTGGGTTTTACGTGGGTGCAAGCACCCAAAGACACCATCGTTTGCGGTCGACCGCAGCCCTGACATTCGATGCCACGACGAAACTGATAATGAGGATGCAGCAACGCTGTCCGACATCGATCGCTTCTTGTTTGAGAATTTCAAATCGTTGTATCAAGAGGAGTACGATGGATACAACGAAAAAAAGAAAAATATTTTAGATAATAACGAAGAAAAATCGGTTGATTTTTCGTTCGGCAAGCCTAGGCTTTTTGATCCACCACGTGGTCTTCGTGGCTCTCGTCGGTTTTTTGTGGGGTCTGGATCATCAAGTTCGCTGATCGAGGAAGCCAGGACAAGCGTGACAGCGTCCGAGGAGACGGGGTCAAGCTCTACCACTACTACCAACACAACACATGATTCACCAAGAGAGGGTGATGATGCTAAGGAAAAAGTAATGAAGCCTGATGACTTTATCACGGTTCTAACGTATTCTCAGAGTCCATACGATGATTTTCGATGCTCCATGCAAGAGATGATACAAGCGCGATTGCACCATCGCGGAAAGGTTAATTGGGAATTCATGGAAGAGCTTTTATTTTGTTATATAAACTTGAACGATAAGAAGTCTTACAGGTACATCCTACGTGCATTTGTCGACTTGGTCGTGGCTTTACGTGAAAATTCCGGCAGGATTCCAGCAGGGTCACCAAAAGTTCGAGGCAATCAGGACATGAGGAAGAAAAGGGGAGATGTAACGTAAGATTTGGTCATCTGCTTGCGAATGAAGCATATCATGAAGGGCTGAGAGGAAATGTTGCCATAGACTTTTAAGCGGTTTTCACGTCCGCCATCACATGCAACACAATGGCTAGGTCATAGACTCATAGTATCAGAGCTTTCTTGTCTGCTGCACGTTCCTCGCAGTTTCTATGGAGAATATAACACACCAATTCTACACTTACCTTTAGCTACATAGAGGATCCTGTGCAATAAGAATCAAAGGGTAAGCAAAAATGCAATCAGCTGTGAGAACCCCAAAGAAGGATTATCCAACTACTTGAGCTGGGTAAGCAACACAGAAAAGTATCTTTACGTTGCACATTGGTCTTCTGTATAAGAAAAAAGGCCTGCAAGTAACTCGAAGGTAGGGGGACGAAGATCGGTCAGATCGTTAAATCTATGGCCACAAACCACTAAAATTGCTGATAGCTTGCAGAAATGAGTTTTCACCAAGTCCCTGATGTATCGAGTGCTCCCATAGTAAATTGAGCTAATTGTTGTCAGAGCAACAAAAACAAGAGTAGCATCCAAGTTACAGTTATTACCGCAATAAGAAAAACCTTTTCATAGTTTATTACATAATTTAATGTAGAAACAAGCGAATTTGTATCCTCGAATAGCCTTTTTTTTTTCCCCATCTATAAGAAACAGAATACACCTAGTGCTTCTGAGTTTCTATACATTTTTACACCAAACAATGCAGTACCTAAAGCACAGCCGCCATAAGAAGAAAGAAATGGTCCCTCTACTAATACCGCCCTTCTAAAGTTCTGATTTGCTCTTTCTACATTTTCCTTTTTCGCTTTTCACTGTAGTCTCCTACATAGTTGAGGTTGTCAACAGCAATAGTTTGGTAGGTTTGGTAGAGGCAACTCCAATTTCGAGCAGAAGTTCCCTTTTATGTGAACTTCACAACTAACAATATCCTGGGCACCCCGTTGAAGCCTCCCATACACTAGAGTGTAAGATTCCCCAGGGCAGATAAAACCAGTGCTTCTTGAACCTCCTCAGTAATTATGTGTACTGCAAGGATACACAATGTCACTGTGGATTTGTCAAGTTAGATCCTAAACGACATTAGCAAATTTAAAGGGATTTCAATCCAATGAAAAGCAAAATGCAACTGCAAAGTTAGTTAACAAGATTTACAGCAGTGGGACATGGGCATGGTTCAACTGTTGATCACAGTGATTAATCTACTCATACTTGGCAGTTCTCCGATGTAAATCTTCCATGCAGAACTTGCTGAAGAAGGAAGCAGTGCAGCATTCATTTGATCAATCCTAAAGCGTCCTATCCAGTGATGTCCGACTGGAAGATGTTCTCCACTTATATAATGGACACAACTAAATCTCAAAGTTCAATAGGACTTGCCGCGAAAAGAAGTTCCTGAGGAAGTTCATATAACGGGGTCAAATATGTGAAACTTTAGTGCTAAATCTCTTCTAGTTTCAACTCTTAACCTTCATGAACGTATATGTACACAGATGGATGCACATAGGATGACAGTATGTTTACCTTATAAGTTATTTTCCATGAGAACAGATAATCACACTAAGAGTAGTCTTCGGTATATCCAACCAGCAGGCAGATTACCACCACAGTAGAAGGAAATAAAACTAGCATAAATGAAAATCTATCACATGCCCTGAAATTCTTATAGATGTTCCCATGGAAATTAAATTCCCATCATCCTATATATGCCCGACAACTATATAAAAACACTAACAGGCAGACAGTTTAGTTCAGCATGTTGATGTACGAGACCTAACGTTTAATCCAAAGCCCTGAATGGTAATAAATGTTTTCCCCCTCTTGGTTCATAAAATTCTTTGAATCCGTAGAGGCTTGACCCTAAAAGGTAATTTTGCTTTCCCGATGAAGTTTAATACGTAGGGATAAGTTTCTGTCACCAATTTGGAGTTGAACTCAAATTAGAATTTCAAGAAAGTTAAACAATAGGCAAGTTGTTTTTGTTAATCGTTGGTATTTGCTTTTACTATCTCTGCTGGTGGAATAAAGGGAGGAATTATGCTAACGCTATATGGTTCAGCTGATTATTTGAAGCATATACATGGTTCAGCTACTATGGCGTTTACTGTGCGAGAACCCGGGTGTTGAAGGAGATGTTATTGTGCTGTTGCTACATAGGGCCAATCGCCTTACTTAAGGTCTGAATTATAGAAATTTGGACCGACCAATGTTTGGTATCACTTGCATACTGACAAAGTAGATATTGAGACTTGTCAGGAATAGGATGCTACTGCACCCCCACCCCCACGCCCAAGAAGAAGTTGATGGTAGTGACAATCTTAAAAGAATTTTGCCGCTCCATTTTCCTCTTCATAAAAGTATGAAAGAGTGATAGTGCATCTTTATGGAGTGCCCCCAAAGAAAGTCGTATTCAAACTGCCAATAGCAATCATCCTGGAAAAGGAGTTAACTCACATAGACACTTCCAAGGAGGAAGAGTACCTTACTTCAAAGGTTGATTGCATCATCATTTCTTTCGAGGTACTTGTCATATATAGAATGATACTTTGCAGGGATGTAGTCCTTAAATCTGTCAACAATGACAACAAAAGATTGAGATCATGTAAGGCCTTGTTAGGCCATAAATCATTTAATACAAGGTAACAAGTTATGAGGGTTCAGAACCCAAGAGTTCTACAGCTATTGATCTTATAGAAAAACGAGAAATGAGTAAGCTAGTGGAAATAAATATTAGCCTCATAATCAGATGGTAAGAGACAATCCCATTATATGTCCACTTTGTACCACGAATTAAGATCCAATTCAAGAATATAGGAAGAAAGGAAAGAGGTCAAAATAGCATCACAATAGAAGAAGATATTTAATAACCTGACTACTTCTCAAACTATTGGGTCAATAGATAGAGGCCTTCCAAAGATACACCTCAATAAAGTTCGTGATATGTTGCCAGATTCTTTATCATATGAGCTAACAATTGAAGCATGTGGTGAAACTAAGTCACCACTTCCTCAAGCATTTTAAGTTGTATATCATGCTTGACACCAAAAGATTGAGATCATGAGACACCTTGTTAGGCCTAAATTATTAAGCACAAGGTCATAAATGATAAGTAGACGGTATCGAGTGACAAGCTTCAAAATCAAGTGAATGCAATAAAGCCTGGTTAAGCTAAGTTGTTGGCATAAGATACCGAGTGGAAACGTGCATCATAAGAACAGGGATTTCCATCCAAATTAAAGTCGCCTGAGCAAGAATTGATTGACCTTATCAAAGCCTTCCATTTGAACAAAAAATAAGTTAAATACTAGAATCTGCATTTGTTTTACAAAAACTCAGCCCCCGCCCCCCACCGACCCTGATTAACCAGTGCAGTCAATGATCTGTACCAAGTCAAAATATCCAAGTATGCAACTGCGATTAATTTGAAGAGCACTCCATACCTTTGAAGAAGGGGGAGCCTATCTGGAGCAGAGAATAATTTTGTGATCGATTGTATAACATGACCTATTTTCATTGCTTTAGACTTCAGTGCCTTCATAAAACCCACAAATTCTTTGTACTCTTCAACAGTAAGCTTCTCTTGGACCTGCAACGTTAGAACTCAAGTTAGCAAAATTGTAAGTCCGTTCCCTGACATTGAAGATAACATAAAAAACCTTCAGAGAAAATGGATGGCTCCATACTTTATCTGTAAACAAATAGTTCAACGAGAAAATGAATGTCTCCAATAAAGGTTAGCTCAAGAGTCAGGCCAGGCAAACAATGTGCTTCTCAAAAAATATGTTCCAAAAAAAAGTAAGAATTATTTAGAGAACTTTCAGGGAGAAGCATAAACTAGATACTAGAGACCTTTACCTTTTGTTGCTAGATATGAAAGACGCAGACTGTATAAACCAAAGTTTTCCAAAAGCTCCCAGAGGTTTGAAATGACATCAGGTAACTACTTCACCTCCATTTTTTACTCAATTCAGACACTCAGCTTGTTTCAACTTATTATGGGCTAACCCTCTCGCCATTAGCAGTAAAATCACGATTCAGGATTGGGAGAAAGGAACAGAACAATTTGGCGCGGTCCCTGTCAGGTTTCCATAACTCAGCAGTTTGAGACATCAAATGCCTTTCTCGTCATTTCCTCTCTTCATGGATTTTTTGGGTGTGTTTTATTTTTCTATTTATTTATTCTTTTTTTGAGTTTTTTTTTTTTGTGGGGGGGGGGGGGGGTTGGAATAGTATGCAGGAAATCCCTAGAGCGAAAGAAGGCATTGCCATTGTGGTGTCTTGGGATAGTTGTACCTACGCAGCCTTAGCGCCGTCTTCCCCGAGATGCTTGCTGCATCTCAAACATGCTCCATGTCACATATGAAGAACCTAGCTCAAGCTCATGAATTTACCTTTGATTATTCGTGGTGCTTCCGCTTCCTGGTTTTAATTTTTTGAATGCAGTCTCCTTTACTAGGGAGCCTAATATAGTCTTCTGAACAGCAAATTATTCGTAGGCTGCTCTTTTGTTTCAGCTTTAAGACGAGCAAATAACAACAAGGTATAACAGATTATCTGAGCAACTTCTCAGGCCCCGTTTTTCTCTATTAGTTTCACAGTTTTGTTTCGGACCATAAAAACAATTCGCACAGGGGCAGTGATGGTAGACAGTTCTTTCTTTCTTTCTCTCCTTCCCACAGGGGCAGTGGATGGTAAGCAACTGCATACCTAACACACAGTGGATGGTAAGCAACTGCATATTTATTTTGATGAAACTGCTTTCTCTCCTTCTCAGTATTTATTTTGATGAATCTGCTTGCAGATCTCAGTATACTGAGATCTGCAAGCAGATTCATCAAAATAAATGATTGCCACATGCGACTCCTGTGTTTTTTTAGTGCAGGCATCAGAATCAATTACTTGCTGCAGGGTTCTAAATTGAGATTGCTGGTCGTTATAGTTCTAAAATAAGATTGCTGGTCGTATAACTCAAACATCAGTAGGTATAGGTCATCTTAGCATAACAAACAGTTGCATAACAACTAGAAGCGAGGGTACATGTAGATTGAAGTCAAGTCAATTACATTACCTGAATGAGAAAAGTAGATCCCCTTTTTTCTTCATCTTCACAAGGTGCAGGGACAGACGGAACACCTTTGTTTTTCTCACTGAGTTTTTCTGTATTCCTCTTATCTTGAGAGTACTGCCTGCTTCCAGTCTCATCGATCAGTGATCTCTCACGTTTCACTGGGTGAGTAGCAAAAGAAGAGATTCCTCCTGGTGTTTTCTTGATACCGAATGGATTCTCATGAGAGTGTTCAAAATGTTGAGTTAGATCAGGCTCCGATTTTAGTAATCTAGGCTTCTTTGCAGAACAAGCTCTAATCAGCTCCTCACTTTTTTCGTCATCTAACGATGCATTTCTGGTTAAATCAACAAAATTAGATTTTGCATATTGCATATTTATCTTTCCAGAAATCGACGTTTTATTCTCGTTGCAGGGTAGACCACTTGAACTCCTCAATGTCAAACTCTGATTTTGCTTGTAAGAAGACAGGGATGAACGGTTAGCAGGAAGTATTTCTCCCATCAGGCCAGACATATTGCCTCGCTTAACGTCGGTAAAAGAAGATAATGACTCAACAGAGCAAGTTTGATCGGTTGATGTGGTCTGCAGAGACAGAAGTAAGAAGATATAGAAATTTATGCATGTGACATAATGGAAAAATCTTAACACAGTGAAGTATGGATATGCAGTCGGAAAAGAATCAGATTGCTACCGGAGTCAGAGGTGCGAGAAATTTTTCGACGGGAAGTCCTTGCAGAGACTGGATACTCCCCTGGATATTTAGGCTTCCTGGAAAAGGGCATAGACCATCATCATCAGCCGTTTTGAACTTTCATTAATACTTGAATTTCAAAAGTCTCCACGGGACTCGTCCTTATAATGGAAAGCAGGAGGTGCGTTGGATACCAACATGCAGTTAGAAGTTACTCAAGTCAGTCAGAAACTTTATCTTAGCAATTATATGAAGAATCTATACATCCTTCAATGTTAAGGCCCGCAATTGGACCCCATCTCTGATGCAGCTATAGGTTATTATCCATTCTCAATGTGGATTTGCACCAGAACGAAGTGTGTTAACTAAAGGTATTTGCTTCAGACAGCATGTATCATACTACCATTTTAGTTCTTGATGATGCACTAATCATGCTCAAAGCAACTCATGGCCTCGTACTACCTACAGCTTCTGACAGGCTAACACTTATCAGGGTTGCCAATCACCAAGCCATCTAACAAAACAATGAAAGTTCAAATTCAGCAAGTTCACATGGACTGCAATGAAAATCAAAAGAAAGAACCATACTGCAATCGTGGAGCAACTACAACCACCACGTTGGCCCTCGACGATTTAGAATATGGATCTACCAGAAATTAACAGTTCCATCAATCATATGACTAAGCACATAAAAGGCAGATTCCAAAGAAGATGGCAAAAATGCCGTGATATCAGGAGTAAAATTGCCAAGACTTCAAAACAAACTCCTTACCGTGCGGTAAGGGCGATTATGAGAAACATCGAAGTCTACAAAGTTGACTATTGATTGTATTCAGTTCAAAGATAGTTAACCTTGATCTTCAATGCGCGCTAATTCCATCTTTGTAGGACCATGATTTCCTCCATCTCGAAAGAAACGGGTCAAAGTGAAAACTACGTCTCCGAATTTAGAATAACACTGCATCAACAACGTGTAAGTGAAATCCTTGTCAATCAAAAAATTCGTAGAATTTCTCGTTGTGCACCTTGATATGAGGCTGTATCCAGCGTGATATTTGGGACTGACGATTCGGATGTGTGAACCTGTATATAACACAGGAGGTGAGGTAAAACTCTCGCTATTAATCAAGATACGAAAGCTAAAGGGGACAAGCATTGTTCTCAATAAGAAAAGATTAGCTAGTTGGCTCACGACAACAACTAAATTATTTGATAGTTCGTTTGGCAGGGGATTTGGCAACTACCATCAGAAAAAAGCAACAACAAAGAGAAGAACTCTTCAAATAAATTAGAAAACCGTCTAAATGGTTACACATTTTCCCAGAAAATGGTGATATTTATGACCTCTAAATCCATATGATAAAGAAATGGAATTATGAACACAGGTAATAGAGGTTATTCAAGAGTTTAATAAAGGATAAAATTGAAAACCAAATTATTACTTCTGAGATCAAACAAAACCTTCTTGGGATTCCGAGAATGGCAGGAATAGAGCAATTCTATTTGCAGTAATTTTAAAATAGATGTCTTTAAACTTCTGCTACTAATTTTTTTCAAAAGATACAATTTAATTGCATCTGCCACTCGTAGTGCCAAAATCGGTCACTGCTATTAAGCACGGTCATGTTTTCAAAGGAAATGAGCTGGCAAGTGAAGAATGTCTGTATTGCATTGCTTGCTGATTTTTTTTCATTTGCTATTAACTTCAACTATTGCAACATATTCGGGGAAGTATCAGCATTTAGCTTGTGGTAGCACAAAACCTTTCATCACAAAAAATAATTGCTCCATAATCATGGCGATGACGAATGACACGACCAACAGCCTGATTTACAGCCCGTGATGCTTGTTGACTATACCACTCCTCTCCCGTCAAACCCTGTAACTTTCACAGTCAGTTTTGGTGGTAGACCTATAGATCTCATGCCTGGTAATATCAGCGCTTACCTTACATCCTATCCGTTGTGACTGTGTCTGTTGATCCAAGAACTCACGTTTTAAGCGTATCTGGCAGATATCGTACGAGATATCAGAGATTTTAGATCTTAGTGTAAGATAAAAGCAAGTAAAATAAAACCCAACAAAGCAAGAGGAAGAAAATTTGCAAAACAAGAAGAAATCATATACTCCGCATACTGCAGGACAAGGAGACGACAAAGTTAAAAACATAATAAAATATCGAAGAGAATCAGTCCAGATGGCTATGCATGTTTTTGTTTCTCCAAAAGTAAAATTTGCCAATTCCACTTTAAGTGAAGAATCCCTGAGTTGGTGTGCGGTCATGTGGAACTGAGTGCCACATTTATCAATGGGATTTCCAAGAATTTTTTTTGACAACTCAGGATTGAAAAAATTCCTTATGCTCACCAGTTAACTAAAAGTACATGCTGGTGACATATTATTTCAAGGTTTTTATGTCATCTCTCTTAAAACTGTTGTGGTTTTGCAGTAATGAGAAGGTATTAGTCCATACCCCAACAAACAGGGTTTTCACCTGTGCGACTGTCTGTTTCATAACAGTAATAAAGGCCATTGCTTCAGACAGGGGTTATACTAAACTCTGAGACACTTCCTTTTGTGCTAGTCTATGTCCAATCTATCCCTGTGGCCCTGCCAGCACTCTTAGATTACAGGACCAATGCTGCCTTTCTTATATGGTAGTGATGAATAAAAGCTTCATACGAAGTTACTCCAACAATCTGCTCCCTACAGTAGTAGTCGCTTTCAGGGCATATTTTTTATTCAGAAGCTTAAAACCATGTAAGGACTTGGCTAAATTGCAAGTTCACGTAGACTAATAAAATCTAAGGGTGGAAAAGTGAAAAAAGGAAAAGGCAACGTGAAACAAACCTTAGGATCAGTCCTCATGGCAAATGGCATACCAGTGACGACCACAGCTCTCCCAGCATGATCAGCAAAATCTAATCCTTCACTGACCTAAACTAATCGAGGCAGCGGAAATAAGAAGTCAAGAAGTTAAAAAGTTGCAACTTGTGCATTGAAAGCCACAAAATAGATATTCAAGAAGATGGGTAGCACAAGACGTGAGATCTAATGCAATCAAGGACTGGCTAGACACTACAAAACCCAAAATATAATACCTGCCAAAACTTTATTTACTACATGGTCATAGAATATGTAATATACCATAACTTTAGTTCGGTAATCATAAGTGAGAAGTTGATGTGCCAAACTTAAATTATCGACTGCAAGAAGGTTAGTCTATATCAAACAAGGAAAAATCACCTTTCCACGACATACTGCAAAAAATACGGCACCAGAACTTGAGGTGTCCTTTAATTTAGTCATATAGTCCTGCGCAAGAACCATGCATATGGAATATCTGAGTTGACAACAGTATGTAGAAGATCACATAATAGTGTTGATCAAAAGTATCATAGAGTTACTAACGTCAATTGCTAAGGTAAAGACGGAAGATTGTCTAGGTTCTACAACAGGTAGCTTATGTTTGCAGATTCTTTCCCAGATTGAACTAGAATTTGCTGAGTTTGCATGACTCTACAAGTATGGAGGATAATCTGTCAGAGAGTAGATGTAAAGAGATGGTAGTTCTTCATAAATTGTTAGATGACTTACCATATTCTTCCAGCAACTGATGCATTGGTCCAAAAGATAGTAAGATGGGAAAAATACAAGTAGCCCATCCGGTACAATTCGAGCAAAATTGACTAGAGCATCAAGTTCCAAAAAGCAAAAAGTTTATTAACCCGGAATTCTCTGACAACAATATATTAATTTTGGCAGACTTCTAAGCAATAGAGACATGAAGGTACTTTATTCAGATAAAGTTACAATAACCAAGTAGAACCTATGAACTTGCCAAAGTTAAAAAGGATGATGCCACAGATATGTACAACCACCAATGCATGTTATACAATTATGCACTATTGTACTAGCAGTTAACATCTTGTGTAGCTCTGGAATAATAGGTTCTCTAAATAAGACAAACACATCACGGCGCTTCAGGCTTCCCCGATTGCGGGCTCTGGGGAGGGTTGATGTACACAGCCTTTGCCCCACTTTTATGGACAGGTTGTTTCCATGTCTAGAACCCATGACCTCGCAATGAAGCAATCTTATCTTTGTGCCAAGGCTTGCCCTCTCATAAAAGCCAAGATTATTTATCCCAAATAAATTTTTGTAAGACCCCACTCCATAAATGAGAGTTGAGATATATCCATTTTTCTTTTTGACTTGGAGGGGTTTATCTCTCCCCTTTAACTATTAATCAAACTACCCCAAGGTATCAAATCCATGACTGCCATAGACGCAACATTCCGATGTGCCATGTTCCTACATACATCTATAATTGTGTGTTTATATATCCTATACACATATACATATAGAATTCATATAGGGAGCTGATCAAATCCCAGTTGGGCTCTTAACCGCTATTAAGTGTAGCTGTTAGTGTACAAAATATCCAATCTAAGTCGTTCACAACCTCTAGTGGAAGGTCAAATTATTGCACCGGTAGATGTGGATCGGCCCCCAATATATATATATATATATATATAGCAACTTAGCTTAAGTTGCTAGTTGTATCTGGCTATCCACGTTGCTGGATCAATTTTTTAAACCACGTATAGCGAACAACGGGGAGACTTAAATGAAAGCCAGATCTGGCCAGTCCATCTGGCAACTTAAGCTAAGTTGCCAGCGCTAGCAGTGTGTATATATACACACATACACATGTATAAATATAGGGACCTAATCCACGGCAACTTAAGATAAGTTGCCAGCGCGATCTGGCCGTCCATCCATCGCGGATGGACGGGCAAGATCAAAGATTCATTTAAGTTTTTCCATCGCCCGCTACATTATGTAGTGGATTTGGATTTTGATACCAAAATACTTCGGAGGGATTTAATGAGTCTGTTTCTATATTAATCATGTTCATGGAGTAAAGAAAATGTGCAAAAGCTCTATTTGAGGATTTGCAGGGAAATTTTTTTTTTTTTTTTTTTTTGGGGGGGTGTCGTATGGTAAACTTCACCGTCCACTACATTAATGTAGCAGACGGTGAAGTTTACTTTTAAAAAAAAAACAGATCTGGCCCGTCCATCCGCGATGGATGAGCGACCAGATCTGGCAACTTTGCTCCAAGTTGCCAGCGCTATCAATTGATCGCTCTCATAAATAGCCATATACGTGTGTGTGCGTGCATATACGTCTATATATATATATATACATACATACATAAATACATATATACATATATATCTATGTACACAGAGAGAGAGAGACAAGCACATGCACGTGTATATGTTACCAATCAACATTCCAGTCCTTGCATTAAAAATCTGAACGTACCAATAGCATTGCCAAGCTCTAGCTTGTACTCGAGAGTATCACGACTTCTGTAAGAAGAGTTGAAGGGAAAACCAGATGGTCCAGCTGGTACAACGCCAGTCCATATCTGATTAGCTGATATAACATGAGGGTTCTCCAAACGGATGGGGAATTCTCTACAATGTGCAGGGAGAAAGAAGGACGCGATTTAAGGATCATGAGAGGCCAAAGTTCTAAGGCAAATAATCTGGATAAATGCGACTTACAACTTCAGTTCCTCAGCAAAGGAATCCATAGGAGACAATGTCCCAGATGTCAAAATGATAGATCCAACACCCAACTTGGGGAACTCTTCCATGGCAACACCAGGATTAAAGCACCACCAACTGAATGTTCTAGAGCCCTTACCTGCACCATCACAATCAGTGAAAATGTATAAGAGCCAAGTATGCAGGACGCACAGGCAACTGATAACACTTTCAACTATTCAGAGTCCTAATTTCTTGAACCCAATCAAGATTGTACATGGTCTAACTTAGTATCTCTACTAACAGTATCTCAAAATATAGACCTAAATAGAGAGTATAATTCTTAAACTTGGAATTGTATGTGGGTATGTTGAAGCACTTGCCGGGTGTATTTAAAGGATGAAGAGGTCAAGGTGTGTGTACAGCATTACGAAGACAATTAACAAAAATTAGTTTAGACTATAAGAAAATTGTTATCAGCAGTATCTTAGACATATTAATATGAAGTAACAAGCTTTTGTGTTCCCCTATATTTGGACATCCGAAGATGGAGCCATGTACTTCTTTCACTTATGTTTGACATTTAGTGCAATTCAAACGTTCTGTAGATGTCATGTGGTGCCCACAAGTTCCAATCACTGAGAGACTGACACTAGGAGTCTTTTGGCCCCAGGAGCCTGGCTGGCAGGACGCCAGAACTGGTTCATAGACAGCAGGTGCACATCACAAAGGGACAATGACGCCCCATCAATGGGCTTGTGAGACACTGATACAACTCTGTGGATGCCCTCACCCGCTTCCTGCTAAGGCAATAAAACCATGGGTTTCACGGTTAGGACAAGGTCCTGGTCATGCAACGCCTAGTTCAAGCAGAATCTGGCTGTAACTTGATAAGCAACCGCGTGATTCACACCCTTGCATGTCTTTAATGAGATAGTTTGGAAAAACTTGACTGGAAACTAAGACCACATTAGTCATTTAAACTTGACTCAGTTCGAAGGTTCTTTCATATGACAGAAGTGCTATATATAAGTCGAACATGTCTAAAGTTAGTTCCAGGTTTCTATCTACTTCCGCTGCCTACTGCCACTTGGTGCTTGATTTAGACCCATTGCTGCCGGAAATAGCAATTGTTCCTCAACAAAACCGAGAATCTTTATTCTACATTCAAATTTATCCTATTTGCTATAAACATAGTGGATCAGAGCATTGTAAGGATGGAAAACCAACATGCTAAAGAAACCATGTGCTTAAGCATATCAAGTACAAGAAAGTAAATTCTTTCTCAAATATTTTTTGTAAGGGGAACAAGAGTTTCCATACTACCTTTAAACGCAATTTGTGGAGCACTTGCTTCAACTTCCTGAACATGAACCTGAAGTCAATAATACAGAATTCAAGTCAGATAAATAGCCCACAAATCACAAATAAAGTATAGTAACATTGTAAACAATATAGGTACCCCACCAAGTTATATGACAGGTGAATATGCAACAATCTCCAAACTTACACGATAGTATTTGGCATGAGCATTACCACCATCAGGAAAGATTATTTTAAGCATATCACCAATGCTTTCCAGCCTGCAAGCAGTACCCTTTGTCTTGTTTGGCGCTCCACTCTCTGTAGCATTCGCATCTGAAGAGGGGATGGGAGGATAATGTTGGATAGTGTAAAGACAGAAAAGAACAACAACAGCACGAACATAAGCTAACTCTGATAATTCTATAATTTCCGAAAAGGACACCAACTTGACAATGAGACCATGTGTGACATGCAAAAAACCACATTAGCAACAATAAAACTATATATAGAAGTAACATCTAAGTGTCAAAAGGCAGTGAGTGGTGGCTGGAGCTTACCCTCCTCAAGGAGTAGGGAGGCTTTCTCAATTATATCAATGAGCATAGTGGCAGTTTTATCCGTGACATTTAGGTCAGCAAGTAGCTCATAGATGTAAGGTCCAGGCTTGGTAAAACCCAATTCTTTGGATTCAATAGGAACTTCAGCAATCCGCTTCTCAAGCTTCAAAAGAAGAGCTGCAAGAAATGCACGGTTTGCTTGTAAAGACATATGACCGCTAACCAATACAATTCTGAACAGAAACTACTTTCTGAAAGATAAGTTAAGATGACTAAATAGAGAGGACTACAAATTGAGTGAAAATATACAAAAGCATCCAAACGAAAATATTTCAGCAGGTTAAAAAGCCTCCTTTCTAAAGTCAACCTACAACCATGGCAAGGTTTACGAACTTGCTTCCTTTTCTCTTATTTAAGTTTTTTGGTGGCCCCCCTCGTATGTACTGATAACGACAGGCAAGTTTGATATATACTCATTGGTTTAGTCTACTATTTGAGACAGATCCAACAACAAAATATACCTCTGAGAATGGCAAAATTATCTGGATTACATGATTTATCATTCGAATTATCCCTCCTTTCGATAGAAAGATCTATACAATTTTTTGCTTCAGAAATGCAAGCCAAAAGAAGTCCAGAAGTCAGGTCAAAAGAGGCAGCATCTGCGCATATGCTTTCCTGCATTTTACAGGGTATGCACATCATGTGTCAGTAACTAAAGACCAGATTGAATACAGGGAGAAGAACCTGACAGAATTTCAACATGATTTGTTATAGAATCTGCTACTATTATTCTTTCTACAAGTTGAATGAGCAACAAATTAAATACAAAACAGTTCAAGAACAGTAAACCTCAGAAGTTAAAGTTTTATATTTACCAAGTTGTGAGCTTCATCAAATATAAGTACACTGTTGCTCCACTCAATGTTCAAGGATTTTCTGTACCCGCGATCAATCAGATAGTTATAAGGAGCAAATAAGATATCAACAACCTTGTGGAGCTCTCTTGACATGTAATAAGGGCATCTGCGAAGAAGGTTTCATATTAAAAACATAAGCGAGCTTAACCTACAATTAATTGTTTGCATAACTGACAATAGCGATCAGAAAACCTACGGTCCACAGCTTCTCCCAATTTTGACCATATCCTCTATGTCAATGGGTTCATCTCCAAGCCAGGAATTATTTTTCATAAAATCTACAAGAAATTTTGAAATGTGAAAATCAAATCAGTTTCTACAGATGGATAGTACAAGCAGCTTCCAAGGCCTTTAAAATGGTCCAAACCTAGTTGGTTAATCTGGTGAACATATCAACATACAAGCCCAGGATCCATTTTTTAAAAGACGAAGAAGACAAGAACCTCCAAGCAAACCAATTAAGAAAGTAACTAGGTATAAGCATAAGAAAAACGACAGAACGTGGCTTCCTAGAAACTAAAGTTCCTCATACAAGGAGAAGCTGGCATATCAGTGTCCCGTAGATTTGAAATTGAGTAGATGAACAGAAAAGGAAGAGTTTTTGAACAATGGCCACAATGTTGAGGAAATGAAAGATCAGGCAGAGAAGATAATTGAGGAAAACCTTTTAAAGAAAATTAGGTTCCATCTAATACAAACTCAGAGTTGTGTCAAAGATCTTAATGCAGGAGGGAATTGATGCTGACCAAGAGAACCCCATCGCAGGTACCTTCTTTGATTCTCCACAGCCTCACATTTATCTAATAGCCACAGAAGTTCACACTACAATCAAGGATCGACAAGGGGGTACCGGGTTACGTGTAGATGGGGAACTGAAAGATGTTATAATGCACTCTTGGAAGTTACGAGACAATAATATTTCGAAGGCTTCTGCATAAAATATGGGGCCAGTGAGGATGAAGCACAAAACCACTTGAGAATATTTCGTTCTCGTTTCTAGGAAAGAAGTGATCCCTTTCAGATTGAAGTAGACATCTTCCAAGAGGGTTGAAGATGCAGAAATGCTTTATTAACTATACTGCAATGATAAAGGTTTGTGGTATGCGTAAAAGGTTTCTTTTCGGTTCGTTCTGATTAAGGGGTTGGAGGGTGCAATTCTGAATCTTCCGCGATGCTCTTTTGAGTTTATCCCGCACGTCACCTTAGGCCTTTTGTGGTAGTCTGCAAGGGTATGCTTTTCCTTTCCTATCATCGGGTATACATGGGATTTGCCTCCCCCTGGCATTTTGTTCTTATCTACATCAGTAATTAAGGGACTATTGGCTTGGAGGGATTATGCTTCTGAGATATTACTGCAACCCCCAGAAAAAAAAAATGCTAGAAGTTGAATTGCGAAAAGCCTGAGTACACTACTGTTGAATAATAGTGGCACCGATCTTCAAGCATACAAGCATAATGGAGAAATGTGCTACAGCTACTAATCTCTTGTGGAGACATGAAATTGGTAACACTGTTAAAGCTTATAAAGGGAAACCAGCACTTATCATCTAGAAGAGATTAGTCCTAGTCACCTGCAACACGAGGATAATGGGAACAGTATCGCTTTTTGCGCTTTCTGCAGAGGGAATGGCAGGCATTTGTCTGTGTTTTTCCACGAAGTAAACTCACTTCTTCATGAATGCATAGTTGCTCCCTAGATCCTAATACGACCATCTTGGGCCTGCACTTCAAAATGATGATTATGTTTCTCAGTGGATTTACACAAGAACATCATACTCAGCAAACCCTAGCAAGTTCATGACACTAGGCAAAATATATAGGCACCAAAATTAACAGTGAATTGGCCATGATCCTAAAGATGTTAGTTAGCCGGAAATCTTCACAGTAACTAAAGCGCCTGTTTGTATATGCTTATCAGTAAGAGAAGGGCATAATTTATATTAAAAATGAACTTTGACAGTGTGCAATTACGTGGCAGATCATCACGTGTCAGAACTGATTTTAAAAATTCATTACATGTAATGACAAGCTCAAAGACCATCCAGGCATCCACCCACCCGACTTACCAAATGAAACAATGATATCCCATAATATGAATCAGTTTCCATCTCTCATTTGATACATTTAACTAATCAAGTAATCACAACCATGTAGTTTGATATATAGTGCTTGTGGAATAGCTTTATCTAGTTAAGTCAGTGTCTGCCCGAATACAAGTGGCATACATTTTCAATAAACTAGTTCAGGGATGACAAGTTCTTTTAATTATTACCTTATACAGACACGAAACTGGAGATCAGCAACAGAATCCGCTGATTTCCATCGGCTTCATAACAAAACCATTTATGGAAAGCATATAACCCACCAATCAATCTACTAATTTGGATAAACTATAGCAAGAAAATTTAGGTGCTCCAGCTCATTTTTTATTTCAAACTGAGAAATTATATAATAAGCTGCTTATAAAAATTATAGACAAAACAGAAATATATGACTTGATGATTAGACTATTTGCATAGTCCACCTTGAAAAATGAAAACACGATGTTAGAAATGAAAAGCAGTAATCGTCGAGAACGCATTGCTTAATCAACTAACTGTAAACGTCATCCCAACAATAAAATTCTCCTTCTCCCTTTTAGGACAAAGTTACTCCAAAAAGTAAATATGAAATGCTAAATAATTCATACAAGTGGCTTAAAAGGAATACTTCTGCCACCCTGTATGACACTAATGCTCTACTTAATTCGAACATTCATCTCTTTACTTATCTTCAACGTTACACAATTCCAACCGTAAGTGCGAATTGCGTATACATCACTGTTGGAGCATCACCAACTAAAGCTTCTTCAAGTTCAAATTCAAAATAATATCTTCTAGATGTTGTTAAGATTTAAACATTAAGCACATGTACATTATCTTATCTTGTATAGTTTATTTCAAAATGTAAACTCCTTGTACAAAAAGAGAATGAGCAGAACATCAAGCAAGAAATGAAAAACAATTTTACTCTCATATTTTATCTCTTCTAACGTGGTATCAATAGCCTAGAATTTTTTTTCTCCTCTACTGTCCTCTCCTTTTTCGTCCATCATGGCCCCCTCCTCCAACCCTTCATCAGCCTTTCCTCCTCTTTTTCCCCTTAATCACATTCAACACCTCATTTCAGTGAAACTCAACACTGACAATTATCTCCTGTGGAAGAGTCAGCTTCTTCACCTTTACGAGGCTATGATCTCTTAAGCTTCGTTGATGGCTCTGCTGCCGCACCACCAAAATTTCTTCCACTCACTGAGAATGCAAGTCCTTCTCCCACCTCTGAACCTGTTGTTGTGCATCCCTATATGCCGTCAGAAGTCTCTCAAGAACTTACTCCTGCGTATGGTATATGGCATAAACAGGACCAACTTTTATTCAGTTAGCTTTTATCCTCCCTTACGGAGCCAATCTTGGCTAGGTACTTGGTCTCTACACCTCATCTGATGTATGGTTGTCACTTGATCACATGTTTGCGTAACAATCCAAAGCAAAGATTTTTAATTTTCGCTCTAACCTCCACCAGTTGAATGAAGGAGATACGTCTATGCATGAGTATTTACAAAAAGGGAAGCGTATTTGTGATACGCTCGCTGCTGTTTTTCAACCCCTATCTGATAATGACCTTATCAATGCTTTGGTAGTGGGCCTTGGCTCCTATTATCAGTCCTTCGAGACCTCCATTACCACTCGATCGGAGGCCATCTCCCTCGACTGCCTATACTCAATGCTTCTTGCTCATGAATCCCATCTGGATCGTCAGCAGCTTTGCAAAAGTCTCTTTCCACAGGCTCATGCTGTCACAAACGCCTCCCCTCTGAAACACCATGGCCATTTCCTTGAATCGACACGGGGGTCATTCCCAACGCAACAAAAATTAGTAGCGCGAAAATGGTCCCTCGTTCAAACCACCTTTACTTCCACTGCCTACCAGCCCTATCATCCCCCTCGCAACTCGCCAATTACCATTGTGTGCCATCATTGCAATCAACCAGGCCATATTTGCCTCCACTGTCCTCATCATGCACCCAGCAATCCCTCTCCCTTGCCCACTGCTGCGTACCTGGATGGTTTGCATCCCCCTTCCAGTTTTGACCCTGCATGGTGCCCTGACTCTGGCGCCACCCACCATATCACTCATGACATCAACAACTTGTCCCAGTACACTAACTATCATGGCGCTGATCAAGTGCATGTGGGTGATGGTACATGTCTGGAAATTCATCATGTTGGCAATTCCGCGTTGAATTCATCCACTAAAAATTTTAAATTGAATTACATGCTTCATGTTCCGTCTATTTCAATAAATCTTTTGTCTACTCGTCAATTTGCTACTGACAATAATGTTTTCTTTGAATTTCATCCTTATTTTGTTCTTGTCAAGGATCGCATTTCGGGAATGGTTCTTTTTATCATGGCCGACTTAAAATGGTCTCTATCAGCTTGCGTCGACCACGTCCTCCTTCCGCTGCCATTGCCCACCTGCTGATTTGGTTGGTTTTCGTGCGCCTCTCGAACTCTGGCACAACCGGCTGGGAGCCATCCGTCTCCTAGTGTTGTCTCTCAAGTCGTGTCTAGGTTTTCAATTCCAGTTGGCAAAAATAAGAGTAGTCCTAGTTGTGAAGCTTGCCATTTTGGCAAAAATCATCGTTTTCCATTTCAGTCTTCTCAAGTAATGTCATCCTTTCCTTAAGAGATAATAAGGTGACCTATGGGGTTGTACTCCTGTTGTCTCTCATCAAGGTTTTAGTTATTATGTTTCACTTTATTGACGACTTTAGTCGTTATGTCTGGATATTCCCCCTCAAACTCAAATTTGATGTCCTGCATGTTTTTATTTAATTTAAAAAGCTTGTGAAAAATTTAACAGGCCATAAAATTTGTACTCTCCAAAATGATTGGGGTGGTGAATATCGTCCTATTCAAAGTTTCTGCAAGCAAAATGGCATATTTCATAGAGTGTCGTGCCCCTACACCCATGACCAAAATGGGGCGGCTGTACGCGAACACAGGCATGTTGTTGAAACTGGCCTCTCACTTCTTGCCCATGCACATCTCCCTTCACATTTTTGGGATGATGCTTTCAGCACTGTATATTTCTCATTAATCGACTACCTCTCCCTTACTCGAAAACGTGTGCCCTCTGGAAAAATAAATTCGTACCCTTCTAGACTGTAACCGCCTTAAAGTTTTTGGGTGCTTATGCTACCCCCATCTCCAACCTTATAACTCCCACAAGTTAGAATATCGGTCAAAAGCATGTTATTTCTTCAGTACAGCCTCATTCATAAAGGCTATAAGTGCATGGACACTAATAGGGGTCGTGTACATGTTACACCTAATGTTTCTTTTGTCGAAAATAATTTTCCAGCCCTTTTATCAGATTCTGGTTGCCAAAATTCTCCATCCACCACCTTTTCTCTCTCCTCCCCCACGCATGCCATCCCTTACACAATTTCCTCCACTTTTGTGGGCCCCCACCTTAACACCATCCGCCCATTCTTCTCCCCTTTCTCCACACCAGCTATCCCCTCCTCTATCTTCTCCCAAATTTATTTCAAACCTCCCAATCTCAAAAGATTCCCTCCCCACCAAATCCCAATACAATTCCTTAAATAACTCTTCTCTCTCTTCCTCCCCCTGCCACTTGTCTGCCTACTCTTCTTCCCCCACCCCTTTTTCAAATTTCCAAATCCCATCAAATGCCCCACCTACCCCATCCTAACACAATCCCCAAAATTCCTCCCCTATCTCTACCTCCATGAGCCACGTGTCCCTATCCTATCATCCATGAGCCACGTGTCCCTATCCTATCATCCTTCTTCCTCTCTCTTTGCAACCACTTTTCAAAATCTCCCTTATCCTCATCCTTGGATCCTGCCAATGTGACATCCCTTTACAAATCCCCCTCCTTCACCCTTCCTCTCATGCCGGCAACTCTACCTCTCTCCCTCTCTCGCATCTTCTTCCATATTTCAAATCCTAGCAAACTCCATCTCCAACAACTTTAATTCAAAATTCCAAAATCCCTATTCTCTCTCTCTCGCTCTCTCTCTCTCTCTCCTCCACACGTGTCACCCTCAACCAACTCTCTTCAAAATTCTCCTATCCCACCAACGCACACTTCTGATCACCCTCCTTCTAACTCTGACCTACCACCCTCTTCTCCATCATCTTCTTCTCAAAATGTCACTAATCTTCCTACCCAGTCCATGATTACACGTTCCAAAGCTGGGATTAACAAACCCAAAATATACATAGTATCAAAATATCATGTCTGCATTTATCCGTGAACTTGAACCCGCTTATTACTCCCAAGCCCCTAAGAAAACTCGTTGTCGTCATGCTATTCATGATGAGTATAACGCATTCATGCGCAATGGTACATGGACATTGGTTCCGGCACCATCTCATGCCAACATCATAGGGTGTAAATTGCTATTTCGAATAAAACGCCACGCTGATGGTTCCGTTGAACGCTACAAGGCTTGCCTAGTTGCCAAAAGGTTACAAACAACAAGAAGGCATTGACTATGGCAAGACCTTCAGTCCTGTTATTAAACCCACCACTATTCGTGTTATTCTCTCTCTAGATATGTCTCAGGGATGGCCACCACGTCAAATTGATGTTAATAATGCCTTCCTCCATGGCTACTTAGACGAAGATGTCTTCATGCTTCATCCACCTGGCTTTCATCATCCCCAATTCCCTTCTCATGTCTGCAAGTTACGTAAAGCCCTTTATGACCTCAAACAAGCTCCACGCACATGGTATGCCCGCCTGTCACGTCGTCTGATTCTGTTGGGTTTCACTGCCAATAAATTCGGCACTTCTCTTTTTATCTTTTAAGGATAACATATTTTTCTCTATATTTTAATTTATGTCGATGACATTATTCTAACTAGTAACTCATGTACGGCGATCAATAAAATTGTTGGTGATTTAAATAGTGAGTTCTCTGTCAAGGACTCGGGCTCCCTGACATTTTCTCTAGGCACTGCAGTTAGTCATTCACACACTGGTCTTCTCCTACTGCAATGGAAATATATCACTGATTAGCTCCAAGGCACTAATTTTTCTGATTCAAAACTTGTACACATTCCCATATCCTCATCTACACAACTCTCTCGCTATTAGGGAATTGTTGGTGCCCTCCAGTACTTATCATTCACATTATTCACACGTCTGGATATTTCATTCCCAATCAATAAAGTTGCTCTATTCATGCATGCCCCAACGTCTAACCATTGGGCTGCTGTTAAGCAGATTCTGCACTATCTTAAAAATACCCTGAACTACGGTTTTTTGCTAACCAAGTCATCAAATTGTCCCTCTCTGCATTCTTTGATGCTAATTGGGCTGGATGCCCTAGTGATCGTCGCTCAATCGGTGGTTACTGTGTTTTCATCGGCCCCAATTCAAATTCTTGGAGCTCGCGAAAACAACCCACTATTGCATGTTCAAGCACTGAGGCAAGTACAAAGCCCTCGCCACAGTCACATTTGAGGTGGACCGGTAACAATCTCCATTATCTGAAATTGGTTTCCATCCATTTGCCACCCACTCTTTAGTGTGACAACTTTGGATCTGTTTATCTCGTCCAATCCGGATTTTGATGCTCACGCCAAACACATCGAGATAGACTATCATTTTATACGAGAACGCATCGCTCAACAAGCTCTTGATGTTCGGTTCATTTCCAGTGTTGATCAACCTGCAGACATCTTTATCAAGCCTTTGTCAATGCAGCGTTTTCAACTTCTCCCGTCCAAGCTCAACGTCCGTGATATACTGAGCTTGCGGGGGGCTATTGGAGGATCGCCAACTAAAGCTTCTTCAAGTTCAAATTCAAAATAATATCTTCTAGATTTTGCTAAGATTTAAACATTAAGCACATATACATTATCTTATCTTGTATAGTTTATTTCAAAATGCAAACTCCCTGCATATAAAGAGGAAGAGCAGAACATCAAGCAAGAAATGAAAAACAATTTTACTCTCATATTTTATCTCTTCTAACAATCATCATCAACACTGACCTGTAATTGCTTCTTTTCAGTTCTTGAATCACTTGTCGAAGTTGGCTGTGAGTTCGTGAGGTGTAGATTATAGTGGGTAGCTTTGATGATTCAGACTGTGACGATGCATCTTCTGAACTTTTGCCTACACTCCTACCAGTTGAGAAACCACCCAAACTCTTCCTCCAAGCCAATGTGGCACAAAGAAGACACAAGGTTTTCCCGGTTCCAGTAGGGCTTTCCAACAGTGCATTACATTTCTGCCATGTCATAATCATACAACTAAAAGAAATTATACTCTTCAGAATGGCCCCCAAATTCTTAAACAATCACAACTGAAACTTTACTGATTATAGTTACGGTATAAAACAGTCACGATGTGTCCACTGTGTGCCGTTTAGGTTGTACTTAATTGAGCAGACATCCAAATGCATGTGGGTGATACGCTTAATGACAAAGTGAATTAGATATCTCCAACTCAGATGTGAGGTAAGTTCCTCCCCATAAAAATTTCTAGGCAAAGAGCTAACTGACCCAAAAATTGTCAAATACTAATATACCATGTCATCAGCTTTTTTGGGAAAGTACCACATACGGAACTAAAGAATAAGACAGAAACATGCGAAAAGACAGGGAGAGCATGGGATGTCATTACAGATTACATTGATCCAACAGTTCAGACCCAGCATTGTAGCTTACTTCTTTGTCCGTGTCAAGTAGCTTAACCAGATTAAATGACAGTACATCTCTGAGCGTATTGAGTTGACCAAAATATATTTGTCATCCTTTCAATGCTTGTATTGTCTACAAAACTCCCTAATCGCATATATCCTCAGAATGGAAAGTCCACAGTCCACACCCTATTATGTTATTCTGCACTCTTGTTTAAAGCTAGATGGTAAATATTTTGTTGCTAGATAGATACGGTGTGGAAAAGCATGATACAATGTGGTAATTGACACCCTCTTCCCAAATGCGACCTTTACCACAACGATGCCGTCCATAGATCAAATTATTTCGTTCTCCCTCTGTTTTACAATTTTGGGCCGTCTAGATTTTCTGGATAGAGTTTGAACACTAAAACATTGACTTTAACTCAAATAGTAAACATAAATCAAATAAGTATTGCTTGAACGACGAGTAAAGTCAATGTTTTACATGTTCAAACCCTGTTCTAGAGACTCACAAATAAATAAAAAATGACAAAGAACATGAAAAAGGATGGACATTTGTTATAGGTTCTAAATTTCATGCTTTCAGCTGATAATACGGTACCATGAAGAGATACCCATTTATCGGACACGAAGCATAGCCACGTGTATAGCTGTGAATTCAATTGCAATATAGAAAAATGGGGTTGAAATCTGTTAGGAAATTGGACGGGCGAAAGGGGTAAAAATCGTACCCCTTGCAGAGATTGAATAACTTTTTCCATATAAACGAGCTGGCAATCGTAGGCGTCGAAAGGGAAATCCACGTCGATTCCCCTAATCTTGTATGTCGGCATCGCTCTATCTCTGTCTTTGCGCGCGATTGAGATTAAATGTTAACGGATTGGTGGCCGTCAGGGCGTCACAAGCCCTAGAAAAATAACTTCTTGTACCCTGTAGTATCTTTTTCCCGCCATTCTCCGTGTTTCCCTTCCCGGCAGCAAAATACGGCGTCGTTTGTCTATTTTCTTTCTCTTTCTTTTTTCTTTCTTTGGGTCGTCTTATTTCGAAACGGGTTAATAGTACTCATATAAATTTACTAGACTTGGAATGTACTATATTCTTTTCTTTTCTTGTTTTAACTAGCTAGACTGGGTCGGGACAAGTTAGCAGAAAAATATGAAGATACCGGTGAATGTGCCCATAACTTTCAACTATCACGTTAGTTTGTTGTTAGATGAGTCAAGTTATGTCGATAACAATTGGGTTCACGTGAACATCCAAAATATAATCACTACTAAGGTATGTTTTTAATCAGACACCAACGGTTTTTCACCTAGTATGGAAAAGGAAATAACTATAAAAAGGGTAACACGATGTAGTCTTTGATGACCACTGTTGTATCCTAGATAACCCAAAGGGTACCGCTTAACCTAATATCACTTAAACAATTAATTTGTGCCAATAATAGACCGGAGCTTTAAGTCACATAATACTTATCACTTAATTCAGCATTAAAACTGAAAATTTTCAATGACTTAAAATTAAAGCCCAAACCACTTAAAGGTAGCAAGTCAATTAAAGGCCAATATTTTAAGTCACTCATAGCTGACTTATCACTTATCACCGAAAACGCTCAATAGTAGGTCATTAAAACATTTAACTCATAAGTGACTAATTTGCCCTCCTTATTTGCCTCATCTTCTTCCCAATTGTTTCAATCCAGATTGAGCCGAAGCAGCAATCTCTTTCACGTACTCTCCAACCACAATTGCAGCTACGCGAATGGCGCTTATTATATGGTGTTGCTTAATTTGTCAATGTAATTAGAATTTTCTTGATGCTTATCACTTGTAAGTGAGATGATTAAAAGGCAACATAGTTTTACATAAAAAGAATAATTACTATCATGACGTCGCCTCAATTAATTTACTAGCAACACCGCCTCTACTACACTACAATCACCACCACAACCATTATTCCATTTTACTACCACCAATACGATTCCCAATACCTAGTCACTACCACCACCATAAGGAAATGCCACCTCCACCACACCATTACAACCGTCACCACGTCCATGTCCACCAAAATCATATAAATATCCACCACACTACAATTGTTATCGTAACTGCCATGTCGATGCATATCGCTAACACCACAACTACCAACACCACATCTTCACGAACCACTACTGTTACTATTGACACTTTTTCGCCACCGCCACCAACACAATTTTGGCCGAAAAAAAATATAAAGTACATAAATAAATGCATAATTTTGGTAAAACGGATAATTTTGTAAATGGAACAATTTTCAGACATTTGTTTTTTGGTTTACCAAACAGGTTAACTTATTTTTCAGTAAAAATTCAGTTGCTTAAAATTTTCAGTTTTCCAAATTCAGCGCTTAACGTTTTGAACACTTAAATTTCAGTTTTATCAAACAGCCCCTCACATAATACTTATCACTTAAAATTAAGAGAAATGGACAAAGTTATTAATCAAGATTTTAGCTAAACAGAATAATTATCACCATAAACTTGTCACTATGGCAAAGCTTACACCACACTAGAGCCATAATCGTAAACATTGTGTCTCGTTTGTTACCGCCGTCATAATTACCACAACCTAGTCATGGTGACTACAACCACCATGGACACCGCCACATTCATGTCCACCAAAACTATCTTCGTATAAACCATATATGCAACGGCCAACATGATCATCGTGCTGTGGCATTTCTTTATTACCACAATTACAAACACTACATCTTCATGCACCATTAACATCATCATCGGTAACTTTCAACAACTATTGCCACCACCATTATTATTATTCCATCATCACTGCCGGCACCACTACTGACATAACCAAACTCAAATTCTGGTAGTAGAAAATACAAAAGTAAGTGTATAATAACAGTAAAATGGATAGATGTATAAATTATAATAATCTTCAAATATTTGCTTTTGGTTAAAATTGTTTTTTGCTATTAAATATCCATCCGCTTTAAGTTTTACAAAGTTAATGCTTAACATTTCAGTTTTATCAAACAACGCTTTATTGTTACAAGTTTTACTAATTCGGTTATTTTGTTTGTACGGAAACTCATTTTGCAAATAGTCAGCCATATTTTTTTCCCCACAATGTAGTTTGATATGGACTGTACTAGAGGTGTCAAAGGGCTGGGCTTGGGCCGGCCCAGCCCGGGCCCAAAGGGCCAGAAAATGGGCTGAGCCCAAATTTGAGAAATCCAAGCCCAAGCCCTAGGCCCTAATTTTAGGGTCGGGCCTGGGCCCTTTTTTTATGTTCTTCTTTTGTGTTGCAAAAATATTAACACATGAAATAATTTTTTTTATAGACCTTCCTCCTTTTATGCGGGTTTGGGACCGGCTGCTTGTAATTTGGAAAAACAAGAATGATTAGCACTTGATTAGTTAAGCATTTTCGTCGAATCTATTTGCTCCTACTTTCTCTTATCAAACATTTTGCATTTTCTCTTGACAATTCCATTTAATTTCATACCACTGTTTTTGTTGTCTAAACTCAACAATGGATACCTACAAGGCTACAAAACTTTTTCCAATGATATCTCTAAAAATTTCACTCAAACATACATCTAGCTTTGCATTTTACGTAGTATTAGGTATCTCATTAGAAGCATACATCATTGGACCACTTTTACTATGAACTTTCACGTACTTTTTGGAGTTATGTTTCCCATTTCTATTGCCTAATTTGTTTTTTGTTTCTAGTTCCTACAAAAACAAAGATATAATTTCTCTTCATAATTCCATTAAACAAGTACAGAAGAGGATTGCAGTAAAATTTGATAAAGAAGTAGAAACCATCATCATGAGTTGAAAAGAAATGTGCATGTCCAAAAAGTTAAATTAAAAAAAAAATGAGGTATAGAGAGAGAGAGATAGAGAGAGAGAGAGTGAGGCATGAGAAAGAAGAGGAAAGAAAAAAAAATGACTCAAAATGGTTTAGGGCCAAAGGGCTGGGCAGAAGAGGGTCAGAAACCGAACCAGGCCGGGGCCGGGCTGGACTTTTTTGGAAATTTTCATGGCCTTGCCCTAGCCCTTGGCCCTATGGACCAGGGCCGCACTGTTCACCACTTAGGGCGGGGCCACCCCGGGCCATTTTATCTATAAACTGTACACAATGGAAACAACTAATAATAGAACCTCATACCAGCCTCAGATTCATTGCAACGCTATCATTGTCGTTGTTGTTATTATTATTATTAGTGTAATTTTAGCTGCCACAGGTGTAGATTAAGAAATGGAGTTTGACACTTGTTATTGCAAATATGACCGTTAACAGTTTTAGCGGGAACCTGTTGTAACAGTCATATTAATTCTATTATTTAAATCGTCTTTTTTTTTAAGATTTAAATTGAGTTAACACACGGTTGAAGAAAATGTTATCAAACAAAAGGACTACAAAAGAGACCAACGTAAGAGCTATAAGAATACAAACATCATAAAATTAAAATTTGAAAAAAAAAAAAAAGTCTGAATCCGAAAATAAATGAAGAACTCAGCCTTTTGCAGTCTTGGATCAAGCCCTCGAATTATATATTCAATTCAACAGAGTCCCATAAAAACCTGGAGATAAGTCTAGAATATTCGTGGGCCGTGGGCTAGCTAGCAGCATAAAAAGGGCCTCGGCTCAATTTCGAGGGTTGCCACTGACCCGGTCCAAAAGTCCAGCCCACTTAAACAAATCGCTCAGGAAAAAAAAAACCTAGAAAGCACAATTCCTGGAAGATCTTTCTAGAAGGGGGCAGTATCTCTAGACACATCTAGCGGACCACTCGACCTCCTCTTCAAAACCCCCCCTTCGGCCCCCCCCACCCCCACCCTAATTTCTCCTTTTGTATAATTTGTACTCGAAATTGCCACACAAACCCTTCTTTTTTTTCTCTCTCCGCACACCACCTCTTTGTTTAAACGACACCACCGAAACATTGGGAAGAGAGAATTCCGCAGGACCCGATCTCCCTTCCGCCGCCGCTAGGTACGTACGATCTTTAATCCCTCGCTTTTGTGCAGCTCTTAGATCTGTGAGTATTGTGTGCAGATTTGTCGACTGTGCGATTCGTTAGATTGTAGGTTCAGATTGTCGAAATTGGATGTGGAAGCTAGATTTATTGTATCTAGATCGCTTTAATCGGTTGTCTCTGTAGATTGCACGTTAGTTTGTACCTGAAGAGCGTTGGAATCGTGTAATGGTGGCTAATTCGTGTTCGTTTTCTGGATAGGCTCGCTATTGTGCTTAAAAACACGATTTGTTTGGCTTGTTTCGTGGTCTTTATGGCATTGTCTGACGGACTTTTCACCTTTTCCGTAATGAGTATTAAGCAATTAGGTGCATGCAGTCATGTAATCTAACTTAACGGATTGGTAAACCTAAGTCTTAGTAGTTTGACGAACTCTGATGCGTTTTTAATATGTTCAGCTTATCTGAGATCTTGGTCGATGTTTTTTTCGTTTTTGACTTTGACTAAGATTCAGACTCATGAATGTATTGACCTTGATTGGTGTTTTTACCCCGGCTCGACCTGTAAGCCCTTCTCGAGGTCAATAAATTTAATTTTATCAGACTTATTTTGCAGTATTTCGAAGGGTGAAGAGAGTGCTTAGGATTTTCCTTTTTAATATTGTGCCGGTCTCTGTTGGACGTGAATTAGTGATTGTCTCCTTCACTTCTTTGGCTGTTTTGATTTGATTCGATATATGATTTGAATTAGTTGGAAGCAGTTTAGCAGTAGCTTCATATCTCCATCTAGAGAATACACCTGTGGAGTTAACGCGGTGCTGGTTTCTTGTAGTTCAGGTTGTTGCCTTTGTCTTGATTTTCTTTCCCGTGCCTAAACAACCTAGCAAGGATGAGCGTGGTTGGTTTTGATTTTGGGAATGAGAGCTGCGTAGTCGCAGTTGCAAGGCAGAGAGGGATCGACGTTGTACTTAATGACGAATCAAAACGCGAGACTCCTGCTCTTGTATGCTTTGGGGACAAGCAGCGGTTCCTTGGAACAGCTGGTGCTGCATCTAGTCTGATGAATCCGAAGAATACTATTTCTCAGATTAAGCGGATGATTGGACGTCCATTTGCAGACCCTGAGCTGCAACAGGATCTCAAGGCTTTGCCTTTTAGTGTTATCGAAGGGACTGATGGTTTTCCATTGATCCGTGCCCAGTATTTGGGAGAGGTAAAAACCTTCACGCCTACCCAAATCCTGGGGATGGTGCTATCTAATCTGAAGAGCATTGCGGAGACGAACTTGAATGCAGCAGTAGTTGATTGCTGTATTGGGATACCTGTCTATTTCACCGATCTTCAAAGAAGAGCTGTTTTGGATGCAGCTAGGATAGCGGGTTTGCATCCTCTCCGTTTATTTCATGAAACCACGGCAACGGCTCTGGCCTATGGAATATACAAGACTGATTTACCTGAGAACGATCAGCTGAATGTTGCATTTGTTGACGTTGGCCATTCAAGCATGCAAGTTTGCATTGCTGGCTTCAAGAAAGGCCAAGTAAAGATATTATCCCATTCATTTGATCGATCTCTAGGAGGTAGGGACTTTGACGAAGTTCTCTTTAAGCATTTTGCGGAGAAGTTCAAAGTAGAATACAAAATCGATGTTTACCAGAATGCAAGGGCTTGCCTGAGGCTTCGTGCTGCATGTGAAAAGTTAAAGAAGGTTCTCAGCGCTAATCCAGAGGCACCTTTGAATATAGAGTGCTTGATGGACGAGAAGGATGTTAGAGGTTTCATCAAGAGGGACGAGTTTGAGCAAATCAGCATTCCAATCTTGGAACGCGTGAAGAAACCACTAGAGAAAGCACTTTCGGAAGCTGGGCTCACCGTTGACAGTATTTATGCAGTTGAGGTTGTTGGATCAGGCTCTCGTGTTCCTGCCATAATCAAGATCTTGACGGAGTTTTTTGGGAAGGAGCCCAGGCGTACAATGAATGCAAGTGAATGCGTTGCCAAAGGCTGTGCTCTTGAATGTGCAACTCTCAGTCCCACATTTAAAGTTCGTGAATTTCATGTAAGAAACCTAAACAGAAGCTTCCTCGTTTTAGCTACATGCAAAAATCTTCCTTCTTGCTGATGTTTGTCGTTTACATTGTAATTGTTGGAAGGGATAATCCCGTTAAACCTATTGTGAGTGCTCTGACATTTTTTATATTAATGACCTCCTGATTTGTTTTCTTTTGAAGGTGAATGAGAGCTTCCCCTTTACAATCGCTTTGTCATGGAAAGGTGCTGCTCCTGATGCTCAGAGTGGAGTTGCAGAGAACCAGCAGAGCACTATTGTTTTCCCCAAGGGAAACCAAATACCTAGTGTAAAGGCACTGACATTCTACAGGTCGGGCACATTCACAGTAGATGTTCAGTATGCTGATGTGAATGAAGTGCAGGCACCAGCAAAGATCAGCACATATACGGTATATTTTCTGCACATTTGATCCTGAGTTTTGTGACGAAAAGGCTCACAATTTGTCTCCTGATAGTATTTTCAATGTTGATGAACAGATTGGTCCGTTTCAATGTACAAAAAGTGAACGGGCAACGGTGAAGGTAAAAGCTCGCTTGAATTTGCATGGCATCGTGTCTGTTGAGTCAGCGACGGTAAGTTCTGGATTTGTCTATTGAATCTTTGTGCCGGTAAATGAATGGTTCCTGAATTTTGATGACCTCTTTACCATTAATTGCAGCTATTGGAAGAGGAGGAAGCAGAAGTCCCAGTTGTTAAGGAATCGGCAAATGAAGGTGGTAAGATGGATACAGATGAAGCTCCAACCGACGTCCCTCCTTCCACTGCGGAAACTGACGTCAATATGCAAGATGCTAAAGGTGCTGCTGACACTCCTGGGGATGATAATGGTGTCCCAGAGTCTGGAGACAAGCCTGCCCAAATGGAAACTGATGCCAAGGTTAGTATGTGAAGTTGTTTACTTGATAACTGTCACAATCCGCAAGCACATAATCAAATGCAGCATTTTAAGTCATTAGAGTGCTATATTTTTATGAAGTCACGTGGAGGAGAAGAAACTTGCGGTGAATTCACTAAATTGATAGTAAGTACCTGCGAGATGAGGGTACATATGGAAAAGTAGCACTGCACGTAAATTGAGGTCTAGAGTTGGCCATTTTTTTGTGCTTATATTCTTTCAGAACAAATTCCCCTTTCTGTGGCTGCATTATGTTTATTTTACTTATGACCACCTTCTGGTGGCAAGACCTTGGATAACTGTCTTTTTCATTTCCTGCATCCAAGAACGAGTGCAGGATACGCTCTGAGAAGCGGAACTTGAAATTGACTACTTTGTATGATTCCTTTGACAATGCCTGGTATACTTCAGGATATGAAGCAATGTGATCGGTGCTGCAACATACAAAATTATAACTCTTGAAGAAAGATATATATGTAAATGCGTGAGATGGAGGGAGGATAAATTTGTCATTGTACTTGTTATCACTTTGGTTTACACAATAACTTCCTGAATTTGCTTGCAAAGTTCGAGGTCAAAAGGGTTGCATGAAATTTCCTTTTCTGCTTCTTTTGACAGGAGAATATTTTTGTTCATTTTTTACCAGATTTTGTTCATGTATGAATTTTGTCCATATAGGTCAAGGTTCCAAAGAAAAAGGTGAAGAAAACAAGCATACCTGTAAAAGAGCTTGTTCATGGAGGAATGGTGGCTGCGGATTTAGAAAAAGCAGCGGAGAAGGAATTTGAAATGGCCTTGCAGGATCGTGTTATGGAAGAGACAAAAGACAAGAAGAATGCTGTGGAGTCCTATGTTTATGACATGAGAAACAAGGTACATGATAGCCCATTAGCATCTAAATCTGTTTAGTGAAGGGCTTCATTCATCACAAGCTTTCTTTTGTTTCCAGCTATACGACAAATATCAGGATTTTGTTACGGAGCTAGAGAAAGACGAATTCATTGCTAAACTTCAGGAGGTAGAAGACTGGTTGTATGAGGATGGTGAGGATGAAACCAAAGGTGTTTACATTGCCAAACTTGAGGAGCTGAAGAAGGTTTGTATGTTGTTTTTTGTGAGTAGCTGCTTGCTGTAATTACTAGAACTGTAAATGTGACTCAGAACAACTATTCCGCAGCGAGGTGACCCTATTGAGGAGCGTTTCAAGGAGCATTCGGAGAGAGGATCTGTCATTGATCAGCTTTTTTACTGTATCAATAGTTACAGAGAAGTCGCAGCATCAAATGATCCCAAGTTTGATCACATTGACTTGGCGGAGAAACAGAAGGTGATTTGTTGTCGAGTGTGTCAATATACGTTGAACATCCTCTCTCTCTCTCTCTCTCTCTCTCTGTGCATGTGTGTCTGTGTGTGTGCAAAACTCAATTCTTTTTTCCCTCAGGTAATGAGTGAGTGCGTGGAAGGAGAGGCTTGGTTGAGAGAGAAGAAGCAGCAGCAGGACTCGCTTCCCAAATATGCCTCTCCAGTCCTTTTGTCAGCTGATGTGAAAAGGAAGACTGAAGCACTCGACAGGTACCTTCTTGTTAACCCAGCTTTGTAAAGTGTAAAGTCTCTTATAACGTGCTAGTTCCCCGTTAGCTTTGGCGTTTCTTCACGTAGATAGTATTGGAACTACATTGAAAGATGGGATTTCTTGTTACAGGTTTTGCAGGCCGATTATGACAAAACCAAAACCAAAGCCAGCCAAGCCAGCTACCCCTGAAGCCTCACCTGCACCACCCCAGGGAAGTGAGCCTCAAGGTACAGAAAACCCAAGCACGGAAACTAATGGGAGTGCTGCAGCAGCTGGCTCGGAGGTACCATCAGATGCCGGAGAACCAATGGAAACAGAAAAGTCTGATGCCACATAAGTTGGTACAGTAGAACTTTTTAAGCAGGAAGAAAAGTATGGTTTATTATGTATAACTGTTACATGGATGGGCCAAAAGCGAGTGGCTACCGGTTGGTTGTTTGTTGGTGGGATTGTTTTGATATGTAAAGCCGTCTCCTTTGAAGGATGGTTTGCCAATTTTACTATTATTGGGGGTGAAACTCTAGAATCCTGTTTTTCCAGAAGGGTTTGTAAGAGTAGTCAGTCCGTTGAGATCATTCCCAGACTTTGTTGATGAGACCAAGTTGATTGATAATTGAATTTTGTTGTTTTTACCTCGACCGGTCACCCCTCTTTAAATTATGATATAGGATTCATTTGCCTCTTCGGTGTGGACAATAGTCACCTGAAGACTCTCTCTCTCTAATTGGAACGACAGGATATGAGCACAACCATTCTGGTACAACGTTTGATGCTTGAAAGAACATTGAATGACATCAATTTTTTCGCGACTAATTCATTGATGTCATGATATCCAGGATGTGCACAACCTCTTGTGGATTTGAGGAAGACGTTTAGGTTCGACTATTAAAATGTGCGTTAAATAATTTTAGCGACACAATGTTTGACACCTCCGCTAAAGAATGGATATAACCAGTCTCTGGCGACAAAAGCCAGATCTTTACAGTAGTCCAAAGGATTTGCTAGTTGCAATTCGTAGGAGTTGGAAACGTTTCTCCCTTAACCATGAAACAAATTGTCCGTGTAAGAGCACACTTTTAACCAGTTCAATTACGTTACTAATTAGATGACGAAGCATTTGGCTATGACGAAAAAATATGAAGAATAATAGCGGTTATGACATAAAGATGGTTCGTAGTGTTGCCGCAATTGCAATCGCAAGGGATCTCTCAAGGCTGGCTAGATATTAAGCTTGAAAGGAGACGTCACTTGTTCGAAAATGTTATATTTGATGAAACGAAGCTGAAACGATAGGGAAAAGAGGAACGCCAGTGAACAATGAGCCAAGCCTTTGCCTGTGATGTCGCCAGAAATTGTTTTGGAGCACCAGAAAAGGGAATGAACATCACATAAGAGCTTGATTTCTTACGAGATCTAGCCCTCTGCCACCTGAAAAGGATTTTGCTTGACAAGAGCAAGTAGCAGATCTGGGTCATAGTTCTTTGTGGTCGAGGAGGGCGTAACTGTTTGATAAAATTAAAGCCGAATAAGTCCGAGTCCCAACACGTCATTTGTGAAGCCAATCTAGGCCTAAACAGAAAATGAGGCAAATCTAAAAGGGCATTGCAGCTTTGAAGCTTGCCATTCTTATGGTAAATAAATACGTCAAATTGATCGACTGTACCAATCTCCTCTCATTCCACGGCCGAGTCTCGCAAGTTAGAAGACCAAGTTTTTGGTACTTCGCTTCGAAAACTACGAGAGGTATCGTTCTCCCTCTCTCTCTCTTTTCACTCCTTCAGATGGTGTTGAAGGAATCTCTTGAAGGCAATCTTTTGCTCATTCTTGATGTTTCCATTGTGTATCCTAACTCATTGCTTGGCTTTCGCAGAACTATGGCAGCATCAATCGGCTCGCGACGAGCTGTATCCTCTTTGCCTCATCTCTGTGAGAGAATTAAACAAACAGGTGGAGTGCCATTCTTTAATCCGTTGAAAACACACGCACACGCACACGCACACGCACACGCACACGCACACGCACACTCACTCTGGCACAACACACTGAGAGAGGGAAAGAGGGGGCATAATGCAACTTGTTACCAGACGAGCTGTATCATTTTGCCTTGTCTCTCTGAGATATTTAAGCAAACTGGTAGGTTGCCATTATCCAATGCGTTGACACGCGCACAAATGAAAACTTCGCATCTATTAGTTTTCATTTTCATAATGTTGTATGCATCAGCCATACAACATTATGAAAATTAAGTTGGTTGAAAGTGATAGAATATATTGGCTTACCCTAGCAGAGAGTGAAATTGTTCAAATGTTCCGGTTATCAAGTCCCAAGGAGGAGACAGAAAAATTTACTCCGAACCGGACAGCATCACGCAGGAACAGCTCAGCAAGGACATTGGATGAGAGATTCATAAGGATTTTGAAGATATTCAAATGGGGAGCTGACGCGGAAAAGGCTCTGGAGGTGCTGAAGCTGAGAGTTGATCATCGATTAGTTCTCGAGGTTTTGAGAATTGATGTGGAGATTAATGTTAAGATTCAGTTTTTTAAGTGGGCTGGGAAGAGGAGGAACTTTGAACATGACTCGGCCACTTACTTGGCTCTCATTTATTGTTTGGATGATGCTGGACTGGTCGGTGAGATGTGGAAGACAATACAAGACATGGTTCGGGGTACATGCGTTATAAGTCCAGGGGATTTATCTGAAGTTGTCAAAATATTGGGCAAGGCTAAGATGGTGAATAAGGCACTTTCGATCTTTTACCAGATTAAAGATCGTAAATGCAAACCGACTGCGAGTACTTATAACTCGATAATCTTCATGCTGATGCAAGAGGGTCACCACGAGAAAGTTCATGAGCTTTACAATGAGATGTGTAACGAAGGGAACTGTTTCCCAGACACATTTACATACAGTGCACTTATATCTGTGTTTGGGAAATTGGGGCGTGATGATTCTGCTGTTAGGTTGTTTGATGAAATGAAAGAGTATGGATTACATCCCAGTGCAAAGATATATACGACGTTATTGGGGATTTACTTCAAGTCGGGTAAGGTTGAGAAGGCTCTAGCTTTAGTACGGGAGATGAAAGATAAGGGTTGTGCCCCAACTGTTTATACCTACACAGAGTTAATAAAGGGCCTTTGGAAAGCCGGGAACTCCGAAGAGGCCTATAGTATGTTTCTAAATATGCTGAAAGAGGGTTGTAAGCCAGATGTGGTGCTCATAAACAATGTCATAAACCTTATGGGCAGGACAGGTCGTTTGCCTGATGCTCTGAAGCTTTTTGAGAAAATGGAGTCCTTTCAGTGTGAACCTAATGTTGTGACGTATAACACTGTCATTAAAAGTATATTTGAATCCAAAGCCCCACCATCCGAGGCTGCTTCTTGGTTTGAGAGGATGAAGGCAAACGGTGTTGCCCCTAGCTCTTTTACTTATTCAATTCTCATCGATGGTTTTTGCAAGACTAATAGAGTAGAGAAAGCATTAATGCTACTCGAAGAGATGGATGAGAAAGGTTTTCCTCCTTGTCCAGCTGCCTACTGCAGCCTGATCAATGCTCTTGGAAAAGCAAAACGGTATGAAGCTGCCAATGAGTTATTCCAAGAACTAAAGGAAAATTGTGGATCTTCGAGTGCTCGTGTATATGCTGTGATGATCAAACATCTAGGGAAATGTGGTCATCTGACTGAGGCTGTAGATCTTTTCGATGAGATGAAGAAACTTGGTTGCAGTCCTGATGTCTACACATACAATGCTCTCATGTCAGGCTTGGTAAGAGCTGGCATGATTGATAAAGCTCATTCCTTGTTTCGAACTATGGAGGAAAACGGTTGCTTTCCTGATCTAAACTCACATAATATAATTCTAAATGGGTTGGCAAGGACAGGGGTTCCACAACTGGCAATAGACATGTTCACAAAGATGAAGTGTTCAAAGATTAAGCCAGATGCGGTCTCTTACAACACTCTTCTTGGTTGTCTCAGCCGTGCAGGAATGTTTGAGGAGGCCGCGAAGTTGATGAAGGAGATGCGTTTGAGTGGTTTTGAGTATGATCTTATTACCTATTCCTCAATACTCGAGGCAGTAGGTAAGATTGATGAAGATCACGCACATACGATTCGGTGAGAGATGACAGGTGAGACATGGATGCTCTTTCTATTCTCGTTTTTAGCTTTTGCTTCATTAGGCTCATTGGCAATTTGTACAGTTGAGCTATATCTTATTTAAGATTAAGAAATGGACCTAATGCAAAGGGACGTAGTATATATTGGATGCTATTTGGCACACTAGACAACAATTTAGTCTCTTATTCGCAATTATACCGACTCAACTGCTGTCATAATAAAAACCTGGTTATCACTTAATCTCCATGGGTTGGTGGTGGTGTTTTCAGTTGAAAATAAGCCATTTCGTACGCGGGTAGGTTGCTCAAAAGCTTACCATACCTGTGATGTTGTTACCCTATAATGAATGGGACTGATCTGGTCAGATTCACTTCAACTTCTGATTTGCCATTAACTGAAGTGATTAAGTTCTTTCACGAACATCGTAACTTGCAATGGCTAGTTTTCAACCATCCTAGAAGTTTAGTCTGCTTTGGTGTAGGTCTTTGAACTGGAGCACTTGGTGAATAAACTCCTGCAGGATGGAAGGACTATATTTATCATAAGGTGGAAGATTCATGCGCTAATATGCGAACATGCTACATATCCTTGTTCAGCATTGTGGCTTCTTATTATGAAGTGGTCATGCAAAGAACATAAATATCATCATGTCTATCGCACTGTTTTGGACCAGCGAGTCAAGGGGGGACTAGGGATGAAAGCATTGTGTGACTAAATTAAGGCAATTCTTGGTGGGGGTCTGAGATTTTTGGAGGAAGACTGATGCTTTTCGGTGAAGGTTTTGGTTGATAGGCATGGTGAAACTTTGGAGGATGGGCCTTATTGGATTCAAGTTGGCTCTTTGGAGCTTGACTAACCATGGTTGGGTTAAATTAAAAAGCACGTGTGCTTGATGCTGCAACATGAATTTGAGTAGATTATCTTCTTTCTTGTTCACATTTATCGGAGACAAGGGAATTACTATGGCCTAGATGTTTATGGCTCAAAACGAGATGTTTTGTGGAATCTTCTATGAAGAAGGTGCTTACAGGGATAGGAGATGACTTCAGTTTCCTACCTACTTGAGGATTGGCGGACAGGGACAGGAGATGAGGCGAGATTTCTTTGTTAGTGGACAGTGTTTTATCAAGGCAAAAGAGATGGTTGGTACCTTTGATGGAAGGAGTAAAAACCTAACTCCCAGAACCAGTGATTCGGTGAGAAAGCAATAACTTACCGGCAATACTCTAGGATATTATCAAGAGAAGATATATATTAACTGGTATATATCCTTTAAGGATGGTAAGATGGTCGAGTTTCATCATTGGATTGGCTCGTCCATTGTTAGAGTTATTTGCTAAATACGTGCTCTTGAGATGGCATTTATACAAAGAAGAAAATGGAGAATGGATTTATGGGATCTGATGTCAACAAAGCTCACATTGTGTTGCCAGCAGCGCAGGCGTTAGGTTTGATAGTTTAAGCATGATAACATTGTTGGGCGCACTTTCTAAAAGCTTAAGCAGATGGTAACTTAACATGGTATCAGAGCTCTGGTTTAACAAGGTCTTGGGTTCGATTCTTCCCACTTGCATATCTGGTTCCCCTTTATTATAGTGCTATTTGCACTCGGTTTATTTCTGACTTGGTTTGTCTCTGCACGTGCAATCGGAGGCTTGCACGTGAGAGGGAGTGTTAAGCATGATAACATTGTTGGGCCCACTCTCTAAAAGCAGATGGTAACTGAACAGATAGAATTGCTTGGGGTTTCCCAGTTATAGTTGGTGACACCATAAAATCAGTTGGCACACACCTTTTAGCTGTTGTTAGATAGAGGTTTACATACCGTTTTGGATGGAAAGGCTATTACAGTATTAACATCAGTGGCGGAAAATCTCTTCTAGGACCTAAGTGCTAGTAGCATAGATAAGTCACAATCTTAAAGTAACTGCAGGTAGGAAATAAGTAAGTTCAGATTGCAGACCTGCAGTGGTAGTGTTTTTATTTTGGCTCAACATATGAGACAGATGTGAAATGCTAATTGTAGGGGAGACCATGGCTGAGATCTCATACTCTGTCCTGTCAGATGAAGATTGCTGACAGTATCCAGTAGTGTGCTAGTTCTTTTCCCTTTCCCCTTGAGGAGTTATTTCACTTAAAAGGATAGAGGGAACCAGATACCTTTGACCCTAAGCAATTATGCGGAGGGAAAAAACCGTACCCGTGAAGACATTAAAAAAAGCAAAAGACAAAAAGCTTAGCAGCACATATACCACCGTCGCAAGTCATTTGGGTATATAGGACGCGGTGTCAAAAGATTGGAGGCATATTAGTCTACATGAAGTTGTAAGAGCAGCAAATTCCAAAGCTCCAGATCATATTGTGGTCGGAGCAAAAGATTAATGAACATATTATGATTATGAATAAAAGTTTCTCTTCTCCTCCCCCCCAACCTACTATGTTATCCTTGCAAAGCCACCAGTATGATTTGCATTCTCCAGAAACTGTCATGAAATTTGCAGGTTGTATAATTGTTTGCATGGTTTTTCAGGTATATGTAGAGATCAGTTGTATTTTTAGTGGTGCTTGGACCTCTTCTGTAGGATCTGGACCTTCAAAGACGAAGCGATCTCCCTAATTACCTCGAGTGACACCTTGTCATGGAATGGCATTCAGATATGCTGCCTACCCAGCAAGCTGGCAGAGTGCTCTAGGTTTGCGCTTAAATGGAAAAATCAGCACAGCCCTTCATTTTATCGGTGTGCCAATTACAATGTTGCGTGACAGTAAAGGAAGTACCATAGCATCAGCTTGTAGCAGCATAGTTCTCATGATAGACTCTCATGTTCGATATGAAGCAGCAGTGACCACTGATAGACTCTGGTCGTTAGCTGCCACCTATCGAATTCACCTCTATGCATCGAAGAGGAATAAAATCGAGACTCGAGAGCGAAAACTTTTTTCGTGGCATGAAGTGATAATCTTTTCACTCCCTGTAATCGATGCTGAAATTTGTACCAGAACATCAGAAAAATGTATTTTTTCCCGCTGTAACGAGTTTTATACTCGTAATGTGAGTCCAACAAGGCATATGTCCATGAATACATCGGCCCGCAAAAGTTAACAACTTTTAAAGGATAAACATTTAACGAAATTTGTACCAGAACATCAGAAAAATGTATTTTTTCCCGCTGTAACGAGTTTTATACTCGTAATGTGAGTCCAACAAGGCATATGTCCATGAATACATCGGCCCGCAAAAGTTAACAACGTTTAAAGGAACGGCACCCCGAACTGCAGGTAGCAAAAAGATACAGGATCAGCAAACGAAGATAATATACATACAGCCAAAGTATATCTTATAATCTCACATTATAAGGATGAACCAAATTGGTCCCGGCGGGGCTCGAACCCGCGACCTTCGGCTCATAAGACCAACGCTCTAACCAACTGAGCTACGGGACCATGTTGGACGCAGTACTGCAGTAATTAGTCTTACTCGCATGACAAAGCAATGCCATTCCTAGTTATAATTATGGCTTCATTTGGTTACCCTTTGATTTGACAAAAGCGATTCGTCCTCCGACAAGATAACCCTTAATGTGAATCAACATATCTAAAGATGATAATTGAACTACATCATTCAACTTTTAGCAAAAAAATCGGAAAATATTGCATTACTGGGGTGGGGATCATCATTTCTTTGTCTGTTAGAAGTAAATTAAAAAAAGGTTTGTAGTTCTGCGCACGTTTTGCATGTGTAGCTAAAATTCAATACAATGACAAAAACAAAAATGGCGTATGAAAACTTTTAATTCGATATTGAAAAAAATACCCATTCTACTTACTTCTGTATAAATGAAGTCACTTGTGTGAACTTTTCATAGCGTCGATAACTCTAATGTCTCTCTAGTTTGCATAAATGCTTAAAGTTTCGCGGAACCATTTTCCACAAGTCCCAAGAAACCTCTTGCAGATATGCTACTATTTGTTCAAAATTAGCACTTGAGTCCATTTTAGAATGTTGTGACTACTCTATTCTTAAATAGAAAGTGACTAGACTTTTGGTATAATGGTGGTTATAATTAATTAGGCCTCTCTAAAGACGCTTTTTGGTGTAGTACAAATAAGTCTCAAAGACTTCTACTTAGGATCTCTCACTAGATAATTTTTGTTGGGTTACTAGTCTGTAATAAATAGTAGCTGTAACCGTTTAAGGAAAGAGCGTCCCCATCAACGAAGCATCCTTTATTATCCATCTGCGAGTATTTTGGCCAACACAATTATGCCTATAGCATGGAGGTGCCATAATGGTTGTGAGAAAGAAGACTGAAAGCTAAAACCAAAAGCATGCCAGGGAAAAGAAAGACTGTCACGCCTAAGATTGCAAGTAGATGCAGCATAACAAACATCACAAAATCTTATGAACTAAACAAAACCATCCTCGAGGCTTGTTTACCTAAAAGAAACAGTGATAGATGGACTGACTACTGATAATGGCAATGACTAGTTCTGTAAGAAAGGACTTTGTACAGTTCAGGTCGGTCCTTCCCCAACCCAACAGACGGTTGGCATCAGTTGATCCACCTGTTGGTATTGGAATCACAATTGCTGCCAGACTCCTCAGAATCACGACCAAAATCAACAAAAAATAAGGGATTTCCAAAGAGAGGAGGTACCTGAGCGAACCTTCACGCCTATGACACCCGCTCAAGATCTTGGCGAAAAACCCCATAAGGAAAGAACTTCCCATTCAGAATCTGAATCTTTGCTCCTAGGCCCTAGCCATGAAGAGCTAATTCTGCCTCAGAGGAAGATTGCATAACGGGCACGTAACGGCTGAACCTCGTCATTGGCCATTCTTCTACGTATGAGCTAAGAGAGGTTTACAGATGGATAGGCCTCAGAATAAGTTTGAAGGTGGGAGCTTAGTGGGAATCAAACAGACAGGGAGATCCCAGAGATAATCTGGCATGCTTCATGGTATCTCCTCCACCTGTCCTCTACAATAACACCACCCCACAACCCAACCCACAAACCCCCCGGGAAAAACTGAGAGGGATTGTTGAGAAATGGATCTTCTGTTCAGAAGCATGAAATTGATGTCCTCGTAGATGCTGGAGTTCCTGCGGATAACTGACATGCAGCTGTTTGTTTTGGCATTAAATGAATCACGAAATCTACATTTGTCGGGTGGCAGGAGTCATCAAATCGGAAAAGGTTTTTAGGTTCACTTAACTTTCCCAATTCTAGAAGCCTAGAACAGTAACTGATGCCACTTAGAATTGACGAAGGCAACCAAGTTTACTCTTCACATTTTCAAGTTTTGGCATTCAGATAGAATAACTACCATAAGGGAGCAGCAGAATGACATTGGTAAATACGTAAAGCAAATCATTGAATAATTATCATTTATTACGATTATCATAACTATTACATCCATTCATACCCGCAATTTTATTTCCCACCAAAATTTAGACCAAAAAGCATACGACACCATATACAATACAATAGCAGAGTGCCAATATGCCAAATTGCATTGAAGACACAAAAAGAGGTTTACGTACATCACCCGCTGACGTTCTCAGCAGAAACATCGTTCTCTTCATCATCTTCTTGCCGAATTTTCACAAGCTCAGCCTGCGCTCTCTCCAGAATCTGCCTCTTCTGCAATTCCAAATCTCTATGGAAGTCCATCCTCATCTTTTCCAGTTCTACCATCTGTTGTCTCTTACTATTCTCAATCTTTTGATATATATCACTAAATTTCTGAATAGAATCTGCAAGCAATCTGAATGAACCTCCATTACCACCATCCCCTCCATTTCTTATCCTCTTCGGTGGAAGCAAATCAGAATCATCATCCTCACCCTCAGCAGATACAGAGTTCCCTGGGCTATCCCTCATCTCATCCAAGCCATTAGCACGATTTACATAAACTCTAGGGTTCACGAAAGCATAATCCCCCGAATCCACTCCGCATGAAAGCCCTGCTTGCTGTGATGATGCTGATATTAACATATCCATTTTCTTGAAGTATACCCATTTACTGATTGCACCCCTATTTCCTGCTAACTTCAACTTCTCCTTTTTGTACTTCTTCTTCAATGTATCTAAACGGTTGCGACATTGAGTGTCAGTTCTATCAATCTTTGACTCCTGTGAAACCTTTTCTGCAACTTCTTGCCATTCCTCTGATCGAAGGCTCTTCCTCCCACGTTGAAGGAACCTGTCACCCCAAGCATCTAGTAGAATAAAAGTCTCATGTTCGGTCCAGTCTGCAAGTGGATTCCTTCCACCAAATGAAGGCTTTGGTGGTGGAGCAGCTATAGCTGACGGAGCAGGAACTCGAGGAGCAAATTCGTAACTAGATAACAAGCTCTTCAGCTTCCTCTTCTTTTGGTGCTTTTGGTCAACATTTTGAATCCTTCCACTATAATCGTGTTGATTACCATCATCATCTTCATCCTCATCCACATCATCCTCATTACCATCGTCGTCATCATCGTTATCTTCATCGTCATACGCACCTTCGCCATTCTGCTGGATAATGCTAACTTCATTATTATGGTCATCACCATCGTCCTCCTCTTCATCGACTTCTTCATCTTCCCCTTCTTCTTCGTCATTCTCAGCATATTGATTGTCAAAATGCTGAGGATAAGGTACATTCCTAACTGGAAGCTTTGGGCGCTGCGAAGACCCATAACCCTGATTCATGCCATATTGACTTGGTGGGTACCTCGCATCGTCCTCAGTGTCATCCATTATCAAGTACAAAGAGCAACAACCCAAAGTAATTTAACCAAGAAATCTAGTTTCTACCCAAAACCAACACGAACCTTCTATCCCAGTAAATAACTAATAATGTTCCTAACTATATCCTCACTTCTAAATTGCTAACTACCAACATTTTCCTTCCTAGAACAAGAACAAAACCAAAACGGAAACCCTCATTACTGCTAATCAATGGAACACAGCCAATTGCGCCCAAAAAAGGCTAATTCACCCTCCAAACACCAAAAGTGTCTCTTTTACTTGAAAATAAAATCTGAGCGAACCAAATCCCAGAACTGTAATCACAAGAAAATGGACAAAAAAAAGAGAGGAGGAATTAGATACTTTTTTGAACAAGAGACTCCAAAAATCATTAAATTACAAGCTCATTAAATTGTAGCCAAAAACCCTAAATTCTAGCTACACATTTAAACCTTCACTGCAAAAACATAAAGAGAAAATAAAATAATTAATTCTTACCTCAGATAGAGCACTTTCGTTTTCTTCCAAGATCTCAAAGACTCGAGCTTTCTGCAAGGCTCATGAACCCTAATTCAAGAATCTACAAAGCCTAACTATTCAAAACCTTGAAGACCCGCGAGAGAGAGTGGGGAGAAAATGCTCGTAAACCCTAATTTTGCTTTTGGAAACTTGGCAAGGAGTTGGGATTTGGTATTGGCAAGGGGGTGGACAGTGCGCATCTGTGGGGGTGCAGATTAGCTATTTCGAGTAGAAGGTGCTTACTGTACGCCTGTGGTGGCATGTGTGTCTATCTTGATGTGGGTGTGGGTCTCGTGTGATATCACGGTCCATGTGCCTGATTAAAGTTGGAACCCTCGTTTCGGCTTTGGGCCATGGCCCATAGTATAAAAAATCGCGCATATATCACAATATTCGCAATTTTATCGTGATAAATTCACGTTAAAACTCAAATTATTGCGAATTTAAGTAATATTTTTGATGTGCTATGAATAATTTAAAATTTGTATTGACAAACTTTATATCGTGCAGATGAAAAATCTTGAAGAAAGGTAGTCGACTTAAATGTCAGAATATTTATGTGAGGCTAACACTTACAGGAAAATATATGAATATTGAATGCACTATATCGATGAGGTGGTGGACTTTTAAGATTTTCTGGGGAAAGATAATGTCCGTTTATACTAAAGCTGACACGAGGGTACCCTTTATTGTCCAAAACTCATAAAACGAAAAAAATGAAGTTCAACGATTTATATGAATTTGCTATGTACTGTGACGAAATCATAACACATTACAAAATAACATAATGATAAAGTTCTAATATGTGTTAGGGTTATTAAAGTTTGTTATTAACTTCTCCATTGCTACCCATAGTTGGTATAATCGAACTTTGTTCGATAAACTAAGATTTATTTATGGCAACTCATATGCTAAGAAGATTCAATCATAATTATAAATTAGTGGAGCTTAGCCAAATCTATAGTTGTTAAAGCTTAATTCGTTTAAGTTACGATGCTTTAATTTGTGTTCAAGTTTATTATGTCTCTCTTGAATCGATCTCGAAGGAGTTCAAATGTAAGCTTTTCTACTATTAGTTGCATACCAGACTCATCCGAGTAAGTTAGCGAGATTCAAAAAGTCTTCAAACGCAATTTGTTAATAACTTGGTTTAATTTATTTCAAGCAGGATTCGGAAAAAAAAAAAAATGAGTCAACGATGCTGTTCTGGTGATTGTGACAAGTAGGCGAGGGTACTTAGGTCTATGCAAAGGTAGAGCCATGGATGGAAGGACCAAAAGGTTCACAGGTTGAGGGATTGAACTGCTAGTGCTATATCTGTGTTCCTTTCACACTCCAAATAAAGAAAACTTGTATCATGGGTTTCACAATGGGGAGTTCTTGCTTTATACACTCTCCCCTCCATCACTCCATCTTCCCAACTTCTTCTTCTCAGCCTCTACTCTTGAACACTTGCCAAAGAAATGCAAGTGGCAAGCGGAAGTACAAGACAGCCGTGGCTTCCATGCACCAAGAAAACCCCAACGATAGCCTTTTCTACAAGAGGAGGGCGATTCTGTTTGTAGGTTCCTCAATTCTTCCACTTCTCAAGTTGAGGGCAATTGCTGCTGAAGGCTTGGCACCTGGTGAGTTGGGTTTTCTGTATTTCTTCTGCAGACCCGAGATTTTCTTGATTTTGCTGAAGTAAAGAACCGGGTGTTTTTTGGGTTTATCAAATTGATGTAAGCTGTACCCTTTTTAGAACTTGACATTGCATTTTCTGGAAATACATGTTACTGAGTTGGTTAATTTTTCATTATTATCCAGACACTATATATGAGAATTCATGCCAATTACCTCAAATAGGCGTTGTTTGTTTTGTTGAAACCACTGGTTAGAGGTGGCTGGTATAATGAATCTTCTAAAGGTGGCATCTTTAATTGGAAGTAAATATAAAAAACTTGAAAAGGGGTAAAATGAAGGATGATCGAGCCATTAGTCCATTTGAATATGGACGTATCTCTAGGACATAGGGTTTCAGGTTTAGCCTAATGAACTTATTCCGTACTAAATTGATGGGTGCATTTTTTCCAATTTAATACTGAACAGTGCATTTTCTTGCAAAAAAACGTTAGTGGGATGGTGCGATAATTCTCCGCTGCACTCGCCTTGCATATGAAGATCCCTGTTAATTAGCTCAAGTATGCACTATCTACTAGTGGGTTTTAGTGGCTGGTGTAGTGAGTTCTCCAAAGATGACATCTTGATTTGGAGGTAAATAAGAAAAAAATAGAAAAAAGGGCATGATTAGTTGATTACGCAAAAGTAGTAGTTCGTTTGAATGTAGTTCTATTGACACGGTCTACTGTAAGCTAAACTTTATAATTATCATTCATGAAGTTTGTCCATTTGAATATATTGACTGGCATATGCTCTACTGTTAGACAAACTTCATAACTAAGATTCATGAAGTTTGTCATAAAAATTTCATGACCAGTGAGATCAGAGATTGTTAACCACTCATGGGTGATAGGCAAAGTAGAAGAAGACGTGAAATCAAGTCTCAGACGTAATAGGACATAATAAAGTGAGTTCCTAGAATCTAATGTTGCTTCTTAGAGGTTAATTGGGAAAACTGTCTTAACTGGACACATGCAAGCCAATAACAGTCTTGATCTGAAGACTACATCATCTTTCTACTCGTCTAGAGTTCTTCCCAACCTGTGCTGAAGTTCAGAACCAACTTGGGGGAGGTTTAAAAAGTGCTTGTCTATGTGCAATATGACCTTTTAAGTAGTTAAGGGACTGATGCTTTCTGTTTTCTGTTTCTTTCTTTTCTGCCTTTAATACACACATGTTCATCAACACTGGAAACCCTGTTCATGGTTTGACTGATCTGTCTTCTGTGTTTCGAGAACATCTGAATTTCTCTTATCATGGAAAGGGTAACTAGGGCATGATGATTAACCAAACAAACACTCATATTAATTTTCAGGGTATTCACACCCCGTCCTCCTCTTATTTAATTCCTTCATAGATATGGAGTATTTTAATCTTTAAACAAGCTGTAATGTTGTTTAGGTCACATCGACATGCATTTGTAGCTCTATCTTAGCACTGTCAACTGTTTTCTTTTTTCCCCCCTTTTTGCTTATTGAACAAGACCTCATCCATATCTGTAACAGAATTTCTTTATGCCGATCATAGTCACCTCTCTAGTTCTCAGTAGTAATTGCACTGTCAAAACAACAACTAAGGTACATACAACTCGATCAAAGAAATCTTTACCCAATTTTGCTTACAAGTTTAAGGATAAGAAGGTCGAACCTACTGGAACTTGTGAAAATCTTACTCTCTTTAGAAGTACAAGGATGAGAAGGCCAAACCAACTGGACCTCCTAATATTCCTTGTATGTTGGCTTTATTTTTAATATGTAGGAATCAAAACAGACCTAGCACTACTCTTTATGTCTATCTAACAGATTTAACATGTATAGATAAATTATTCTTTGTGCTGCATAGATCTCTGCCGCAAAGCTTTAAGCGTAGGTATCAAAGCTATGTGACAGTGTTAGTTAGATTAGACCTGTTAGTAGATACAGTTAATTGACTTGATTTGGCGCCTGACAATAGATGTCTTGAAGATATACGTTAAACAAATTAGTAATCACCCAAGGGCAGACAATTTCATGGTTTCGACAGGCATGGCACCACTAGTAAGTCAACGAATATATTGTTTTTGCTATCCTAAGAAACTTATAGCACTTATCTACCTAGAGAATTAAGTACATGTCTGCAGTCAATCTGACATGTGGATGGAATTAGACATTGATGCTATGTGAGGGTTTGTACTTGGATATTCCTAGTCTTTGATAAAAGACATCGCTAGACATCATGGTGTGGGATACTGTGAAATTCTGGTTCCCTTCTTACTAATGCCAGAAGTTAGGTCATTTACTATGTAACTAGATCATAACATTTCCGAAGGCTTGCGTAACTTAGAACCTTCAGATCCCTTTCAATCAATGGCTAATATATTTTCTTTCTTATTTTGTTTCAGAAAATTTTCAAATAAGGACAAAAGAAGCAAACCAATCTGCGGAGGTCTGAATTTCTCCCAAGTTTAAAGTCAGATAAATATATCGAAATGTAGTTTGAAAGACTATTTTGCTTTTACGTGCATTTAAGGGTTCTCTAGTTTGAAAGACTCTGAACGAACAATTTCTGTGGGCAGCAAACGACTGAAGGAGATGCATCACCAAATCCATTTCTTTCTCTTCTGAATGGACTTGGAATATTCAGTTCAGGTGTGCTTGGCGCGTTTTACGCATTGGTTCAGAAGGAAAAGGCGACAATTGAAGCAGTAGTAGAATCTGTAAGCTATGTGGTTTTATGGATCTTTTGTCCAATTCATATTATGAAAGCTAGAAACATTCTGGTTATTTTAACATGACTTCTGCCATAAACAAATAGTATGAAGGCATAATTTCAACTGATACTACAAGACTGCTAGGTACTAGTTTCTGTGTTAGAGGCCCAAACCACGCTTGTTCCCACAGGAAATTTGGGGTTTATTCATCATTTTAGTAGTCCTATGAAGATGCCTGGTAGGCTTTGATAGAAATATTATGCACTTGAGCTTTCCTTGAATGCTCAAATCCAATGCACCTCCTTTTTTGTCGACCTACTCTCGCCAAATTGTTTTCTCTTTGAGCATACATTTTTTTTCCTCCTTATGTCTAACCTGAATATGCTTCTAGGCTTGTCTTTAACCAATTTGTTATTCACACTTTGGCTGCACAGTTGGAAACCAGATTGAAGGAAAAGGAAGCTGCCATTATGTCGCTGCAGAAGAACTTTGAGTTGGAAATGCTGAATAAAAACGACGAACAGAACAAGCAAGTCCAAAAAGCAAATAAAGAGCGTCAGTCTTTGATGAACCAACTAAATTCAGCCAACAGTACAATAATGGGGTTAGGAAAGGAGCTGCAAAGTGAGAAAAAAATCATTGAAGAGCTTGAAGTTCAAATAGATAGTCTGACAACCAGCCTTACGAGGGCAGGAGAAGATAAAAAGGTATTAGAAGAAAAGCTGAAGGAGAAGATTGACGCTATAGAGGTTTTGCAAGAACGGATAAGCTTGCTCAGTTTAGAGATCAAGGATAAAGAAGACAATCTTCATTATCTCACTTCTGCACTTGCTGCCAAAGAAATGGAGCTTAAGAACTTGAGTTTTATGTATGGTCAGACTCAGGATGAAGTGGCAGTTCTAAAATCAGAGATCAAGGGGTTGAAGAATGAATACTTGCAAATCGAAAAGGAAATGGAACTGAAAAATGCTGCAGCCAACAAGTTGAATGTGCAAGTTCAATCCTTGCTTGTTGAACGGGATGACTCCAACAGAAAACTTGAAACCATTCAAAAGGAATACGATGACTTGAAGTTTTCTTCGGAAAAGAAGGCAGCCTCTGATGCGAAGCTCTTAGCAGAAAGGGACCACAAACTTCATCAGCTTAAAGAAGAGCTTAAGCTTGCTTTAGTTAAAGTGACCACAAACAAAGAGCTAGTTGTAAATTTAACCAAAGAAAGGGATGATATGAGGAAAATGCTGGATGTAGAATCGAAAAATGCAAAGAATCTGGAGCATGAGCTACAAATCACTCTGGGAACTCTGGAAAATTCAAGAAGTGAGGCTTCCGATCTGGCGAAACAGTTGCAGCAGTCAAGAAACCTGTGTTCAGAGCTCGAGGGCAAGGTTTCTAAAATTCAGGCAGAGTTTGCTGAAGCTAGGGAGTCGTTGCAGAGGAACCTTGTCGAGGCGAATCGAAGTGCAGAAGTGTTAGCCGGTGAGCTCACATCGACGAAGGAGGTTCTAAAGAAAACAAACGAAGAGCTGCAAATCATGTCGCATGAAGTGGCAGCTCTCGCAGAAAATCGCGATAGCCTGCAGAAGGAATTGGTTGATGTCTACAAGAAAGCAGAAAGTGCAGTCCATGATCTAAAAGAAGAAAAGAAGACCGTCGCTTCTTTAAACAAAGAGTTGAAAGCTTTGGAGACGCGAGCTTTGAAAGACAAGGAAGGGCGTAAATTACTCGAAACGGATTTGGAAGAGGCTACCAAGTCACTTGATGAAATGAACCGAAAAGCATTGATACTCTCGAAAGATCTAGAGCTTTCTAGTTCTCAGATTCTAAACCTCGAGGGTGAAAAGGAGCTGCTCTACAAGTCACTTGACGAACAGAAACAAGTTTCCCAAGAAGCACGGGAGAACGTGGAAGATGCCCATAATCTTGTGATGAGGATGGGAAAGAAAAGGGACAGTTCGGAGAAGAAAGTAAAGAAACTAGAAGAGGAACTGGCATCTGCAAAGGGTGAAATACTGCGGTTAAGAACGAAAGCGAATTCGTCTAAAGCTGTTGCAACTGATCAGCAGAAAGGTCAAGAGGATGGCAATGCCGCGGTTCCAGTAAAGAAAACTACCAGGAGGAGAAAAGTTGTTTCCCAACCGGAGAGTTCATTATAGAGTTAGGCATCTAGGTAACCTTATTCATTCATTTTTCCACATTGCAGTAATGTTCAATCCTGAGAGCCTGGGCTGTTGTAGACTTGTGTAGGGTATTTACCATTCCTGATATAGGGAGCTTTTGGACTCAAACCATGGAGATCAAATGCTCGAGGAACCTGTATAAATAGTGTACCTTGTTTATGAAATTTTTTGGCACAACTGTATGTATTGAGTTGAGGAATTTACTGCAACAGTTATCTAACATAAGGCACAGATATTATCACGAACTTATTGTCACAGGGGGTGACGAAGCAATGACTGGGAAATTGTCCCATTGCAGTTAAGTCTCGCATTCAACCCTCTGTTAAAAAGATTATGCCACCACTGCTAAAATGGTTCCTTTCAAAGCTGCACGGCTTCCAGCACTAGATTGAATGCGACAAATCCCTCATCTCACTTTTTTCTCTGGCCGTCTCTCTTTGTTGCTAATAAAGATAATCAAATCAGATATGATAAGAGTTTCAAGCAGCATGAAACATCTTTGTCGCTTAGAGTACTGTGAAAGAGTTGGATTTTGTTCCCATAATGATCTTTTAGTAAGGATAAATACCGCATGCATGATTTGGATCGCCGATTCCGATTATTTAAAGTCGTTGAATGAAAAAAAAAAGTTAATGCAATAAGAAAAAGAACTAATAAAGGCAAGAATTTTTTATACAATATACGTAACGATTAGGAACATTATGCCCCGACACCATAGAATACATTTCAAGGAAAAGAATTCCCTCCCTTTTTTGTTTCAAAATTACCGTAAAATACTCAAATTTTGACTTATCACAAACAGAGGAAAATGATAATGACAGTAACATTTTGTCTCCTAAACAAAGACAATCACTGTGCACTATAAAAATGAGTCGCCCGTATATAGCCAAGCCACTAAGCCAGGCTGCCCAAGTCATGATGAAGAAAAGCTTCGTCCTTCTCTGTTTTCTCGTCATTTCTTGCTCCATTCATGGCTTGGCAGCAAACGACGACGCATCACCACCGTCAGCCAAGAAAACCACGGCCGTAGGAGCAGTTTCATCTTGCTCATGTCCCAACCAACCCGGGCCCGGCAACAACAACAACAACCCGCCATCCCAGTTTCCCTGGCCCGGGTTTCCAATCGCCCCGCCACCCGGATTCCCAGTTCCATGGCAAGGGTTCCCTTTCACCCCGCCACCCGGCCTCCAGTTCCCACCCTTCCAATTTCCACCACAAAATGGCCAACCACCACCCAATGCCGGCGGCAAGGTTCCACCGCCACAAGATGGCGGCAAGGTTCCACCACCGGCCGGAGACGGCAAGGTTCCACCGCCACAAGATGGCGGCAAGGTTCCACCACCGGCCGGAGACGGCAAGGTTCCGCCACCACAAGGCGGTGACAAGGCTCCGCCACCACAAGGCGGTGGCAAGGCCCCCCCACCACAAGACGGCGGCAATAACAACAAGGGGAAGCCGCCACCAGCCCAACAGCCAGGCAACCCCAACCAGCAACCGTATCAGCTACCATACGGGCAACAGTACCCGTACCCGTATACTTACGTGTACCCGTACCCTTACCAGATGCCGCCGTACAACGGCGGGAACAACGGCGGCGTTGACATATGCTGGAAGCCGTACTTGGACGACCCCGACAACTGCGTTGGACAGCTTTACACATCGTACGGCAGCAACAGTTACTCGTACAGCTGGTCTTGCTGCAACGTGATCAACAGTCAGACCCCGGAGTGTCACTCGAAGACGATCGGAGCCTTCGGCAGCCAGCTCTTCGCCACTAGTACCGCTCAGTATTGCTCCAGCAAGCTTGCACAACCAAAACCAGGACCCCCTCACCATAACTAGTAGCATCCTTTGTCTTTCTTAGTTAAGGGTTTTAAGGTAGATTAATTAGTGGTAATTAATGTTTGGTTTAGTGGTAGTTCTGGTTTGGTTTTCCTTTGTTTTTTGTCTTATGATAACAGATCCAACAGCTCGTTGAATAAATTTTTCGTTCACCCTACAATTTATTTTCCTTCAGTGTTTTCGTTTGTCTCGAAAAATTCCAATTTGCTTTTAGGCTCGCGAAAATGGTATTTGCAATTGCAATCCATAGTATATGCAATCTGTCTATAGACTTAAAAAAAGGCAATAGAAATTGAATATGGAAGTAATACTTAGGATTATTTACAAACCTTCCAAAATTGATGCAATCAGCTGCACATATTTTGCAGTTTTTGGTTTGCGATTTTGTTTAAGAGATAGTAGAGCCTAATATTTTGTGATCGATATCAAGAAAATGAAAACTTATACTTTATCAAGTAATTATTACTTGACCACTCGTATGGCAGTTGTATGCTTAAGTTTACGTATGCACATTCTTGTGTATTTATCTTCCTCCTAAATCATATTTATACTTGTTTGAGTTTCTCAACTCGATCCAACTGAATAGCGATCTTGTTATAATAATTTATAGATAACATAAATAACACACTACAGGAGGCAGCTATATAATATAGTATTGAAATTTTGGGAAATTAAACCAATACAGATATTAAACCAATAGGTATCACTCACTTTTTTTTTTTGTTCGTGGGAACCTAATTGTTTATTTTGTTATTATAATTTGGCGTCACTTTTCATATTTCCGGCCTACAAATTTTCATTATTGGTTACATAATGAGTAAACACGTAGAAGATACTTTTCATTCATAATAACATGTAAATTTAGCCAACAATAAAAAAAGTTAATCAACAATAAAATAAAGTGTGACACGTGCTGAAATATTTTTCTATGTGGTTAATGGAAAAAAATATAGCCCTAAATTTTTTGCCTTCAGAACCATTTTAGCATAAACTAGAAAAGGAAGAGCGACCACAGTGGGAGTCGAACCCACGACCTTTTGATCCGAAGTCAAACGCGCTAATCCACTGCGCTATGCGGTCATCTTGTTAAAAGCCTTGCTTTTATTAGTAATGAGATCAGATCATCTTGTTGGCAGTCGCGCTGATCCGAAGTCTTGCTTTTGCCGCCCCAAAGGCAAGAACTGATGAGATGAGAGCAAATTTTACTGAAAAACTCTCGAGCAGTCAACAGACTACCAGAAAACAAGAAAAGATAACTGAGATAAATGGTCTTGAATTGATCAACATCAACCCCTTTCATTTTCAGATTACTTCCTATCACTCTTCAAGTACCGGTATCTATATAAACAGCCATAACCCCTCACACAATGAGCAACTCACTCGCTCATTTCCCAAAGTGTTGCAAGCCATGAAGATGATGAAGCCCTCCCTGTTCCTCTTCTGCTCCCATGCCTTAGCCACCATCACCGCCGATGGTGCAGCCCAAGCCAAGCAGGCCGAAGATGTTTCATGTGCCAAACACCCCGACTGGGGCTTCTTCCACAGGGGCCCACCCCACTTCTTCCAGGGCTTAATTCCCCAGCCACCCCTCCCAATTCGCCCGTCCGCCAATGCCCGCCGGCGGCTTCAAGCTCCAGCCCTTCCATATCCCCCACTTTGTCCCGCCGCCGCTCCCGTCACACGGGAAGTTCCCCTTCCCTCACTGGATCCCGCCTCCACTGCCCGCCGGCATCAAGATCCCGCCCTTCCACTTCCCGTGGATGCCACCGAAGGTCGGCGGCAGCGATGACGGCACCGCTGAGAAGTGCTGGGCACCTTTGACCGAGGTGAACAACTGCGTTAACGAGGTTTACACTTCCTTCGTGACGAGAAAGAACTCGTTCAGCTTGTATTGCTGCTCGGTTGTCAAGAAGCTAAGCAGCCACAAGGTTTGCCATGCCAAGACAATTGGTGCCTTCGACGACGAGCATTTCTCTACTTCCATACACCACCATTGCTCCAACCAAGTTGCACCGCCTCCTACGGCGGTGTAGAAGAAGTGTCAGCCGTCGATGGCCATGTTTACCGTTTATTCGAGTGATTAGGGCTTTGTTTAGTGGTAGTTTGTTCTGAGTACTAGGTAAGCTGACAGATCAAACAGCTTATTCCTTCTATAAATAACTTTTTTTTGTAATAAAGAAAACAATAGTTACGATTTGTTTCCTTGTTTGCGAAATTCTAATTTATTGGCGCCATCGTATTAAAGCATTTCCCATTTTTTTGCGTAAATTTAGAATAACAAAGTGATGCCAAGAAAAGTGGGTTCGCAGTCGTCGTGGAGGTGCCACAAGGAATGCAGTCCAAATCAGGTGCCAAGTATGTTGATGTGAGACACAACAAGGGTGGAGCAAGGGCAGAGACCAAGGGCTTCCCAGACAGAGCCTAAGGATGGCAGTGATGCGAGGGCGACGGCGCGGGATGAATACATGACGACCGTCACAGTCCGATGTTTAGGTCCCGAATCAAGGTCCTGTATGTTTTTCTCTCTAGGATTCTAGAGTGAAAAAGTGAAAATGTTCGGAAAATGTCCAACCCTTTGAATGAATTCTCAAGACTTTATTTATAGAGGTTGAGATGATGATGTCATTAAGCGACACGTGGCATTTTTCGGGAGTGACACGTCACCGGAGGGTCCACGGGTGTCAGTGCTCCACGGACTGTCGGATCGCATATTCACCAGGCCTGCCCCGCACATCGTCGCTCTGTCTATCTGGAAAGACTAGCTCTCACCGCATCGGTGTGGCTAGAGAATCCCCTTGATCTAACCACCAATCCAAGCCCTTACAGAGTCCCACAGACCTGGCAACGGTGGGGAAGACCCAATGCCCAACTGTCAGGCGAACTAGGCGTAATGCCTTCCGGAGACCTGATCTCGTCTTGGAGTGACCCTGGGGTCATAGTCCCTATGGGTGCCGACGTAAGCCCCCAGTGCCGGAGCACGTAGGCCAGTCACGCAGGCACCCTGGTGGAGATAGTGTCCCGGAGGAGTCGCTTATTCCGCGGGCCGAGATAACATCCCGGAGGAGCTGGCTACTTGGCGAAGGGGAGTCTTCATGCCAGAGCACTTAGAGCTCCCTGGCGGAGATAGTGTCCCGGAGGATTCGCCTATCCCCGCGGGTGAGTCCTTGTGCCGGAGCACTCGGAGCGCGTCAAGGTAGCATCCCGGAGGAACCATCTACCCGACTGGCCGAGGTAGCATCCTGGAGGAGCCGTCTACCTGGCGGAAGGGGAATTAAAGAGCTCCCTAGCATAGATAATGTCCCAGAGGAGTGGCATATCCCCACGGGTGAGTTCTTGTGCCGGAGCACTCGGGGCGCGTCAAGGTATCATTCCGGAGGAGCCATCTACCTGGCGGAAGGGGAGTTGAAGAGCTCCCTGGCGGAGATAGTGTACCGGAGGAGTCGCCTATCCCCGCGGGTGAGTCCTTGTGCCGGAGCACTTGGAGCACGTCAAGGTAGCATCCTGGAGGAGCCGTTTATCTGACTGGCCGAGGTAGCATCCTGGAGGAGCCGTCTACCTGGTAGAAGAGGAGTTGAAAAGCTCCCTGGCAAAGATAGTGTCCCGGAGGAGTCGCCTATCCCCACGGGTGAGTCCTTATGCCGGAGCACTCGGATCGCGTCAAGGTAGCATCTTGGAAGAGTCGTCAACCCGACTGGCCGAGGTAGCATCCCGGAGGAGCCGTCTACCTGGCGGAAAGGAAGTTGAAAAGCTCTCTGACAGAGATAGTGTCCCAGAGGAGTCGCATATCCCCGCAGGATGTTGCACACTCCGAAGAGTGGGTCGAAGCATGTTCCGCGACCAAGGCAAGGTGCGCATGGTGTGGTGAATGAGTGTGGTGCCCGGGGGGCATGTAACATGATTGTGGTAGATGGGCGCGACCTAGTGAGTAAGGTGCCGGGGGCACGGTAGTGTGACATAGAGCCTGGGGGCACGGCTGTATCAGCGGTGCGGCGCACGGGCGCGGCGGAGTGCGGCGCCCAGACGCCGGCGACGGGGGTCACGGAGACGACGTCCGGGCGACGGACGACGAGTGTCGCGGAGTTGGCGCGCGAGCGCGGGGGACGTCTGGGCGATGGGGTCGCGTAGTGACGTCAGGGCCACGGGGTCGAGGAGTGACGTCCAAGCGACGGGGTCGTAAAGTGACGTCCGGGCAACGTGGTCGCGGAGTTATGTATGGTCACTTGAAGAGAAGTGAAAATGCTAAGTATGGAAGCCAAAGGGCAACCCTTGGGGAAGGCCAAGGCCAAAGCCAACCCCAGGGGGAGGCCGAGGCCGACTCCAAGGGGGAGGCCAAGGCCAAGGCCAAGGCCGCCGGAAATTAAACAAATGCAATACAAACACAAGGTAGTAAAGATACAACGGACAATCGGGACGGAACAATCCAAAGGTGAGCACGTCGTTTAACAAGTCGCGGCACCTAACCACCGACTTTCAACACCGCTATGAACAGCCTCCCACTTTCACGTATCAAATCCGAACCAAATTAGAGCAATATCGGGTGGAGGACCACTGCTGACCCACAACATATCCAAAATAGCAACTCAGAACGCTCAAAACCAATAGAAGAGCCCTAAACCAACCCCCCCCCCCAACTAACAGGGTGCCCCTAAAACCCCCCCAGGACTCTGTCGCCCCCCCCCCCCCGCCCCCCAAGGGCCCCAGATCCCCCCCATTTCTTCCCAACAGAATTCACCCCACCCCACCCCCCGAGTCCCTATCTCGGAATCTTGCCGGCGGTGACTGGAATCTTTACCAGTGGCTTGATCGTTTTTTTAACGCATCCTTCAGTTTTTATATTCTATTCCTTTCCGTTTCCTATTGCAAATTGGTGGAAGATGGGTTAGTGGTTGGTTGTGGTGGTTCTAGTAACATCAGGGGCTTGTTTGTTGAGGGGTTTAGCCTAGTTTTTGAGTCGTTCGCCTTTTTATTCTTCATCTTTATTTTGGCTGAAAAGAGAGACCAAGAACTCCCAAGTCAATCACAACAATGGATACGATTACCTTTACTACATACGAGTTACTGTCGCACACGCAATGTGTGTACAAAAATTAAGTTCATAGTATAATTTTTTGTTAAAAAATGAAAAGCTTTATGTATAAGTATTTATTATCGCATCCGAGAAAATAAAGTTTAAATTACCAAACATGTCGCTACAAGTATTTATTTACTATTTAAACTTTTCTTTTGTGTCATTTATCGTGCACACACGTTTCGTCTGTGAAAATGAAATTATTTCATATAGTATCAAGTACAGTCTTTTGGATGTATTTTGACTATATTTCTTGAAATATTTTTCAAATTTTAAGAACCAAGCATATCCTATTAGGTAGTTATTTAATATTCAATGTTATGGTGTGTGTGAGTTAAAAAAATAAAATTTCTTATGATGTAAAGTATCATCATTCTAACTAGGTAGTTATGTAATACCATAAATGTGCTACACCAAAATAAATATTCTATTTATATAGTACGAGTTATCGTGCACGAAGTTAGTATTATAATATTTTTATAATATCAAACTTGACCTTTACAATATAATTTGCTTATAATTTTTTATTAAATTTTAAATTATGAAGGGCAAAAATAAAGTTATTAAATAAAAATTTGTTAAAAAATCAAGTATGATTTATGATTGTTTTAAAATATGAAAAATCAAATATGGCCTTAAAGTGGTTATTTACTATAAAGTTTTGTTTTTTATAATTTTTCAACAATTCTCTTGTTATGTCAAATGTCATCATATTAAGTTGGTAGTTGTGTAACACAAAAAAAGTATTATACCAAATCATGTTTTTCCTTAATAAGTAGTATACATAGATATAGATATTAGAAAAAACATCGTTATATCCAAGAAGGAACAATTTCTATCTATTGTTCTAATTTTGCTTGGAGGAAATGAGAAAACATAATGATAAATATGACACGATGCACGACAAATCATTGAAACTTAAGTAGTTGACGCATTTGTCGAACAATGAGAAGCCAAGTTTTTACTATCATTTTTGAAACACTTTATGGCGAGGCTAGAAAATCTATTTCATCATGAAGTAGGAGAAAAATTAGAAGAACAAAAGATGAAAATGTGTGTTTGAGGATAAGGATCATCTGCATTTAACGAAACTTTTTCGTTATAACAGATGTGTTGGGCACTGAGGATCTTATCTCGAATGACAAGTTTGTGCGAGAAAAGGAACCTCCCATATACAACATCTTTGTAGCAGTTTAGTGATAGAAAATTATATTCAATTAAAAGTGCTTTGTCTCTGTTATTAAAATTCATAGCGATATTTTTTTTATCGCCAAACTGTATGTAACGGCATTTTTTTATTGTATAACAAGTATGACTGTTTAAATCGATTCGAACTGCTCAAACCGATTTAACTGAACCAATTCAATTTGACAATCCAACAATCTTGACGGTTCGATTTTACATTTCTCTAATCGACCTCAATTTGGTTCGGTTCAAGATTCACTTTTTTGAAACCGATCCCAAACCAAATCGCCCGACTTACGCTACATGTTTATTTATTTTTGATAATAATCTATAGATAAGTTTCACATACATACATAGTACTAAGCAAAATCAAATAAACAAAACCTTAAAAGTTAAAAAGAACATAAAATAGTGAGAGCAGTTATAAAACAAAAGTCTAACCATCAATGTCTCTTGTATATTTATTCATTATTTCTCGTATATTAATAAATCAATAATAGCGACAAAGGTATAATTAAGTTTATATTAAAAATTTGTATCTGAAATAATACTTACATCTTATCTTAACACGAGCACTTATATGTTGAATACGCAAAATTTTGTACAACTTAAAGAGATTATAATTTTAAATACCAAATAAATATTTAGATTCAATTGTAGGTGTAAAATAGGACAATCTTCTTAATGGGCGCAAATCGATCCCGCCGTCGACCAAAACAAACATTTTAAACCGACTAAAGTGAACCATCCAAATCTGATCCGGATCAAGAATTTTCAAAATTGAGAAATAACTGTTCAATTTACGATTTGACAAATAAATCGAACTAAACCCAACCAAACTGTAGTCACTCCATATCACCGGTGGGGTGCCGATCCTAGTACGCTTCTATGCGTGCCTTAAAAAAACCGAAATTCCAAAAAAACGTTAGAACCTGACTCCCGAAGGCCCCAAGAAAAAGGACAAGCTTTAGCTACAGCTCCAATCGGGGTCAGTTCTCGTTAAACCTCATCGATCCCATCTCTCTTTCGTATTGCCATCGATCGAACCCCCAGTTATATCTGAATCTCTCATCTCTCCAATCCCCAGTTCCTTCATATCATTCAAGCAAACCATATATTAGGGTTTCTCTCCACCTCTATGGTCAGTCCAATCACAGTATATCATGGATTAATCGCCTATATCTCGATCACAAGAAGTTTCCTAAGTTTGATTGTTTGCCAGCGGGTGAATTAGTCATGTTCTTTGGTGCGGTGGTGTGGGATCCATGGCTAATTGTTGCCCAAATTGTCTGCCTGCAGTGCTTGTACTATCTCACGCTCGGTCTCTTCCTGGCAATTCTCGTTGGGACGCGCGTGTCTCGAATGAGCCTCGTCTATTTATTCGACTACGCTACTGTTAGCGCTTCCACGGTGACTGGTTGGTGCGTTATCGCCTCGGTTTTGGTCAGTTCTGTTGCCGGGTGAGGATTGCCTTTCGTTTTTTTTATTAGCATTTCGTGTTAAATTGTTGTTCACTACTCACTTCGTTTCATAATTTGTTGTTACCGTAGTTCTAGTAACAACGGTAATTCCTAGAATTTGCAGAAGCTCGGTTGGGACAAAACTTGTAAAAAATTGAGTGGTTTATAATTCTCTATTCTATACACGAATTTCGAGTTTTGGTTATTTGATTTTGTTATATTTGAGTTGGGCAATCCTTTTTTTTTATCAAGTCTGCGAAGGTTTAAGTTAGTAGGATTTGAAATTGCAAAAACTTTATGTGTAAGGATGCTTTGACTTCATCCAATCCTCCAAAGTTCTGCTTAGTGATCTGGAATCTTAGCAACGGTACAAGCAAAAAATTTGAATTTTGGTTAGAGTTCACCAAGGAATAGCTTCAAGCCTCTATATGTCTGCGCTAGTTATGGATGAGCTTGCTCGAAAATTGAGGTGGTGTATGTTACCTGCGAAGATATATTGTTAGTTGATGAGACTAGAAGAGTAGAGTTGGGCTTGATGCTAAATTAGACTAATGAGAAGTACTTTGGAATCTAAAGAATTTGAGTTAAGCACGAATTGGACAATGTTTGCAGGAGAAAGTTTGTAAGACTCGGAGGAGGACTCAGGAGTAGATACGGGCAGGTAAGAGGTACCTAAGATGCATTTTTCTTTTGGGTAACGTAGTTCAATGCTGCATAAGGAGGGGAAGATTGATAATGATGTTACCTGTAGAATAAGAGCAGGTTACTGATGATGGAGGCGTGCTTCTGCAGTGCTGTAAGCTATTCCTCTCGAGTTGAAGAATATTTTAGATGTTGAGGCCAGGGATGCTATATGGTTCGGAACTTGAAGGGAATAGTTGAGAGATTTTTCTACCAGTTGCAACTTGTTAGCTAGTATTTCATAGAAGTAACATCATGGATTTGCTTCATTCCTTGAAATGGGAATAGCCCTTACTGTGGTTATAGGTTCAAGTACTGGGTGCCTTATAGCATGCTACTTGTCCTTACCTGTGACAGTATGAGATATTTTACTTGCAAAAAACTTGTCCCAAAAATGAATTTAGTATAAAATGCAGTTTATGGCAACTTGTGTGTCTTACTCTGGGTATAAAATTTGTAATCGCAATGTCAATCGTGACAGCTCTTGATGGGTCTTTTTTAACTGCCAAGACCTATCTGCACAGCAGGTGAGGTCTGTGACTGGGAATTTTAGGTCCCAAATTTCACTGGTTTTGGTATAGCTACATGCTCGATTCCTCAATAAATGCATATATGAAAATGGCCTTAGATTTGTTTTATTTAGAATCACCAACTGACTACTGATTTTTAAGCTTACTAGTTATGTGTGGGAGAAAAGATCGGTCAGTACCAACAAATTATGGAGAAAGGCATGGGATAATTAGATTCTGATGTGCGAGTCTAAACTGTCAACTGACTACTGATTCTTATAGCTTGCTCTGTGTATGTGTATTATTTGGGTGGGGAGGGGGAGCATATGCCATCACTCTTGTCGAACTGGTAATTTTCTATAGTTTGATTTATTTTCTATTGATGCGATATTCTTACATGTACAAATGTTACACCAAAATACTTTCTGCACTTGCCAAAATGGGAAACTTCTTTAGTTTGTTCCTTTTAGGTCTTTATTATGTTAAAATCAGTGAAGTTGTTATTATTATGGGCTTGCTGGGCCTATGCAATTGCAGGGGTAAGTTACCCGTCGTCTTTTTCATTACAGCATTGTTTGACACTTAACCACAAAATAGCATATTTATCATCTGTCGTCAACATTAAAAAACCAAGTTGGGGCCCCAATGAATCAAGGTCGGCAGCTGTTGATGAAAGTTTTCACTGGACAACATGACCACCAGTCTGTTCTTCCTCTTGAAGTCTGTCCCTTTTTGACAAGCGTCAATGACTCAGTGTAGCACGATGGGTCCCCGTACTCTCCACGTCAGACCAGTGCAAGAGGGGGACAAGGATGTATCGGGTTACAACTTGGAGTTGAGTTCGGCGGAATTGCAGTGCTGTAATGAGATCGGAGGAGGAGAAAGTTTGATGTTGCCAGACATGAGATTGGAGGGGGAGAAGATTGACGTTGCCGGAGATTAGCTCGGTAGAGGTGAAGCCTGATGTAGCAAAATTGGTCATTGAGCAACTAATTTTCCTTACATTGACAAACATATTGAGAACCTGGAGATTATTGAAGGTGATATATGGGACAGCATATTGGACCCTTGTTTTCTTGATGATGCAGACATCGTGAATAGAGAAAAAGAATCAGAGGTGGAAACTTTGGTGCTCCATAATTGCTCAAGAACAAATTATAGAGGAAATTTTGAAGCTCCAAATGTTTTAAACCTCCATAGATGCTTTATAAGAGCAACTGGGTATATTCGTAAAATTTCCCTCTTGGACACATCTTGTGTATGTACTATTGTACAGACCTGTTTCTCGCTGTTCACATATTCTACTTTTGTGCGATGAATTTATTGGCAACAGAGTATTACTGTTTTACAAGCTTTTGTATGAAAGATGCCGAGTTTTTAGTGAGAACATGCTTTTTAACTTGCAAATTTTAAGTTTGTGCAGAGCTGGCTATTTGCTTTATTTGGTTGAGAGGGCAAAGAAGTGCTTAGATTTCTCTGCGACTCTTTACATTATCCATCTCTTTATTTGCATTGTATATGGAGGCTGGCCTTCATCTATAACTTGGTGGGTTGTGAATGGTTCTGGACTTGCGATGATGGCTTTGTTGGGAGAATATTTGTGCATACAACGGGAATTGCGAGAAATACCAATCCCAAGATACCGTTCAAGTAAGCTCACTTTTTCTCATTTGCACGATGATATTACTGCTTTGATGCTTATCACTTTGGTTATTTCCATTTTCTTGCATCCTGTGCTCATTGGCATTCACTTACCTGCCCAATTTGATTTTTCCCGATTGATTGTATTCTATGGATTTGCATGGCCTTATGGGACATAAATTAGCTCGTTCTTGATCGTGTTGTTTGTAATAGAATGCCAATTTTGTGGAATCTTAATTAATTTCTATACTCGGCTTCCTTCAAAGTTCAAAGACTGCCAACTTTTTAATGTCTTACTACCTCGTGATCCAATATTAACTTGGCATCAAACTGAGCACAATTTATTAGTTTTAAGTTACAATGCTTTCAGAGTGATTCAATTTTAGATGAAATTTCGTCTATAATCGTTAGGTCAATCCTTCATATTTCTTGAAAGGTAAGCCTTGCATATTGTCAGTCAAGGTTTCTAGGTCCGCTTTCGAAGAGTATAGCTACTGTGGTGGACATCACCTCCCCACCAAACAAAAAAGGGATCTAGGTAAAATATGTGTATTACTTATTTTAGAGAACTTCAAGTTGAATGCAGTATCTAGCTAAGAAATCAATAACAATTGGTTTACTCCTCCATGTTGCTTATTAATGGCTGATGAAGGGAAAGAAGGGGCATGAAGAATGGTGCGCAACAAAATAAAAGGGGATGTAAGTAGAAAGTAATGGAAATAATGCTATAGCTCATGAGAACTCTAATTCATTTTAGCATTCGTCCAGTAATAAAGTGACTTTTTTTGGTGCGAATGTGGTACTGACAGAAGTGTTGGAAGGGGGGTGCAACCCGAAAGTAAGTACAACCTCAAAAGACTATAAACTCGGACAATAAGCATATAAAAACTCAATATAGGCTTCATTTAAGTAACAAGGAAGATTTACGATTCTCTAGCGGCACCTCCTCATTCTTGAAAGCACGTCAGTTTCTTTCTAACCTGGTGCACCTAGAAAGACCAAGATGAATCATACCCTGCAGATCCAAGCTGCCCCCTACTTCCTATCTAGGAAGCACCGACACCTCATATACGTCGAGGTATGGTGTCCAATACCTACCGACACCTCGACACCTCCGGACACGTGTCCGACACCTCTCAGCGATGTCCAAATTTATTGATTTATTTTTTAATTACCGGACACCGTGTCCGACACCTCTTAAAGAAGTGTCCACACGTATAGGGACAAAATATGATATTTCGGGGACTTTTTTAGAATTGAACTTTGAAGCCCAATTAATCAGATCGACTCCAAAAAAGGTACCCTTCTTCTTTCTCTCTCTTTTCCTTCGTTTTGTTAACAAAAGCACCCAAGCTAACCAGTTCATAGGAAGATACGTCACCATATCCGACCTCATTTACTCATTTACAGACCCATCTAGCTATATATGACATCTCATTGATCCTTTTGTCCCATGTTCTTCTCTCTTGTTACTATTGAGACTCTAATCTTATTATGGTTGAGACATTCATGCTACTATCTTTCTTTCTCATCAGTTTTGAACGAAAATCAGCTACTCAAATTGATGTTTATTCTTATTATGTACATAATTTAATACATATATATAAATGTGTATATATATTATATAAATATAAATATATACAAAAATCAAATAAAAATATATTAAAAAATTCAGCGGTGTCTTGCGGTGTCCAAAATCTGCTTTTTTGAAAATTGCAGTGTCCGGTGTCCCGGTTGGTGTCGGTGTCGGACGCGGTGTCCGTGTCCGTGCTACCTAGCTTCCTAGTCACGCACTGATCGAGGCATCACACAGTAATACGAGTTAGACTAAAACCACGACCAGAGAAGAGTGAGCCATGGCAGTGTAAAAGTAGGTGATCCACTGATTCACCGTCACCTTTGCACATCTTACAAAAAAATATATATGTCCCTTGACGCTTCCTCAAATTTTCACAGATCAACTCTGCACTTTTTGCCACTTTCCAAGCCAAAAAGCAGGATTATAGTGATTAGCATTCTCCCAGTTTTGCTTGGAACTGCAGGAGGATGATAGTGATTAGCATTCTCCCTTGAGCTTTTTTTTCCATTCTTTTTTCACATTTTGTAGGGATTGACGAAGCCCACCTCATTGTGTCATCACATGAATTAGCTTAGGTCGTCTATATAATCAACAACCTGCTACTTATAATATCTTGTGAGGCGGAACATACTCAGATTCATGAATAGCATATCATACGATTCGTTGTAAGGCTACGTATCATTAAGTGGCTAGGTGCATTCTACAGAGGCTTTATGGCTTGTGACACCATTTAGGACATGGACTCTATTTTCTACTCGTTGATTTAGATTAATCTGAATCTGTCTAAGGAATGCCTCAAGAAAAGGTCCCAGGCGGTGTTACATGGACCCTGATGTTAGTTGCCAACTGCAAGTACATGATTTATATTTAGGAGTGGCTATGGTATCAGCATGATTGATTTATGATAATTTGTGATTATTTCCATGCAGATGTATGATTCATCAAAGATATTTGAATGCAAGAAGAAAATTCTATTGGGCTAGCAGCTTCTTTAACTTGTAGCAGGGCCTGATTGAAGAAAATTTTATCTTTTGATTGGTTAAAGCAAGGGATCCAAATCCTGATATAGAAGCCATTTCCTCAGAATTCGACATGGTCGACTGAAGCCTAACGGCAAAGAAAGATGACAACAATCAAGAAGCACTAGAGGACGTACAACAAAGTGAACATTAACTGATGTGGATAATTTCTCACGATGATATTGTTTTTCCAGAAAATTGATGTGGTTATCTCATGTTTGTCATCTTTATTTCCAAAGTCTTTTGGCTGACGGACTGACTTGCGTATGATAGTGGGTAATTTTAATTTAGTTTAGTTTTGTGTCTACCTTTGCCCTTAAACACACTTAAACAAAATAAATAATCTAACTTACATAGACCTTCTAAAAGGCTTCTTCTTCTATGTAATTTCAGGAGTCTTGTTAGTCTTCATAAATTTGTATGTTTAAAGTTTGGCTCACAAATGATATGATAGACTGTGACTCGAGCATTTGGGAATTTGAATATTCATTGTTGTGAACTAGAATTCGCTGTCTCGTCTGAAAATTAAAATTTAAAATGAGCAGCACTACTCGATTTAGTCCTTTATCTAGATCGTGCTTCGTGACAGGGAGAAAGAGGATGGATTGCTAATATTCGGGGGCAAGACTAAATTGTTCTCCTAGGTTTCTTATATATGAAAACGTGATTATAACTATTAATGGTTATTACCTTGACCCCTTAATTTTTAGCCCTTAAAAAGTTCTATGTAGTTGGTCAAAGAAATAAAAATTGTTACAGAAATACGTTAATGAGTTCTAAATAAAATGCATATTAGGCATATAATCACACTTAAAGAGTTTCCTAACGCTACTACTGCAAATGAGAAATGGATTACTCAATTGGAACCAAGTAGCAACACCTGTTATGTATGATATATGTTTGATCAGTGCGGAATTTCACTTTTGTCGGATATTAAAAGGAAGTAAATGCTACTGTCTGAGGCGGTCGAACTTGCCACTTTTGCTTGCAAGGCTAGATCGACAGTATATATGACATGGACTCATGAATTAGATGCTTTTAGATCTACTCATGCATATTTGGACAATGATTAGCTTCCATTTGCTTAAATCGTCTGTAATATATTATTCTGTACGCTTTTTATGTCTAATATATTTTCTCCTCTTAACCCAAAAAAAAAAAAATTAAAAAAATTTGGAACCAAGTAATCCAATTAAAATCTTAAGGTTAAATGGGCACCTGTCTAAAACCCTTGAATAAATGGGTTCTTTAGTGACTCGTTGAGACCCAATTATTCAAGTGGTGGATTTGTGGGGCTTTTATGTGGGAAGATTTGGACGGGTAGATGCGTTTGAATTGTGATTGGATGATTGCCACCTTTACTTAGTTGCCAGAGTGTTTATACCTTCTGAAAGTGTGTAGGAGAAAAAATGTGTCATGCTTTGAATCAGGGGCGGAACCAGGAAGATCAACGGGGGGAGGGGGGAAAGTCTTCAAAAAAAATTTGACGGCCAACATAAAAGAATTCGCGTCACGATTGAATATGTTAAATGCAAAATAAATTGCTCAATTTGACTAATAATCATATTATATCACTATTCGTAGTGATTTATTTAACCTGATAAAGTTAGTTAACGTACAACAAACTACTAATCTTGCATAAAAGAAACATAACTCTTATTGTATATATGTATCACTGGTGCGATTACCAATTGTATGATGACAATAGTCACGTATAAGATATTATAAGAATTTAAACTAAAAAATGAAAAAAAAAAACTAACCATGATCTATTAGTATTTTCTTTATGATCTGGAGATTTAGAATTTGAAATAATGAAGATAGACAAAAGAACGAGGAAGATAAAGACTACGACGGCCGGTGTCACAAAAAGTAAAAACATAACAAAATTAAAACTCTAATACATTCATTTATAATATTGTGGCATTTTAGTAAATATTTTAAACATAATTACCCATTATTTAAAACAACAAAAAAAAAATCTGAAACTTTGGTGGCTGGGGGGTGGGGTGGGGTGGGGTGGGGGGGGGGTGCCATGGCCCCCCCGGTCATGCTTGTGCTCCGCCACTGTTTTGAATAAGTGGAAAATAGCTTTTATCCCGCTTATGAATAAATCCTCGACAAGTTCGTGGCGTTTTATTAACAAAAGAGTCTTTTAACAGGATGCGAGAACGCACGTAAATGCATAAATAGAACGCATCGCTAGTAAAGGTGATAAGGGATCATCAGAGACATCCAAAATATATGTCAGGTATACGAGGGCTTCAAAAATCCCTTCAGAGAATGAAGAGCTTAGCCACAACATATTCCTTATTCAATAGATGTTACGTTACATTAAACTTGCCGCAATATGAAAAACAAGTAAAATTCTCTCCTTCCAACTAAACAACAACCTAAGCTAAAAAGGCATGAAGGTGCAAATTTCTTCCTCCTCCATCCCTTTTCTTGGACAGTTCAGGGCTGAGCCTTCCACGAAGACGAGATGTCAGCCACCGCTTCTCCAACCGTGAGGTAAAGTCCGTTCAACCCGAAGGACTCCAAAATATCCGACTTGTGGAGTTTTTCCATCACGTTCCCCACCGGATTTGCCAGTACGAGCTAAACCACAACAAAAGAAGGAATATTAACTATTGAACTAACACCGAAACAGCGGTACTGAGTACCGAAAATTCACCAGAGATGACTTTAATTACCTGAAGTGATCGTTTCTCTATCGTCTTTCTAAGTTCACGTATCGTCTCAATACCACTCGTATCTATGGCTGTCACAGCTGAAACATGAAAATTGAAAAATGCTAGTGTTTATTGCACCATCTTCTAATACAAACTGCCATTTCTATCTATGGCATAATTGGGTTATGAATAGTGAAAAGATTTTGCTTGTAATGTCCACAAATGTAACTAAGAGTATACTTGCCTGTCATGTCCAAAATTACACATTTCATTGTGCTTCCCTTGTTGGTCACTATCCACTCTTCTTCCTCCCTAATCCATCTTAATATCCTGCAACACCAATGACCTCGACATTATACAGAATTGCCTCGAAGTGCTCAGCTAGATGCTTTAGGTAAACAGTATACAGTATACACCACAACCCACTCTACGAAGCCACACATTAGTGCAATTGTTGACTAACCTAATAGGAAAAGTGAAAGTATGCAGTTTGAGTCTAACCTTTCTTGTAAGTAAGTGCAATTTGCGAAGTAGAAAGGAGCCTCAACAGCAAGTATAAGGAAAGAAGGAACCCTTTGAGCTTCTCTATATCTGTTAATACTTTGATAAATTTGAGTGCTCGGAATATTTCCCAAAACAACAGTGTTTGGCCTTGTGACATGCAAGAGAATCTTGAAAACTGAAACTCCAACCTGTAATTTGTATACCAAGTGTCAGTGTTGAAAAAAGTTTCTTTTCAACGAGCAATAAACACGACAATTTACTTGAAATGGAAGAGCTTACCGCGATGGCAAGGCCAAGAGGTACTGATATGAAGAGAACACCGAGGAAGGAACTTAGGCAAGCCACAAAATCAAGTTTGTCGACTTTCCACAATCGAAACGCACCCTCATAATCTATAAGCCCGATGACAGCAGTTATGATGATGGCTGCCAAGATGACGTTAGGTGTATAATAGAAGAGTGGCATGAGAAACAATAAAGTCACAAGCACGGCTGCCGCCATTATTATGTTTGATACCACTGATTGTGCTCCGGCATTGTAGTTTACAGCAGACCGAGAAAACGACCCTGCAAGATTAATTTTAACATTTCTTTCAGAAAAAAAGTTCAATCTTTTCGACAATCATAGTAACTACCTAATTCCATATCATTGATATGTCGAGCTAGAACAAACAATTGATTGTGAATCATCACCTGAAGTGACAAAGCATGAAGAACAAGAGCCGGCCATGTTCATGAGACCGATGGCCATCATTTCCTTGTTACCGTCAACTTGGTAGTTTTTCATGGCAGCGAATGTCCTTCCCACTGCAATTCCCTCCTTTAACGCACATAGGGAAAGCAATATACTACACAATATAAGTATCAATTACGTTTAACAGGATATGTAGTCATTGTGTATTGCTTTACAACTTACTGTAAGAGACAATATTCCAGTCACGATGCCGGTTTTGATAGCAACCACCAGGTAAGAGCCATGGAAATATAACATGTTTGATGATGGTGGATTCAAACCCTTTGGCAAGTGCCCAATCTGTTAACAGAGGAAAGGGACTGTTCAAATGTGTAGTACGCTGGATTGCTTGCGTGTTAGCTAGCACAATTAGCCAATTCTTACTGTTGGAATCTTGTGAAGCTTCGATTTGAGGAGGGTGACAAGAAGGGTCGAGAGAATAACTGATGCTAATGGCGCGGCTGCTGAAATCCAGAAAAATTTTGGCTTCTTCATGCTCTGCGTGCATCAACAAAAAGCGGAGCTAGTCAGAAATGAGACGGCCCCAAGATGACTAACTGCTTTGAAGGCCAGAACACTTACGATTTTCCTTGTTATCAACAGAAAGAACAGAAAGCTTAAGCCCATAACAACAGTTTGCCAAGACCACTGCACAAAATAAAAATGTCAGTTTCAAAATCCTGTCTGCATATACTAGTGATTTAGGTAGCCTAAGACGAGCCCAAATCAACTCCAAAAGGAATTATGCAAGAGTAAATGGCTACGTTCAGATCATATTCGACATATCGTAGGACAAAAGGAAAAGGTATGCTGAAACCTTAGTAAAGTCCCTTTTAACCTTAAGTATGGCCTACAGTACCATGGATAAGTTGATTTTCCAGCGCATATTTTTCTAAGCTGAACCTAGAAACATGTTATTCACCCACAAAAGTCTGCCACCATCTAAGTATACTCACTTCTGAGCAAAATTTTAAGGGTTCTTGCTTCTAGCCCTTTTTGCTTTATAAATTCATCAACCTTAAAAGATCTTTGCTGCAAAGATGCCACATAAGAAAAACTTCGTGAAGCTTCTTACCTCATCTTTGCGCCGTAGAACAGATGATAAAACAGGGACTAATTGCATCTTGCTAGTAAAGTGAACTATCCCAAGCAGGCCTTTGAGTTGTTGCAGTGATACTATGATTGCTGCACCGGCCATGAACCCCATAAGAGTTGCCTTTGAGAGAAAATCGATAACAAATCCTAACCTGTGAAGCACCCAATACAAATCAGTTGGCAATCAGGAACATACATGTTAGAATTTCTACAAACCTATAGTATCAGAACACTTTGTTAATTTCCAGAAAATAGTTGAACTTTCAGGTTAGAATGCTAATTTCATAACCTTTTGGTGATGCTAAATTAGCGAATGGAACACTAGTCTGTATTTCTTACTTTAGGTGGAGGACTTTAGTTTTGGGACGTGACGGGTTATTAATTTTTTGTAAGTTAGGAACAGAATCTGAGTAGTGGTAAAGTGAGATGTTTGGAGAATATCAGTCTGAGTGTTTAGGCCTACTTGTCACCCATCAGCTTCCAAGTATTTAGACGGAAACATATAGAATAATCAATTGCATTTACTCAAACTTTCCGTAGATTTTAGTGCAACCATATTCTAGCAGAATGTGTCCTTCTCTAAAGCTGATTCCATGAAGATTTAGTTTTGCGCGTTTCAAAGCCTCAAATGCACGTTTGGAACATAAAATTGGTTGTTTGACGCACTTGACTACTAATAACCAGTTATGTTTCAGTAGCCAAAGCGCACAGCTCTTGTTTTTTTTTTTGTTCTGATCAGACGGAGTATGCAAGTGATTTTAGCCTAGCGCAGTAACTTTGCATTTGATAAGCAAGCCAAATATAAAAGCATTGCAGACCCTGTTGCCAATCAAATTAAACTATGATAGTAATGACAACCAGAGATAAGGTTGAACGCTCTAAATTTAGTACCTCAGTAGACCAAGAGAAGCCTGAAACAGACCAGCAATGAAAGTTGCAGTGAAGGCCAGCTGAAGATAAAGAATTGGCTCTTCTGCATAGGAAACCGCCTCATTAAGCATTGTGCCCATGACCAGAGAGGCTATTGAGACTGGACCGACAGCGAGATGCCTAGAACTCCCCAGGACAGAATAGATTAGTGGTGGCACAAAGCTTGAATCTGCAGGAAACATGGAAAACAATTCAAAAATCCTATTATTTCCATGTAGGAGAGTAATCCAGTTCTCTGAACTGATGCACAAATGCAGTGAGAAACTGGAAGTGGCACTCACAAAGCCCAACTATGGGTGGTAAATTTGCAAGCTTTGCATAACTAATCCCCTGCAGAACATAAATCCCAAGTCAAAAACAAGCAAAAAAAATCATGTTTTCACTCTTAAATATCCAATTTTCAATCAGTTTTCATTCTCATAAAAATCAGTTATGACAACAAAAATGGAAAAGAACTAGAGCATTTACACATTACTCTTTCCTATGAAACTTGATCAAATGAGCCCAGATTTTGCCATTTCAACAAAAACCTTTGAAACAGCATCCACGGGACGTCTTATTAAATGGAGTATACCGATTGAAGAATATAGCCTTTCCTTTTGAAAAACTTTAGGTATGCAGATGACAATTTACAATAAATACACACACACACATATTCGTTTTACCTGTGGGATAGCGAGGCTAGCAATGGTGAGTCCAGAGATGACATCAGACTTGAGAAGGGTAAGATTATAATTAGGACCCCAGTGGAAAATAGGGAACAAAAACTGAAGACCCAAAATGAGTTTCCTAAGTACACTTTGGTTCTTGAATCTGTGAAGTGGATCATCTGGGAAGAAAATCTCAGACAGCCTGTGCCTTAGTTTTTGTAAAGTGGTTGTGTGCGGTGGCAACCGGACTTTGTGCACTTCCAAGGCTGGTGGTGGTGGTGGTGGCATTGGCACTATAGTTGCATGATTTATGACTCTCTCAAAGGTGGCAGCCGCTTCCACGCCATCGCTGTCGGATGCATGGCCCGAGAAGTGTTCCACCCTGTTGGAGTTCATACGCATCTCCCAAGTCCCAAGTGAGAAACACTTGCGAGGACAAGCAGTTTGAAATTTTGGGGGGGATGGGTGGTTATTTTCTTGTGTTTGTGTTCGGTTGGAAATGCAGTTGCTGCTATGTGGTATCCTTGTTTGTAGAAGAACACATCCTCACCTTTTTATAGCGCCAAAACTTGCATGTCTAGGTGTTATTCGACTTGGAAGCGGTGAATGACGGACGAGAATCCTCTGCTGTAAAATGCATCCGCTTTAACCAAAAAATATCGCTAAATATATTGTTGCGACAAAAAGCAGTTGACAAGTTCATGATTGTGCTCAACTGTGTCGGCCGTCTGTGTTAAGATGTTCCGTGCCTACTTTTTAGTAACACTTTAATTGAATCGTTTTAGTTTCACTTTTTAAGTGTACCCTTTATTTTTGTAAGAGGAGCAAAAGAAGTCTTCCTTTTTTTGATAAAAGTAAAAGCGTTATTGTTGTGAGATTATTTGTTGCTTTAAGGTTTTATTCATTTGTAGATAAATTGGCTTTACTCGCACTCTTGAGACTTTTATAACATGCATGATGATTACCAAAAGTAAAAGAGTAACTGATTTCACCAAATTGATAAAAGGTGACAACATATCATCCAAAAACTATATAAACCGACCAAATATAAGCAAATCCATCCTACCCATACCCATGAAGCATTACTCCACCCAAATGTAGGTCCAATCCTCTAACTAAAAGTGATTTGTCGCTAAAATATATAAGCGATATTTTAATTACAACAGCGGTGATGTAGAGTAGACAATCCGATTCCTGTCAACTACACATCGTGTGAGCAAGTTTTGACGCTCCAGGCCTACTTTAGTGACACTTTAATTGCATCATTTTGATTGCATTCTTTAAGTGCACTTGTTCGAAGTTTTATAGGAGCAGCAAAAGATGTCTTTCTTTTGTTATAAAAGTAAAAAGCATTATTGCTGTGAGATATTTTCATTGCTTTAACTGCACTCATGTGACTTTTATAACATTATTACCAAAAATAAAAAAGAGTAAATCATTGCAAAAGTTACATAAACCTTCCAAATTTTCGCAAATCCATCCTACACATGAAGCATTACCCAAGTCCACACCTAGTTATAGGTCCACGGTATTGACATTTTCCTAACTGCAGCGGTCGAAATTGTATTTTTCAACCACAATTTAGGAATAGCGTCCATGAATAACCTTGTACAAAAGTTGCTTAAACCTAAGCCTACAGGGAGGATGCGTTATTTAGTTCTTTTCCTATTTGATTGATGATCACAGCATCGAAAACTTGACTAATTTCCTGCCATACAGCATGTTCATCTCATTTACGTCGTTAAGTCACAAATTTATCCTTGTAGGAGTTCATTATGTGGTGGACGTGTGTGCGGACTATTTTACAGCTCCTGAGTAATTTCCTGTGCGGACTATCGAGGCAATTTTGATGGACTATAGAGCGCTGTAATATAGTTGACCAACGTATTTACAAATCTTGCTATTTTGTAATTATTCCTCATTTTGTGGGTTAAGTAATGGCTGTTTTGTCAATCAAATCAGCAAAGGAGACACAATCCCTTCTTAATCATGCCAACGGCCATGACTAACTCAAGAATTCACACCTTTTCTGTTTTTAAGTTCACAGCTGCTGATTCTTTCATTCTTTGCCTCCTCCTTACGCAACATAGATGGATGCCAATCCCCTTGAAAAGGAAGGAAATTTAGAGGGGTGAAATGACTAACACAAGATCATGGTTTTTTGCCAGACTCGAAACGAGCACACTCTGCGCTTCTGATGGCTAGTAAAAATGATAGGGCCATGAAATTCTTTTTTTCATGAGCTCAATACATCAGCCTAATCGGCTCGACAAATTAAAGACAACCGCATCTCGTCATTCAAGAGTTCAAGGAGGAACAAGTGTGACAACTTTAAATCGGACTTTAAGAACAAGCTGTTTCTTCGTTTTGGACCAGTACTTGACTTCTGATCCTTAAAATTAAATTCCATATCTTGCAAACTTTAAATTGGAAGCGTAAGTGACAAATATGGAATTAATCAAGCGCTTTCGTTGTTCTTTACCTTGTTAGTGCCTTTACTAATTAATTATCTATCTCAGGGACCGGAACTTGACTCTTCGCAAGGCAAAATGGGCACTCAATCTGAACCCTCCATTTGATGAGAGCATTGCATAGGTAGAAAGTGTCCTCTCACTTCTATGACAGTACAATGTCCGAGTTTTCTCATATACGAAATAGTGTTGATGAGCTGCTCCTTTACCAAAATAGTTGCTTGATGCTAAGCTCACGGTATTAGTGCAATATCTCTGATTCCGTTTGTTTTGCATGCATTTGATCACTTTCATTTGTGCACAGCCACAATGAGGAGCTTACGTCTTGAAGAGGGCTGTCAATTTAGCCTCGTTCCGTGACATATCGACCTTTTAGAGAATATAACATTAACATGACGAGCTAGCGTAAGAATTTTTTTTTTGTTGGAACGGACTCTTTCCCGTAATTGCATGTTTTACACCTTTGGACCGCTCAATCACTTAGGCTCTCTATGTATATTCGGTAAAGAAACTATGGTTTGGATCTTGAGTGATGTGTCACATGCCGTTCTGATTATTTATGACAGTATTTGCTCTCCAGGGTATCTCACTTTGAACCATATTACTCACTTAAAAGTCATGACTTACGCACAAAATCCAAGTCCCAAACCATCTCTTCTTACATATAACCGAAAAGAAAAGGAGAAGATTGTCCCAAACCATCTCTTCTATATTATGAATGCTTTCGTGCAAAAGTGATTTCCATGGAAAGATTGCCTGTGGGTGAAGCTGGCGATGCACGCAGTTACGTAGTTAACCTTTGTTGCTTACACAATTCCATTCTGCTCTGGAGAATGTACTGAAATTATGCCATGGCATATAGTCAATCAGGTGATTTACACCAGCCAAAATTGACCCTCAGAGGACCTCTCCTTTGAGGAGAAAAGTTTCAAATGACAACCGCTGAAAACACCTCCACATGGCCCTTTTGGCATTGACCCAAAGCAAAATACTGGAGAGAGGTGCATGCCCTCTTAGACGCGGCGAGTGGTGCATGGATGCCTTATCCTTGTAGAAGGACATAAAGGAAGCAAAACAGTGATAAGCATTTTATTAATCGGTGCCCATGCCACCATGGATGGACCAGATTTAAATGCAAAATTTTTCCTTTTTAACCCACTTCTGTGTCTAAATAAATACAGAAAAGGAATATTCTTCCTTTTGAGAGGAAATAAAGAACAACGAAGGAGAGTGTCTGCAGCCTGTCTGGACTGGGAAAGAAATATGCAACAGGTGTACATATGGTGTGCCACCCACCACTGGGTTTTAACTGGAATGCAGAGGTTAGGGTTAGAAGCAGATCTTGGGATACTCAGGACAAGTGCTTATTCCATTTCCTTGTCATTGACTTAGCAGCCATGCCTTTCCAACCATTGGAAAAGGGAGGTCCAGTTAATAAGAGAATTAGTAGTTCACAATTTTATAGCCATGCCTTGGACTCGGCTGTTACTCGTCGATCCTTATGGGTGCCTTATAAGCTACATATACTTTATTGGGTGGGAAAATTTTAGCCGATTGTACTATTTGTGTGAGTTAGTTTATAGCATGCAGAGCCTACACGTTTATCTCCGTGGATAATGAGAAAACATTTACCAAGTTATCCCGCATAATAAACAAGAGACACGTAGAACGATTCGGTCTATTCAGGTATACCCTCCATTAACCCTAGAAATAGGACTTGATTTCATCGACCAGCAGCGAAGTTAAAATGAGTTTTTCCATTTGGATGGGTGGGGTCGGCTAATAGCCATTGTATCGAAATCTGGTTGCTTGACTATCTGCTAGGTAGGTCATGGGGTCTAGGAGTCCACTGATGGAGGGCGGTGAGTGGGCAAAGTTTATTCCTTGGAATATACCAGTCCATTTATATTAGTGCTTCTTACGGCTACTGCAGCCTCTAATGGCTAATCATGGTCTTTTTGAGTTTTTAAGCCTCCAATGATAGTCAACTTTGGGTGTGATGAGTTGTGCTGGGATCAGTTGAGTGCCACCCTCCTAACTTTGCTGCTGTTTATAAAATCAAAGTGGTGAGAACAATCATATGTTTCCAAGAGAAGCCATTGCCTAAGCTATTGGTAGGTTAGTAGAGGATGCCATGATTCTGTTTTTTCGAGAAATTAACTACTTAAGTGACCATTTATGGATAAATCTATGCATACTTTAGTCTTTTTTAGTGTAGTTCTTCACTTTAACAAGGAAATGGCTGTGACAATAGCTAGATAACCTAGACGCCATTATCAATAGATTGGCTGAGAACTGGTTGATTATTGGAAAATCTAGTCACATGGCATCTTCTCAATACCAATTGGTGATGGACTTAAAACGTGTAGCACGGAGAAATTTGATCATCTTTGTGCCAAGGTGAAGAGCATTCAAACACGAGGTTGGTGAAGAGCCACAACCATCGATCACCACATAACCTACTTTCATAAACCGAAGCCATCCAATTAAAATCAACAAGAAGCAGGAAGTTGAAGACCAATCTATGCGCAATTGATGTTGATGATTCCGTTGCATCTTCGGTGACGAGGTGCAGATGGACCATGGGGGTGGAGAAAGTTGCGCTAGGATGGTGATGCAGCGGCAGTCATCGTCGTTGATGAAGGCGACAGAAAGAGAGAGGAGGGCGAGAGAGATCGAGAAGGGGGGGGGGGAGTGTGTGTCAGGCTTCACCTTTGGAAAACGACCTCCCGTTTTTATTTCCGTAAATCATTTTCTAAGAAATTTGCCTTCCTTTTGGGTGAACTTTTCTGAAAATAATTTTCCGATAAACACGCCAAATACCGAAAAATGCAAAAACGTTTTTCATGAAACAAACATGGCCATAATCTCAGCATTGCTACTCTTGCTAGATGCTTATTCTTATATTTTGGCTTCCCTAACAACATTATTACCTCTTACTGTCTTCGGCTTATAGTATTTTATATTATATTGTTGCATACATAAACGGGTCATTTTTTTCTAAAGCAACTTTGACTGCATATGACTGAATCCTGTGCATGTATTGGTTGTGCAAAGAGTGGCATCAGCAAAAAAAGGGTTGCCCTATTAATACTATCGGCTCCTCTAGTGGGCTTAAGCAACCTCATAATTGGGCTTGGCTCAACTTGAATACATTGGGCTTTTCCTAAGAAACTAAAATACTAATGGGGTCTGATAGTAGTGTCTCAAAACTCAAAAGTGATTGTTGTAGGGTGGATTTTACAATTTCATTAGTTTTGATTTAGTGCGCAACACACAAAAATAATAACGATTAAAATATTTATTAAAAAAGTTCTTAGTTATGTGTCTAATAGTAATAAAATTATCAGTATTGATAATAATAACAATACCCGAAGTATTACTATCACTTTTTTATATGGGTTCCGTCCCGTTTTTCTTGTTAAAAAATAAACTTTGGTAACATTTATTAGCCTTTTAGCAACAAATGAGAAAGTACAATAGCATATAAAATGGTAGTAGTAGACCCTTCCCACTAATAAACTATTAATAATGAAAACAATAATAATAACCGTTGTTGAGGTTTGTATAAATATATGCCACCAAAAAGAGAATAAAAAGATATAAGAAATGATAGAATATAAAAAGGAGAGAGAAAATTAAATACTTGACCTATAATAAAATAAAAGGAAGGAGATTAGGATTTTAGAGAAAATTGCGGGAAAATCTTAACTTAGTAAAGAAATAAAAAATTAACATTAGAGGGTGGGACATAAATACACACACACACACACACACAGAGAGAGAGAGAGAGAGAGAGAGGGTTGTGACAAAATCTTAGGAATTGGTGGAATTGCAAACCTAATAATCGGAGAAACAGTTGGAGAAAATCTTAAAACACACGTTGACATGCAAGAGATATAAAGAAGAAATTTATTTATTTGGTTGAATTTTAAATGACTAAATGATGGACATCCCATCTACGAAGAGAACATTAACATATCTGAGTTTTGAGTTTAGTATAAAATATTTGAGATCATATGTCGTACATTTTTTTTACGAGTTGAATTAAAGTCAGAGGAAAATCTTATAGTGTCGTAATAAAGTTTTTTGTGGGATGTCTCCAATAATGACATACTTTGGATTCGGTCATTAAAGGTACTTTTGTCAATTTGTTAAATTAATAATAGTACTTCTAAGATGGTGTTGAGATTGTTTACTTGATTTAATTTAGATTAAATTAGATATGTGGGTATTTGGCAAAAAAAATTATGAGATTTTATCTATCTCAAAAAGTTAAAACTAATTTGATCTATAATTCTGGGAAGAGGATTATGAAGTAATCACTTTTTTCATAACCACTTTTTTCATAATTTGACTTTCTAAACCAAACTATCCCCACATTTCTCACAAAAGGACATCACTTACCTTTTTAACTAGTTTGGAGAAGTTATTGTACTATAAGCACTAATTTGAGATTGCGAGTGTTTTAAATTTAAAATGAAAAGTAAAAAATTTTGCAGGTGGGTGAAAAAAAGTTTTTCCATAATTTATAACTATATTATAGTTATTTACAAATTAAAGTTATGTTAAAATTACTTCACACATAGATATTAAAAAATTATTTATTAAGTGTCCTCTATGGTCATTTTATCATAATAAAACTGACTTAAACACTTTTTACCCAAAATACTTTTAATAGTTTTAAGTTAGTTTAAAACTGTTCGTACCAAATAACAAACTGATTCTGATTCAAGTAAATTAAATCTGATTTTGAAAACTGATTAAAATTGAAGATTAAATCTTTTTTTTAAAAGTTAATTCCAAACAAGCTATCAGGCTCTAATATATTGCCATGCAACTAAAACGTTTTCTTTGACCGGTTCTAATTGATCAAACGATTATGATATTCTTGTCATGTTATTAAGAAGTAATGGCACATTCATAGGTTTTATGAATTATTAATCCAAACTGCGAGGTTTTGTGAAAAAGAAAAATTACAGCATAACATCAATATTAGCTTTCTAAATTTTACATGACGAATTCCGGCCCAAAATTCATATAAAGTCAACAAAACCAGAAACTGTTAAAACAATGGTATACTATTGAAGACCCAAAAAAAAAAATGAAAAAGCACACCCAACACAGTGCTCACCGATAACATTTTGGTTTTTAAGTCACTAGAATCAGGATCATAAGAAAATAGAATTTATAACAAGTCCTCCGAACTTGACTCTAAATAATTTAGACAAATGTTTAATCTATCGGAACACGAACTCGTCTACCAAATCGAAACTCATAAGCGATAATTAATGATAGCTAAAAAGTACTATCTAGAACCTAAAATAACTAGCACTTTTTGTTAGAAGTGATTCGGAAAACGTCACTAATTATGGCAATTGTTGTTGCCATATATGACGTGTTCCAAAAATTCTTCCACATATTATTTATCTTTGACACCCGTTGGAAGTTTCGGAGACAGGGTTGATCTCAGCCGCCAATTCTAGAGCATTTGGTAATCAAGGGCTTGAAGAGCTTCGTATGACAACTTTGAAAGAATAGTCCAATGAAGGGAGTAATAGTCTGGTCAAATTTGAAGCCGAGTAATAGGTTGGGCAAATTTGGAGACCAAGCATCTCTTCACATATATAAATATGGACACACTTCGGTGCTACAAATCACAAGCACACATCCAACCATCTCAGCAACAAATCTGCAAATTTTGTGACATACTTTCTACATTAAAAATGGTGAGTTTCTCGTTTTACTTTTTAGCGCTGTCTTTTATTATTAGTGACCAACTTCATGCTGCATTTTTTTACGCGCGTCTACTTTTAAGTAGCTCAAACGTGACTCTTTGTGTGACGATAAACTTGCCTAATAGCCTGTACGCTCGAGCATCTCGACGCCAAACAATCAAACGAAGGCGGGGTATTGGCTAGAGCAGTTTATATTTTCTCAATATGTAAGGGGAGTGCATTGCTTTGGATCTGCCATTTGATTATACTCAAGCATGTGATGTTGGTCGTTAGAACTGGCGAATAAGCAGGGGAAGAACATATATCCATGACCAGCCATAAATGGTACAAAATGGAGAGTTGAAAAGCACAGACAGTGTGACATTGTGTAATGTCTTGGTTGATTGGTGTATGAAGTGTAGGCTAGACTCACTGTCTTTATACTTGCAGCTTGTCTCTCTAGACATATTATAATTTGAATTTACTCAACATGTGGCATCTGATTGTGCATTTTTGTTTGATTTTGCTGGTGGATGGCGTCTACCGTAACGATAGTCTTTCTCAGTTGAAAATCAGGTAATACTTAAGTTTCAAGACTTTTCTTGCCATGCTAATCATTGCTACTCTCAACTATACCTTGCTAACTGTATTTGAATGTGTTTCCTGGATCAGAAACATTTCGAGCAACGATCGGAGAGAGTCAAGTGCGTGGACTTGCATCCAACGGAGCCATGGCAAGTACAAGCAGGCTGTCTTCATAGTGGAAATACATACCGTGACAGTTAATGTAATGCGTTGTATTTTTGCTGCAGGATTCTGACAAGTTTATACTCTGGAACTGTGTGCATCTGGAATTACCAGTCTCAAGTAAGTTACTTTGTCTGCCGTTTACATATGCTATCATGGCAGCCATGTTTAGGAGCAGAGGTTACCATAACTGTTTAATGCATAAATAAACTAGTCTGTTTTGCTGTTCTTGTACAACCAGTATATCGGAACTGTCCTCTAGATCATTGTAACACTAGGATTATGCCTAAGAAAAAGATAAAGTAGTGACTCGCTTGGCAGCATTGGCCTCCCTGCACCCACGAAGATGGTGGCCTGATTATATGTCATACTTGAGCATCTGAAACTTGGTCCCCCTTGATTTTCTGTCAATTTTAGTTTCGTGTGATCAATAATAATCTGTCTTTACATGTTCCGTTGACCTTTGCAGGAAATAGAGAGGTCTTTCAAACTCACTGAATCACCTGGTACTCAAAAGTCTTTTCATGTTTGTTTTAGCCAATCCTCCTATTTGGATGGCTTCTGAACATATCCACAATCTTTGCACTCAATGAATGGCCTTGAAATTTATGTATTTGCAGTAAGGTCGGCAAAGTTCATAGCACGCAAGCAATGGTTTGTTGCTGGAGCCGACGATAAGTGCATTCGCGCATACAATTATGATACAAAGGAAGAGATTAAAGAATTTGAGGCGCACACGGACTTTATCAGGTCTGTGGCCGTGCATCCGACCCTTCCGTATGTGCTGTCATCATCTGATGACATGCTTATTAAGCTTTGGGACTGGGAGAAGGATTGGGTGTGCGCTCAGATCTTCGAGGGACATAGCCATTATGTTATGCAAGTAGCATTTAATCCAAGAGATACAAGCACCTTTGCAAGTGTATCACTTGATGGCAGCTTCAAGGTATGACAAGCAGGCTTTGTGGATTTGCAAATCTTATAACAGTTACTGCACCAGTATGATTGATCAATTCATGCTATGTCAACATTTGGTTTCACAGCTATGGAACCTTGGGTCCTCCAATCCAAATTTGACAGTAGAAGCCCATTCTCAAGGGATAAACTGTGTTGATTTCATCACAGCTGGCGATACACCGTATCTGATCACGGGTTCTGATGATCAAACTGTTAAGGTCTGTCATAAACCTAGTCTTTTCTCGTGGCATTCATGTTTCTTTATAAAATTGTTGATGCATTTGATTTTGCATCTTATGAAATCAGGTGTGGGACTATGAAAATGAGACTTGTGTCCAGATTCTAGAAGGCCACAAGCACAATGTTACTGCAGTATGTGTTCATCCAGACGCTCCAATTATAATCACAGGTTCTGAAGACATGTCTATACGTATATGGCACGCCACAACCTACAGGTAACTTGCAGTATGCTAAGACTTTCGTTAGTTGCAGAATTATAGGTTTGAGTTGCCTTCAGATTGGGATACTTTTTTTGAGTCAAAAAGCTCAGTTTCGTCTTGGATAAGTTCTTTCTTGGGTTTATGTCTTTTTCCGCCCCACGCCCCACCCTCCACTGAAAGAATTCTGGGCATCCAACGAATTTTATTAACCTTAAAGTAGAGAACCTCCTTATCATCGCCCCTATTGACGTACCGGCCAGAAGGTAGCTGTGCAGGTTGAACTTCCACTTTGATCATTCTTTTTATGGTACTGACTTGGTTAGTTTACATCCTCTTGGTTACTTTTCCCACTCAGACTTCCATTCCTATGTCCAAAGGCAATGCACAAAATAAGAAAACCGACAAGTCCTCTAGTTTCATATGAAATATGGTGAATGCGGCTTGAAATTCTAGAACTGTGGGTTAGATGAGATTCTTCCAATGGTTTGAATAACAGATTGAAATAATTGTAGCTCCAATTATACCATTTCCAATTGTAGTAAGTTGATCATGTGGTAGTTTCAACAGGTTATTGTTCTTCGCTATAATGATACTAGACTTGCTTCAGGTTCAGCTAATTTTGTTGACCGAATTTCTAAGACTGTTCCATTGGTTTTCAGGCTTGAAAGCACAGTGAACTATGAACTTGGAAGAGTATGGTCTATTGGATGCATCAAAAGTTCACCCCAGTAAGTTTCACGATACAATTTTCCTCCAGGTTTAAATTCACATGGGTTTGGGGGAATCCGACTCACTATTTGATTATGCATGTTCAACTCTTTTTACCATTTTTGCTTTTCAACATCTACCATACAAGCTACCAAATAATAGGACCAAGCATTATTGGCTAGCTAGCTTTTTTGTGGCTACTTCATAGAGATTGTCATAAGTTGCCGAGTGGCTTCTCAGTATGTTATCTTCTTATTCTTACTCCTGCTACTGCTTCTCTCAGCAGGATTGCAATTGGTTGTGATGAGGGAACCATTATGGGAAATGTTCTCTGTTCTCACAGTTGGGATACCGTGAACCTCCAAGATCAGGAGAATGTCTCTAAGCGAGTGGTCAAGAGTGACAATCACAGCTAGACTTGATATTGCTTCTTCCTCTACCTTTGCTGTTGCTAGCCTGCTACTGCTACGTCTACCACATCGTGTTTCAAAAGAATTACTGCGTACATCTTCTAGACGGAGGAGTGACTAGAAGGAATAATGTCATTGCGACTACTACTATTACTACTGCAGTGTGTTTTCTGAAGCAACTCCACAGGGACTATTTCATGGTCGTTAGAAACTTTTCCAGTGATCGATTATAGATCATAAATGTCCTCACATCGTACCCTCATTGTAACCTAGAATGGTTTGTTTTGAAGCAACTCCAATCTAATGGTTTCTATTATGTTTCTTCACTATTTCTTGCTGCTGCTTCTCGCATTCATTGAATAGAAACATATAGCCAAGAACTGACCTCTTCTATCTTCGACAAGGAAGAGGTTAATGCATAGCAAAGTGCAGCTTTTGGACTTCAAGAGCCGAATAGCTTATTAGTACATTGGGTCCTATTGTCCTAAGCAGAATGCAGGATTTGGCAATTGGCATGAGCCCTCATACTCAGTAATATGATCACAGTGCTAACCATTCCAAGTCTTGATTGCTTGCCCCAATGGCCAATAGTACACCATTGATGACCATTACAATGAATGGGGTACAAGACCAAAAATTATTGTCACTTAAGAGATTAGCACAACAGGTCATCAATGCTTCACACACATAAGTTCTCTTACTTCAGTTCTATTAATGGTGAAATTGATGTTGGATCTAATAATTCATGTTTAACATGACAACTTTATGTCTTGGTAACAATTTAGAGAAGAGGCTCGCTCGCACTAAAATGAAAAAAACTGGCCTAGTGCAAAAAAAAAAGGACACCAAAACAGTGATTCCAGTGATCGGATCAAACTACTCGGGAACCGTCATAAGTTTACCTACCACTGAATTACCTTGTAGGTTTTTATATTTGATAGCTCTGTTTTGGTAGCAAGTTCTTGTATTGTGTATGCACTACCGGGTGTTGTCTCAAACGTGTCACTAGAAATCATTAATTAGCAACATATTTTGACATCATTTGTTACTAAAAGGTTAAGTGACAAGCAACACCCGGACCCTTTGGTGCACTATGTACTACGACAAAGGGGCGGAACTTACTCACGACCAGAGGCCATGGCACTCCCCAAACTTTTGAGATATTTTTTTTTAGTTCTTTCAATAATAGTTATTCTTATTTAATATATTTATGAAAAATGTCATTATGTCGTAATGTTTTTTTATTTTTTTGTTGAACGGAAACTTCATTAACTAAACCACAAATATACACCCTAAAAGAGCACAAACGAACGTCTGACCCTAAATCTGAGTACCAAAAGTACAACAGGTACAACAAAAAGAGCACAAGCTGAAGCTGGAATTTAAAGTGGCCAACATGGCCTTGAAAGAGAATAAAAAAGATAACTATTACCACTGTTGGATTTACAAAATTCAGATCGAATGGTAACGGGGTGGAAGAGATGCAGCGGGACATCAATTCCATGGGCCGCACGAAATGACAGTTTAGATTACTGCTGCGGTTATGGTCGGATCCAAAGGAGGTGGAGCGAGTTCCCAAGGCCGGACATGAGAGATCCGCAACTCTAAGAGAATCGGCTTCATCCATCTCAACTAGATCCTTTATCTTCAAGCCACAACCCTATCAAATCGGACCCGCGTCAAAGATTTCAGCCCAAACCACCTGGATTGGAGGTCCAGATTTGAAATAACCTTTTAGATTTGAGGTTAGCGAGATGGAGGGAGTAAATTTGTGGCTGAAGGTTTTCCGATCCGAGGATGGGGGTGGAGATCGGGGGGTGGATGAGGGTGTTGGCAAATGGCGGCAAAGGATGCCGAGGAAGGGGGAGCAACATACACGAAAAAAAAGAAACAAGAGAAGGAGGACCTCCCCTTCCATCCACACAACCATGGAAGCTGAAGGAGGAAGGGGCGGCGGCGGTGCTATCTGGAGAGAAGAAGATGGGGTTGTTGTTTTTCGCTGATGAAGAGGTGATTTTATGATATGCCATTATGTCGTAATGTTAATTAGGTAGATTTTTCTTTTGTTGTGTTTTTGACTCTTTATGTCATCGTCCGTCATATTCTTCTTCTTCTCATTCTTTTGCTCCATCTTCCAAGTTCCAATTTCCTAATTTGTTGTGTTTTTTACTTTTTATTTCTAATTTTAATATTTTTGATTTTTAATGTTTTATACGAAGTTGAACTTTCTTAATTCTTTTATGTTAGCCATATATTTTTTATGCCTTTTTAGGCCCCTAAGAGTTGACTTTATGAATCCGCCTCTGCTACTACATATAGGAGGATGCAAGCTACACATAGATGAAAAAGTTGCAAAAACAGTTCCCTCGTGTACAAGTTTACTATTCAACTTACTCGTTTATTAATTCATCGGACTAAATTTGGCCATCTCATGGGTCCGTGTAAACCGTATAGTCAAAATCACATCCTCCATCTCATAGCATACCGTAGCATCTAATCACCATGCCTCTTTCTTCTCTCTAATTTTTGGGGTAAATTCCTAATTCTGTTCTAGTCATTAAGAACATCTTTTGATCTAAGGCAAAATTTCTAGAGCAATTAGAAATAAAAAGGTACTCTAATACGTTTGCCTTGATGACACAGTAAAGATTGAATGTTGAATTCTTTTTTTTAACTGCAACCGATGTCGTAGGATACAACCGGTTCTATAACGACAAATGATAATCACTATATATGCTTTACGACTTTTAATTAGTAATAGTTAAAGATGTGCTGCTAATTAATAATAACCGCATCGAAGATCGTAAACTATTTTTATTACCAAGTTTCAGCCAAATTCTTGCCTTGGAAGTTTATTAAGTCAACCTTAAAATTCTAATTTGTTACCTTAATATTTCCCTTTTTCTGATTGGCCTGATGACATAGGATAAAATAACGCAAAAAAGAAACAATTCCGGCTATTTCTTTGAGTACAAAGGCATCAATTGATTTCTCCATTTCTACATGTCACACAGTCACACACACGCACCTTCATTAACCAGAGGCCCCGCTGTTACGTGACCGAAAACCCGATCTGGCTCTCTCTCGCTCTCTCTTCAGTTGTCGGGCATTGGGACGAAGAGATCTCCGTAACTGAGCTGCCGATTCGTCCACTGCGATTCCACTCGGATCTCTAGGGTTCTTCTTCACCCGCACTCTCCGATTCCATCGACGGCGACTCGCTTTCATCTGTAATCATGGTAAGCTCTAATCGATTCCACCTCACTCGAATGCCTGCACCGTTTCTGTTTGACCTAGATCTGGTTCGAATCTGGCACGATTCATTGTTGATTTGATCCGAATTCGACGGTTATCCACTGCTATTGGAAAGTAGAATGTGTAGTTCTGTAATGATTTGAGTTTCGTTGAGATCCAGTGTTTGGTTACTTACGGAAATGTGTTGTTTGTTTGCGATGCGATTGCACGATTGGCGTGGCGCGCAGCCTCTCAGACTCGAAATCAAGGTACTGAAGTCTATGCATTTCGCGTAGTGTTTGTTTGTGGTGTGTGCTAATGAGTTGTTTTGAGTGATCATGCTTATAAATTTTTGCTGAAACAGAGAAAACTCGCGCAAAGGTCAGAGCGGGTGAAATCCGTGGATCTACATCCCACGGAGCCATGGTAATTGCACTTCTTCACTTAAGCGGTTGATTGCGTCTTGTTGCTAGGACGTATATGTCTTGTACATTCTGTTCAAGATTTTTATTTGATTTCCATGTCATCGCTTACATCACAAGCCGAGTATTTGCATTCATTAGCATTTTGCAAAAGGCTTCAACTGCATCAATCTCAAGTTCATCTTGAATATGGTTTTCTACATCATTCGGGTGACCTTCCCGACGGGGCGTCAACCATAAGTTTGATTAGATTGAGTTCAGCCTCTTAATAGAAGCCAGTAGGGTATGCCTATTCCCATATGGACTTTATTAAACTCACGCCGTCGCTTCTATATAGCACCTAAGGATGGATAATAGAATGACTCGCATTGGAGTGCATCTCCGGTTCTCTTGAATACAACTTTAACCTTTGCTATAAGTAGGCTACTTTTTTTTTTTTTCCGTTCAAATGGATTTGTGACTTGTCTATGTTGTGCACACGTCTCTCACAGGATTCTGGCAAGTTTGTATTCAGGGACTGTTTGCATATGGAATTACCAGTCTCAGGTACGGAAGATAATCTTCATAGGATGCTTTAAGACACACATGTTTGTTTTCATTGACTTTTATGCCTTACTTTTCCTTCTTTTGCCTTCTTTCTGGTTGGTCGTGTCTATTTAAAATAGCCATCTTTTGGAGATGTTTATAGAACATAGTTCATTCTAGAAATGAATCACTGGTATTACATACTAGCTGATGATTGCATTTACTGGATAACATCCGTAGGTTTTTTCTTGGAAAAACGTAGATAATTTGGTTGAAACTCTTACTTAGGGATTATCACAGCTGGAAATGGCTCTGGCACTGAACTTCAAAGTTTGGTTTCACATTGGTTTTTGTCACACAATATACATGATGTATTGGTGTGCTGAAGAAGTACTGGTTACTGCCAGATTCTGCTTCTCTATTTTCCCTGTGTGGTTGGTGGGGAAAGAGAGGAAAAATAAGAGGTCTCATGCAAGAGAAGCGTTTGGTGTGTAGGCTGAAATTTTCGGCCTTGATTCTTTTCTGGTGGTTTGGTTTGTTCTACGTCCTATATTTCTGCTGTTTCTAGAAATGTTAGAATAGTTTAGCCCTTGCTACTTAGCCCACTGCTATATGGAAGCTATTGACCCCGAGATTGATCTCATCTGTTCTCCTGTTGACCCTCTGTGAGTATCCAATTGCTAACAATGTTGTTGGTTTAAGTTGTTTTATCACTATAATGCAAATTAGGTGACCAAATAATTAAATTATCTTGAGTGCTTGTTTAAAATTTTGAGTTGTTTCAACTTTGTAATATCACGTTCATATGCTAATTGAAACCTCATTTTGATTTCTTCAGACTATGGCAAAATCATTTGAGGTCACCGAGTTACCAGGTGCAATTATTAATATATTAACAGCAAAATCATTTTTACTTGCTTCCTGTCATTTGTATGTGGGCACTGTTGTGATCTAACAGTTACCATGTCTTTGCAGTTAGATCAGCAAAGTTCATAGCACGCAAGCAGTGGGTTGTTGCTGGGGCTGATGACATGTATATTCGAGTATACAATTACAATACAATGGATAAGGTTAAAGTCTTTGAGGCGCACACAGACTATATCAGATGTGTTGCTGTTCATCCTACCCTGCCATATGTGCTGTCATCGTCCGATGACATGCTTATAAAGCTTTGGGACTGGGAGAAGGGTTGGGTTTGCACTCAAATCTTTGAAGGTCATTCACATTATGTGATGCAAGTGACGTTTAACCCCAAAGACACCAATACGTTTGCAAGTGCATCTCTTGATCGCACCATAAAGGTCTGAATACAGTGTCTCTTACTTACCTGTTGTATACAATATTTATTTCATGTCTGTGATTGTTAATTGAGCTGGTTTGGCGCATGTCTTAGATATGGAATCTCGGATCTCCTGACCCAAACTTCACATTGGATGCCCATTTGAAAGGGGTGAACTGTGTAGATTACTTCACTGGCGGTGATAAACCTTTTCTTATTACTGGTTCTGATGATCACACTGCTAAGGTTTGATACCTATATTAAGCCTCCTCTTTTCCATGTTAAGATTGTGTGTATATAATTCAGAAGTCTGTGTTCAAACTTTATGAAATAGGTGTGGGATTATCAAACCAAAAGTTGCGTCCAGACGCTAGAAGGCCACACACACAATGTCTCTGCTGTATGTTTTCATCCTGAACTTCCCATAATAATCACAGGTTCTGAGGATGGTACTGTCCGTATATGGCATTCAACCACATATAGGTAAGCTCTCTTCTTTACTAGACGTTTCCCATACTCTTAGTGTCTTTCAAATTATTCAGGAAACATTCGGTATGTTCTCATAGGGTGTTAGCTAACCCGGTTGTTCCAAAGTCTTATATGAATTAACGAAATTCAATTCTTTCCATGTTACAACTTGCTTTTGGTTACTCAACTATATCTTGGTTGCCTTGAAATGTGGAATTTACTTCAGAAGTGACACCCTCAGCTTTATTTTCAGGACATAAGTATGCATATGTTATTCTCCATCCAACGCTTCCCCCCCACCCCCCATCCTTCATTTCTTCTACCCCAACATCTCTCTATTTCAACTTTTTAAGCTAATTGACAATTGGGTACTATATTATAAGTTGGTTGCATTAAGTTGCAAAGTGAAACCTTCGCACTTTCTATGTCTATCGTCTGGCTTTCAAAATTAAAATTGTGGAATGGCCTAAATATGTGTTTTCCTCCCCATAACACTTGCCTTCTCTGCGCCCCTCCAATAAAAGTCGTCGTCATTTTTTGTAAAAGTCTGATATCATATTGCTCTGTGCTATCCATGTGTAAAGAGCCTCCAGTCTCTTCTACATCTTTACTAGGAATATAGGAGGTTGCTGAAATGTCGGAACTCAAGTTTTGGACCAGAAGGACCGTTGTTCTAAGAATAATTATATTGCATGGCAAAAATGTTGTCTCTATTTTGGCCGTCGTCATTATTTTGCTGCTGCTCTAGTTTTGTCTTGGAATATGTTTCACCATCTGATATCTAATTACTAGGCATCGTTAGGGCTGTAAATGAACTGTTCGTTCTAAAAATTCGTTCACGTTCGTTCATGTAATAAGTGAACCGAACACGAACACAATTTTAGGGTTCGTTTATTAAACGAGCCGAATTTGAACATAATGATGTTTGTTTATTTATGTTCGTGAACAAGAGGGCTCGTTTATTTAACGAGCCGAACACGAGCCGATTTCTTTTATCTGTTCATTTACTATTTACAGTATATATTACACAAAAATATCTATGTATTGGGTAGTGTGTTTGGGACGTGGAAGCCTGTGGTCTATTCCCCTCTCTATCACCAGACGTGGGTTTCATTTCATCAGACATTTCACACCCGATCACTCATCACGTCGGTCATCACAGTCACACCGCCGACCAGCCCACACCCCATGCCGCCGGCCAGACCACCGCCCACACCGCCGACCAGATCGCAGCCAACGCCGATGCCAGACCACCGCCCACACCGCCTCCTTCTCTCAGATACTCGAACAGTCAAACACCATCTACCCCTCCCCTCTCTCACTCTCACTCACAGATCGCGTTACTTGTCTTCACCGACGCCATCTCCCCGTCGCTACCTGTCTTCACCGTCGCCATCTCCCCGTCGCCGGATTCAGCCTATGGCGCCATATTCAACTTGCGTCGCCATGTGTTCCGAGCTGCAAATCTGCACAGCCACATCGCCATGTTTCCGAGCTGCAAATCTGCAAAGCCAAGGTTCTGAAGAGCATCAACCCGTTGTATATGTCTTCCTCACCGATCGATCGGGATCTATTTTTACAGTGTTTTTATTTCGCATCTGTCATTTGTATCTCCTATATGTGTACTTGATTTTTCTTAATTTCTCTTTTGTAACAGATTCTTGTTTTTGATTGCTTGATTTGAGATTGAGTAAATTCATTCCACGAACTCGAGCCGAGTTTTCGAATTCGAGTTCAGCTCGTATAGTTAAACGAGCTGAACGAGCCGAGCCCGAGTTTCACCTTCACGAACTCGAGCCGAGTTCAAACATGGATGGTTTGGCTCTTGACGAACTCGAGCCGAGCTCAAACATGCCAAAATTTAAACGAACCGAGTTCGAACACACCCATGTTCGGCTCGAACTCGGTTCGTATACACCCCTAGGCGTCGTACTTGACTTATAATTTCTGCTGGTTTTCTCTAAAAAGTTTCTCAATTCTTTCAAATTTTCCAGACTGGAAAACACATTGAATTATGGCCTCGAAAGAGTTTGGGCAATTGGATACATGAAAGGTTCACGCCGGTAAGTGGGCTTTCTTTTGTCTGTGTTTATCTTAGGGAGTGAGTCTTGTGGATTGATGAGCATGTCTAGGTTGCTCAACATTTTGGCAAGGAGGTCTAACGCGTATTTTTCTTCATGGATTTTCTTCTTTTTGTTTCTAATTGTCAGGGTTATAATTGGTTACGATGAAGGAACCATTATGGTGAAAATTGGCCGTGAAGAACCTGTTGCTAGTATGGACAATAGTGGGAAGATTATATGGGCTAAGCACAATGAGATTCAGACTGTAAACATCAAGAGTGTTGGAGCAGATTATGAGGTCGCTCTCTTGTCTTACCAAATGAATAGGAAGTAGTGTTGTATGGTTTTAATATGACACTTTAAGATGCTTGTTCCTTTGCTTAGGTATCTGATGGAGAAAGATTGCCTCTAGCAGTTAAAGAGTTGGGGACGTGTGATTTATACCCGCAAGTGAGTTGGCATTCCTTTTTATATCTTGAATATTTTTGGAGGTGTTTTGTGATTTTCTGTTGATGCGCTTATCACTTGATGGTACTTGAAGATGGCACTGGGTTCTTAAATAACTAAACAGTTTTCTCCATAAGCTACTTACAAGAAAACTCAAGCTTTGACAAACAATCATCATTGACTTGTTAAAAAGGATAATGCTGTTAGGGAGAAGTACTTTCAGGCTTGTACTCAAATTTTAGTTTTTGCTTATTGTTTTAGTTCCTGGATTTATGTTATTGCTGTAGGCTCATATGGAAGTCAACTTTTTGGCGCCTTTGTTTGTTTTATTCTTGGTTGTTACCAGCTAGAACTCTTTATATTCACAACCATTATTCGGACCAATATCTCTTTGAGGTTTTTGACGGGGCCCTTGTCTTTTTTGGTGGTTTTTCCTGTAAAGATCATCTTTGGGTTGTGCCTTGCTTCAGGCTCCTCAATAAGGTTTTTCTTTTTTTTTTGAAGAATAGTTGAACTTAGAAGTTTTTTTTTTTTTTGGTTGCCTCATAGTTTGAGGACTTCGCATGTGGACATTTCGTGTCCACGGCATAGATTTCAGGTTCTGGAATCCCTAGATTTTCTTAAGGAATTCCTTCAGCAAAAAACACATCCTCTTTTGTTGTTGCTGATAGATGGTATATAATATGCGCCATGCTCTGATCTTAGCGTGTGTTGACTTGTTATTAATTATTTTTTCCCCAGAGCTTAAAGCATAATCCAAATGGGAGGTTTGTCGTCGTTTGTGGAGATGGTGAATATATCATATACACAGCTTTGGCATGGAGGAATAGATCATTTGGCTCAGCATTGGAAATTGTTTGGTCATCGGATGGAGAGTATGCTGTTAGAGAAAGTACATCAAAGATCAAGATCTTTAGTAAAAATTTCCAGGTCTGTACCCTTTAACGTTTCCTTTTGTTTATTATTTTTGAGGTTGGGGATGGGGTGGGTTTAGGGGAACATGTTTTGCTGGATCTCTCCTCCCTCCCAGTTTATCATGTTCCAGTCTAAATGATTTTTTTTCTGGACGCTGAGAATGACAAGCGGTTCTTACATTCTTCAAGTTTATCTCATCGTACTCCTTTCACCTGGCACAATTATCTATATTATCAGTTGTCTCTCATGTAACTTCTTTGCGTTTTTATGAAAATAAAGTTTTCTGAACTGCATTTATCGGATCTAATGTAATTGGTGGATTTTTTAGGAAAAGAAGAGCATCAGGCCAACATTTTCTGCTGAGCGTATACATGGGGGAACTTTGCTGGCGATGTGCTCAAATGATTTTATTTGTTTCTATGACTGGTCTGAGTGTAGATTGATTCGACGAATCGATGTTAATGTCAAAGTAAGATATAAATACCTCTTGGTTTTCAGCTCATTGACATCGACATGTTAACAGCTTGAATGCTAATATTGGTTACATGGTGTTCTGTTCTTAACTTTTTCCAGAACCTCTACTGGGCCGATAGTGGTGATTTGGTTGCCATTGCCAGCGATACATCCTTCTACATGCTAAAGTACAATGTGAGAATCTTCTGTTATGTACACTTTTCTTTGACCTTTATAGTCTTTTGAATGGCATGCATCCTGTTTTTCGTTAAAATGCGGTTTTGATTGAATTTGGATCGCGATATTGCAGCGTGATGTAGTCTCTGCACATCTAGATAGTGGAAGATCAGTAGACGAACAAGGTGTAGAAGATGCCTTCGAGCTTCTTTATGAAATAAATGAACGAGTTAGGACAGGAATATGGGTCGGTGATTGTTTTATCTACAACAACTCTTCCTGGAGACTTAATTACTGTGTTGGTGGTGAGGTATGATGCATGATTTAATCTTTTCCCTACATGCTTTCAAGTTACCATTTTTAATAATGGCACTCACCTTTTTTCTCATGTTTCCAGGTAACCACGATGTTTCATTTGGACCGACCTATGTACCTTCTTGGATATCTAGCCAACCAAAGTAGGGTGTTTCTCATTGACAAAGAGTTCAAGTGAGTGTCCACTTGGGTGGCTATTCGTGGGATTCAACTGCTATGATTATCCTTGTCAAGATTTTACCTTAATTCATTCTTCTTTTGTAGTGTTATTGGATACACCTTACTTCTCAGCTTGATCGAGTACAAAACACTTGTGATGCGTGGTGACCTCGAACAAGCAAATCAGGTTCTGCCATCAATTCCTAAGGAGCATTTAAATAGGTATTCTTCCATCTTTCTGAAGATATGGGGAAACTTTTTGTATGTGTTAAGGCATTGGACTTTACCTAAATGCCTCGTTGGAGATTTGGCAACAGGATTCTCTTTTTGGTCTTTTACCCCTTTGTGTAATTGTTTTTCTCGAGCCTTTTGCATAATGATTTGTTGGAACTTTGGTTTCTGGACCTGCATAAATTTGTATGGAGGTTCTCTCGCTACTGTTACAGCAGGCAATTGCTTGATTTTCAGTTCCTACTTTTTTCCTAGTTACTCTTTTTGAGTGATGAAAATTTTTGTACCCGCTTAACGGATGCAGATGCCGGATATGCCTACGCTTTATATGGGGTCTTGCATGATATTATAACAAATGCACTGAAAAATGTTCAAGTTGTCCTAGTTTTCTTTCTTGTCAGGAAATGTTTCCGAGAACTGTCTAAGAACCTGATTGAAATATGATTTGATTGTTAGCGTGGCTCGTTTTTTGGAATCACGAGGTATGATAGAGGATGCGCTGGAAGTTGCTACTGACCCCGACTACAGATTTGAGCTAGCCATACAGCTTGGTAAATTAGATATTGCAAAGGTTAGTGCTGCTAACCGGTTCATGACATACTAGAAATTGCAGTCTGAATAGAAAAATTATAGTCTCCTTGGTTAGTTTTTCTGGAATTGTATTTGTTTCTTCTTGGTGCTTTTGAGGAATCATATGTACTTTGTATGCATCCATCATCAATTGAGATCTGTGTTATAGGATATTGCCGCAGTAGCACAGAGCGAGTCCAAATGGAAGCAGTTGGGAGAATTAGCGATGTCCACTGGAATGGTACTCTCTTTCTCTCTCTCTCTCTACTCAGATGGTCATCGTATGACTAAGAATCGCTCCTATTGGAGAAGACTCCTTTTTATAGAGCATTATGGTCTAAACTGTTTTGGTTTTTGGGATTTTGGGAAAAAAAATGTTCAATGTTTCTTTCAGGAGTTTGCAAAATAAGTGTACTTCAAAAAACAAGAAATAACACATATTTGTTTTTGAGTTCTGTAGGCTAAGGCAATGGATAATGTTTCTTTAATTTCTTGGAATGGTGCTTATATCTTACATGATATCTGTTGATATAATTTTCTAGTTCTCAGGTATTTCCTTAAGCACAGTACTAAGTTGTGCTTCTGGAGTCAATTCTTCTGTCAGTTGCAGGTAATTTATATTTCTTGAGTTTTGTTTTGAGACTAGTCTCTCTGGCACATTGCAGATAGAGATGGCAGAGGAATGTTTGAAGCATGCAAACGACTTGAGTGGTCTATTGCTACTATATTCTTCGTTAGGAGATGCTGAAGAGATATTGAAGCTTGCATCGCTTGCCAAAGATCATGGAAAAAACAATGTTGCTTTCCTTTGTCTCTTCATGTTGGGTAAACTCGAAGAGTGCCTGCAGCTGTTGGTTGACAGGTTAGTCCTTTAAATTCTCACATAGACCACGGAGGAGTATATTACTCACATTAGTTTGCTATTCTGAATTATATTCTCCTTGCAGCAATCGGATACCCGAGGCTGCTTTGATGGCACGATCCTATCTTCCAAGCAAAGTGTCAGAAATAGTTGCACTTTGGAGAAAAGACCTCAATAAGGTTACTTCTCTGCCTGTTTCTGATGTAGTTTGATATACATGATTGACATAAAGTTGCCATACCTCAAAATATCACTTGGATCTTTTGTTTTTGATACATTCCTGGTTGCTATTATAATGGTGAGTATTTGGATGAGAGCGAATATTGACCATCAGGTTTGTTGCTCTTTAGAGTAATTACCATTTTGACCCTCTATTTAAGGTATTGTGTAGCTAACTTAACCAAGTTCATCTATCATGATGTGCGTTCGGTACACTGTTTTACTTTGCTACCAGATGAACCTGATCTTTAATTTATTTCCCTTCCCTTCCCGTCATCATCATCATCATCATCATCATCATCATCTTAGTGTGGCTGAAGAAGAAAGAAACATCACCCCCTCCCCATGGTCAACCCCAAAAGAGGAACATGGAGATGCTTGTGCTGCAAAGTAGTGTCGTATAATCTCCAAAACATTTTGTATATTTCTTGGTACATTATGGCTTGATAATTATACAAAGGTAGTTTGAACGAGCTGAACTTATCTTACATGTTAAAGAAGGGGAAGCTTTTATCGTAGTTTGACCTTGTTTTGTCGTGAAATATTGCTGCAGGTCAATCAGAAAGCTGCTGAATCTTTGGCAGATCCTGAAGAATATTCGAATTTGTTTGAAAACTGGCAAATTGCACTTGATGTTGAATCGAGAGTTGAAGAGACAAGGTTTTGCTGAATGTCTTATTCTGTCTTTTGCTTTTTCCTTTTAAAGATGCAACTGTTGGAAGTACCTGCCACAGAGCTCCATACTCTTTCTTGCATCTTCCCCATGTTTGAACTTCATATGTTTTACCTTGACTGTGGATGGGATAGTACAGGGAGTTTCTGAAGCATGGTCTACTATTGGCCTATCATAGCTAGGGAATAGTACCCGAGTTAAAGATTCGTAGCTGTATACTAAGCTAGAAATTTTTGTGATTTGCATTTTTTGGACTTAATTATCTTCAATTGCTACTTAACGCGAAAAATTTGTTCTAATTGCTTTGCAGGGGTAAATATCCTCCAGCAGCAGAATATGTGAACTATGCTGATAGACCACATGTAAACCTTGTGGAGGCCTTCATAAACATGCAAGTGGACGAAGAGGAGCCACTTGAAAATGGAGGCTTGGATCACGAGGTAGAATCTGCATAGCAGGGAATTCCTTCTTCTTTTGCATAAGAGTAGCTCAAGCCCTGATTTTTATTTACTTTTTTCTCCATGGGTTGTTTGACTACTAAAGTTGGTGCTGAATATCAGTCTTTCATTCCTTTCTATGCTCAAGGTTGCTGAACAGAATGGAGAGATGGTGCAAGAAGAGGAACAGGATGATGGACAAGAAGAGGGACAAGAAGAGCCTGTTGTGGTGGATGCTGACTCTACAGATGGTGCAGTACTCGTTAACGGTAACGAGGCTGACGAAGAGTGGGGTACGAATAATGAAGGAAATCCGTCAGCCTAAAAGCAATTGGTTGGGCCAGTGTGAAAATCCTAATTTTGTTGCTGGTGATTAATTGAATTTCTCTTGATTGCCATATTTCACTCCATTTTCCTAGTCCAAATTTCTCCCTCCTTTATGTAGTGTTATTATTTGTGTGTATCGTTTTAATGCGAATAACATTAGAAGATTGCACATCAATTTCAGAAGATTGTTTTGTAGCTTATCATGTTAGCTCATGATCAACTTATCTAATGTTCATATGGGAAGCATAGACCGTACAATTGTTGTCTGGTTATCGGTCTGCCGAGTATTGTCATCAGAGGGGGCTATATGATATTCTGGGCACTCTTCCCTATTTTTATAAAACTTACGAGACACTTTGTTGATCTTCCCACGATAAACTTCACCCCCGCCGGCCGCCGCCCCCGTTCTCTTCTTTTACTCTCTTCTTCTTTGTCTTCCTGGCTCTGCATTTGGTTGTGTATCATACTTTGACCTTATTTCCGGCGGTGACTTTTTCTTCTTGTTTTATGCGAATTGCAGTGCTTACACCACGTCATGCGGTCCAGTAAAGAAGTTGGTTCCTGCTATATCGAACACCTGCTTAAGGTGAGATGATTTAATGAATGTTATCTAGTTCTTTGGTCTTTATTTGTTACTTTTTTGAAGCTATCCTTCATATGTAAGTCTTTCCCGAGGCAACCAAAAGGAAAAATTAGAAATTCCTGTTCAATTTTTGCAGTGCTGTGCCTAAATTATGGCATTCTGGCTTTGCACAAAATATAGTAATATTATTCAAGGTCTAAATTTTTCTCTCTTTATTAGTTTCCATTTTTACCCTTGTTTGTGTTGTCCATCGATGGAGGAGTGAAATTTTTTTCGTCGAACACTAGGTTTAGTTTTTCTGGTAGTGATTTGATTTTTGTAGCCAGGTTTTGGTGGATAATGCTGAACTTGACACCAATAAGCAAATTCTGTCTGCTAATCACCAAAGTTCTGCTCTTACAGAGAAATTTCGTTGGGAACTTGCATCAGTATCTCAATTTCATTTCAAACATTGCCTCTAGGTCTTCCTTCTGCTAAACTGTGTTCTTTCCTAGTGCGAGAAATTCAGAACTCCCAGGCCACCACTTTATGTATAACAGAGGCTTCACTCGGGGAGAACTTTACTGGAGGGGACATAGTTTTCGATCCCTTTATGCCCTCTTCGTCGTTCATCTCTGAACAATTATGTATTTTCCTTGCTGTTACAGGTTTCCAGGAGGATGCCCGAAAGAGTTGATTGTGGAACCAGCTGTTTATACTGCTAGTGGTGTGATTTTGTAGCGCGCTGAGTTTTTGTTGTGGGGCATATACTACAGAGAATTTTCAGCTCAGTTATTAGTTCAGTTTAGTTGATGTTAGTTACTTTTATCATATTCTTTGAGGCCAATTTTTTCGGTGAAATCTTTTATATGCCATTTGAATGTATAAACGTCTATATAAATGCGAGTGAATCATTACCCCTTAACATCTTTTATCTATCAAAAATGGTGTACATCAGCTTTTTTAGTCGATATGCACGTGTTGGTTGAGCCCTTTATTGACTCCCTTGCAAATTTACTCCAAGGAAGTTAATAAAAAAAAAAGCATTATTTGCATGTTTTACATAATTGACAACAATTACCAATTTATCCAATATAAGTTAGAGAGGAAGATTCTACGCTTTGTATGACAAGATCGGCATGGAGCCTAAGCATTTCGGTAGACTCGAATAAAAGTCAAAGATGAACATTCTTGGCTATTTGTGACAAGGTTAAAATTAGACCTTAGTGTCCTTGGATTATCCAAGAAAGGTTAGAGACGAAGATTCTAGACTTAATCTAACAAGGTTAAAATTGGACCTAAGTTTATGTGTGACGAGCCTAAAATTGGGCTATAGCGGGGCGTTAAAGTATAAAAAATCTCGAAAATGAGATTTCTTGTGATTAGTTTATAAGATTCTCAACTCAAGAGTATGTGCTTGATTAGCTATTTTGAGGGATAAATTGTCACACACACACACACACATACATATAATCTCCTAATCCAATTTATTAGTCCCTCAGTACCAAAAAAGTTGATCATACTTACCTTTTGGGTTGTCCCAACAAAATTATTCGCTTTTCAAATTAAGAAAGATTCTATATATATATTTTTTATATTTATCTTTTTTACACTTCATTATTTTATTTATCTATTTATATTGAATTATGTAACAATCTATTTTCTCTCTTCTGACTCACTTTCTTCTCCCCCTCTTGAAGTAGAAAATGAAAAACTCATAAAATATAATTCATATTTTTAATAAACGTGTAAGTCAAACATGATAAAAAAAATTTAGAACGGAAGGGGGAGTACTTTCCTGTAACATCTTTTGATCCGGCGCTGGTCCACGAGCTTCAATCTCGGCTTAAAACTTCTACAAAAATATGTGTAATGTACAAGTTTTAACTTACACAATACTTCTAACATACTTTTCTCGTGCGATAATACACGAGAGGAGCATGATCTTTGAACCCTCGTGCATGCACCATTCTGCACCAAGCCACCTAAGTACTTAAAAGTGAATACCCCAAAAATTTTACTCCACGTAATATGTAGAGTATTCAGAATCTCTCGTTTCATCGTTACAAGTACTAACTTTGAAGTGATCATCATAAATAACTAAAGTCTATCCATGATGTTAGCACATAAACTTTTAACAAAAAAGTGCGTGCAAAGGTGAAGCGCGATTATCACATGCCTTAAATTCATTAAAAGGAAAAAAGAAAACCAAAAAATAGTGATGGTACTACCTCACCTCCCACAGAACTTGGGGCTTAGCTTGTAATAAGTACAAAGTTCGCACTAGAAAAAGTAAATATAAAAAATGAGAGCTCGATTTATGGGAATCGAGCTCTCTTTCTGACTAGGGTTTTCTCACGAGCGAGAGGTCGGCGCACCCGTGGCTCATACAATACCAACAATCGAAAGGTCTCACTCCGGTCCGTGGGTGCACCTCCATTTCCGTCTCGGTCCAGGTATCTCTTCTCACTTTCTTGTTTGATTTGCTAAGTAATCTTACTGTTATCTTGTTATAAATACTTGTGAATTTGGAGATTAGGGCTAGTGAAATTTAGGAATTCTCTTTGTAAGTGTACGGTCTTCTCTCCCTTCATTTCATGCAATTTGTTGTTATAATGTTTGTGTTCATACAATTGTCTGACCGGAATAGATGGTAATTTGGTTGAAGTTGTTCAAATTGGTTGTCAACAGTGCGTATCTAGTATTCGTATGCTGTCGCAGCGTATTCGTCCTGATTGTAGGGAAAATGTGTATCAGAGTGTCAGCGTATCATAGGAGGTCTATGTACGTTGGGGTACTCAACTTGTTTTGATTTGAATAAGGTCATCAATGGTGGAATGGTTGTTTGGTTAGGTTAGGTTTACCTTGGCCTGCGTTTGTGTCGCTGAAAATGGTTTTTGTGAAATGCTTTCTGTGTTTGGAGGTCTTTGCCGTCTGTAGCAGCGGATCCTTACCTTTAACTGGTCTGGAAGTTTGATACATCCGGGTCCATAGAAAGGTCTGAAGTTTGGGACTTAGGATGACCATGTAATTGACAAGAAGGCGCCAGTGACTTTCCTTTTCTTTTTCTTCCAGTGCGTACCAACACAGAAACTGCTAAAATATTTTCCGAGAAAAGATTTTCTAGGAACTGTTTTCAAATAAATTAATTACAGCAAAACATTTGCCGCGAAGCAAAGGCGGCCTAAGTGTTGTCTCTAATTGGTTCAACTTTTCCTTTTCTTCTTTCTTATTGTTTCTATCCTGTTCGGGTACTAGATGTGTTGGAACTATTCTGCAAGTGTGTGGCAAGTAGTCTATGAGCTTTAGCGCAAGTATTTGATATTTTTGTTTGTTCCCAGCTTGCCAGTTCTAAAATAGTAGGAGGTTATGTTGATATCTATGCCTTTAGCTGGCTTGGGGTGGGTTTTAAAGGTTTGCCTTAAAAAGTTTGTACTACAAGGGACCATAACAGCATATTTGTGTTGGAACTATCTTCAAATTTCCCATCCTTCAGGTGGCTTTAAAATTGGAATTGCCTTTGTCATTTGCAATTGAACAATACCTGATTACTACTTTATTTCAGTCCTCATTTCTAAACTGAGTACTACTTTGCAAGTTGCTATGCTTCTGAAGGAGATCCATGTTGCTAGTGAAGTAGTCTCTGTATCCTCTATTGCTAAGCATATTGTAGCGGATACCTGAATTTTTCCAACTATAGACTTCAGTGTTATGCATGGTGTAAAAGGAGTCTAAATCTCTTATACTTTTTAATTCCGTTATTATGTGCTTATGCTCCTTGCCTTTCGCTCGCATGTGTTGCTGGGCCTTTCTTTATATGCTTCGTTCCGTGAGTTTTTTCTTGTGGCAAAGCACGAGTGAATCATTCCTCTCCCCACCCCTCCCCACAGCAACCAAAAAGATTGAGAAACTTCATTCTGTATGATATGGAGGTAGATAATTCGTTCCGGAAGATATGATAATGTAGCTTGTTGAAAAATGAAAATATAACAAGAAAAGTAAGCATCTTTTTTCCTTAGCATCTAAAAGTTCTTCTAGATTGCACCATGAGCTCTTTATTGTTTGTAGTAGAAATCCAAAGTGTCTACTTTGAAATGGAAAGTGAAGGGGGGAAGTTAGCGTTGAAGAATGCCATATTTGGTGGTGTCATGGAAGATCTGTGGTACCTTAACTTGTTGTTAATTTGATCAAGTCTCTCATTATTTGCTTATGAGTGAAATTATTCTTGTTGTAATTATCTTTTCTTGTGTCATGGTGGAAGGTATAATCCCGGCAGAATATTGTTTACACTTTTCCTATGTCATGGAAACCCGGCATATCTTTATGGGACTGCCGCACTTCTGGTCATTTCTGAGGGAGGGAGGGCACGCTATTTTTCTTCGTTGTTTTTCTGTAGCATAGGAACATTGAAGCTGCTGTGCTTGACACAATTGTATTATTTGAGGTACCAGTACCTTATATACCATGCAGAATCCCCTTCAGTTATCATCTATCTACTTGCATTACTGCATTAGGCTTCATGTAGTGGGACCCTGGATTTTGTCGATTTATTCCTGCTGATAATGCTTGAGACTTGAGCCAGTGGTAGTTGGTACGGTATAGTAAGGATATCTTTAGCTGCTAGGGATGGGAAACTGATTTGATTTGATAGTTTGCAGAGCTTATGGAAGTTGAGAGCCAAGTTTTAGGAGGACGATTATCAGTTCTGCAACCTTGTGTGCATGTGGTGCTAGAATTATTGTGGAGTTGTGGTTAGGAGTTGGACTGGCCTGTGTGAGAACTCTCATGGCCTTTTAATTTTGCACCTAAAAAGGCTGATGGGTTCACGTCATTTAGCTCCGTCCTACATACGTTTATAGTGTGTGTTTATATGCTTGTACCTGTAATTCTTTAAATCGTATTCCTGTCAATCAGCGTGGTGTGCACACGCTTTTCTGGGGCTGTATGTTGACTTGTGTGGACTGTTTGCTTGTCTGAATTGCTGGCTATGTTGCCGACCGTCAGGGCATATCAGGCCGAGTGTTGTGAAAACAGATCTAGTAGTTTCTTTGGGTGCGCTTGGGAGAGGGGGGGGGGGGGTAGGGACTGTTATGTTCCAGCTCTCTGTTTTAATTCATGTAATCGTAATTGTTTTTAGAATCTCTTTTGACGGTCTGGCGCTTATCATTTGCAATCTTGTAGATTGACCAATCTTTGTGGCAATTCTGCAGAAACTACCCAGTTGCCTTTTGTTGGATAAGCAATTAACATTTCCGGTCGGCTCTCTTTATTCATTGATGGAAGATGCAGAAAATATCCTTCCACCTTCAAAGAAGAGGGTTGCTGCGAGGCAACTATCTAAAGATAACCCTGAAGAGAGTGAGGAAGAGGTAGATCAAGAGTCTGGAACTTTCAAGAAAGCAAGTGAGGAGGTGCTGGCGAGTAGAAAAATTATCAAAGCTCGTCGCCATCAATCATCTGCTGCCCCTTCGGCTCCTTCTTCTAATCCTTTTGCAGGGATTCGTTTGGTCCCTCCTACCCCTAGCAATGCAACTCCAGCCGAAGTTACTGCTGAAAAAGTTGAGCACTTGGAAAGCGAGGTTGATGAGAAAAGGGCTGAAATCTCTACAGATGTTGAGAAAAATGATACTAAGCAGGGAATTGAAGACACTGACAAGCAATCACAAAGCAAGGTTGACGAGGCAGGAAGTGAATCAACCAATGATAAGGAGAAAATTGATACTGTCGATGAGGCAACCAAGGCAGCAGAAGGTGCAACGACCGAAAATGCAGAACGCAATAGAAGTGAGAATGAAGTGAAGGAAGACAATGCTGTCGAGAACGTTCAAAAGAGTGCGGCAGCTGCATCTTTTAGCTCGTTCCAGCAGCTCTCAAGTAGCCAAAATGCTTTCACTGGAGTCGCTGGAACTGGGTTTTCCAGTTCTACGTTTTCGTTTGGCTCAATTCCGAAAGATGGTCCTTCAGTTGGTTCTGGTTCTTTGTTTGGACTTTCTAATAATGGAAATTCTTCTCTTTTTGGAACCGCAGGGGCATCCTTAGTCAATAAGGGTGAGGCAAGTGCATTTCCTTCGATGCAGGAGGTTCCAGTTGAAACGGGAGAAGAGAATGAGAAGGCTGTTTTTACAGCTGATTCTGTGCTGTTTGAGTTTCTTGATGGAGGGTGGAAGGAGCGGGGCAAGGGAGAACTCAGGGTCAATGTTTCCACAAGTGGGACCGGTAAGGCGAGACTCGTTATGAGAGCTAGAGGAAACTTGAGGTTGACTTTGAATGCAAGCCTTTATGCCGATATGAAATTGGCGAATATGGACAAGAAAGGCATCACTTTTGCTTGTGTGAATAGTACTGGTGAGGGGAAAGAGGGGCTTTCTACATTTGCTTTGAAGTTCAAGGATGCTTCCATCGTTGAAGAGTTCCGCGAAGCAGTCACAGAACACAAGGATAAGACATCTACTGCTCTGAAGACACCGGAAAATTCTCCCAAGGCATCGGATGATTGAAGAAGTTTGCCTTATAAATGCATAGCGAGTCATTTTGAACTGCAAAATTATCGCTCTGATTGCTTATCTTCTTCTTCTTCTTCTCTGATGAGACAAGAAGAAACTTCTTGAGAGCACGGTTATCTGTAAGAGCCTATGTAGTACAGAGTCTCCTATCCATTTTGTTGTTGTTCGATCTCCAGCAGACTTTGATCAATGTTGTTTCTTTTAGATAAAGCCTGGGTCCAGATTGCGTAATATACAGTTTATGGAGACATTGAATCCCAAGTATAGTGTTAAAGCTGTCGGTTTATCTTTGTTTATATTGTTATGCTGCCGGTTGAGTTTTCCTTTCTGGGTCTTGTAATTGATTGGGAACAGGTCAAACTATGGTTCAATCTACTTTCATGAGTTAACGAGCCTTGGGAAATAGGAACAGGATGTGGCATAGATCCCAATCGTTCTCTCTTTTTGGCCTGTAATTCCAACAACGTGAGTTGTTTAGTGTAGAGGTCATCTGAGATAAACCCCCCATCATACCATTTTCGCTTAAATTTTATCAATAGATTAGGTGATCGCAGTTGTAAGAACCACAAAGAGGGAATTTTGTATCTGCACTTCACATCTTGTCACCTACACTTCTTGTTTAACTGAATATACAAACAAATAGCATCAAATGTGCCGCCTTAAGGTTTATAGCAACAAAATCAAATTGTAAGCGATAAAAAATAGAGGGTCAGGTGTTGCTTGTTCATAAAAATGCTCAACTTTGTTTAGTGTGCAAAATGAGTTTGGAGGTGTGTACCCAGTCCCCACATTGCGCATGCCATGGCTTTTTATCATTCTTTGTCACTTTTGAGTTCTCGAATTACAAGAGGACAAGGCTTGCGTTATATAATGATAGAATTATGACTTTTATGCTGTCATAAATCGTATTGCTATGTCATGTGTCATCGTCGTTGTTTAAGCCTTTGTCTTTCATATAACCATCTTTTCTTTCAGTTTCATGTCACGTCAAAGTGTATTTTCTTCTATGTTTTCAGAATAATGTCATGTGTATCAAATAACTCAACGCAACATGACAGTAGCTTAGGATTCTCTCTTTTTCCCAATTATTTCAATCTTTATGCTATCTCAAACTTTTGCGACCCGAGGAAAAGACTTTCCAAAGTGATTTAAGAGCGGCCAATGGAGGACACAGACAGGACATAGGAAATTGAGTATAAATTTTAAGACTTACAATGTTAACTAAAAACCACAGAAGAACCATATAATATGTGGGATCCTGGAAAGTTGAACTTCAATCTGAAACACCATCATTATTGATCAAAGAAAGGACATTGGATCTCCAAATTAGGGGCTAAGCTAATGAGTAGCTCATGTTGCACTTCTTGGAGCAGGATCCAACGCAGTTCCCCACATTCTCTGCATCTGAAAATTGAACAAACATAAGCGCGTGAATTATCCTAGAGAGAGGCACAACGAGACTGCTCTAACGAGTGTAAGGTAGAGTCTTACTTGGGTTCTGCTTCGTGCTGAGTTTGGAGCACAAAGAGAAGGCACAACCAAGCTTGCAGAAGCCGAGTTTCTCTTCGTGAGCACTGGTTTGAAAGGTAGCAGCTGGTAAGATGCATTTTCCGAAGCATGATTTAAGGCATTCACAAAGACCTTTATTATCCTGCATGCAGGAGAAGAAGCATTTACCGTAGCACTCCACAAAAGCTGTGGACTGCCCCACAGCCATCCCCAATACCAGAAGAACGACCATTAATAAACGTGGCTCTCTTATGCCCTTCATCTTCTCTGTACTCAGGAATGACTTCTGGTCATGGTCAGTTGGTTGCTACACCAGAGGTTTATATAGCACCTGAGCACAAATTAAAAAGACAGAATACCTAAATCATGGGGAGTGGTCCATGTTGCTTGATCTACCAGTTGAGACCTCTAGGTATAGTACATGTGACATGTCCTCTTAGCCTTTTCTTTGGTTGGTCTAAAAATATGATGAGCTGAGCTTACCATCTTGATTTACCAGTTGTGACCTCTAGTTATAGTACATGTGATGTCCTCTTGGCCTTTTTCTTTTGTTGGTCTAATCACAAGATCCACAATGCCAAAAATAACATGATAAGCTCAGCTCATTATAGAAAGGTTAGACAATTCACTATTTCCACGACTAGAGAGAACTACATGAAGAGTTTTGATGCCTCGGGAGGATTTGAAGTATGCCTTCAGGAATTTTTTTTTTTTTTAATTCGCTCTTCTCGTGGTTGAAGCGTGACAATTTTTCGTGAATAAGATTCAAAAATTTGGAGTTTGCCATATTGAGGAAAGTATCGAATGATCCAGTCGTAGAAGTCGTATCAGAAAATTTGATTGTTCGGATTTTATTTCTCAGTAGCCGGGTCCTAATAACAAATCCACAGTACTTGTATGAATGGACTTATTCGAGGGACGAATAGATGAGGGCTCAAATTTGAGGAACAACTAAATGGGCAAGAAATCCCGATAATGTCTTGTGCATAACAACATCGTTTTCCTTCCATTTTTCAATGAACTCCACAAAGTAAATGAAGTACCATGATCATGTTTGGGTGATTAGGTTTCTAAAAAATATCTCGAACATCTGGCTCGCGTGATTTGGAGTGTTAGCATTCGAGTTTCTAGTCCATTTTCATTCTCAGTTCGATCTTAAGCAATCTTAGTATTCCGTTAATGCAAGAATCGATAAATCCACTCTAATTTAGACTATTGCTTCACTTTTGTCACTAAGATTAAAGTTGTGTTATTAACAAGAGGCGCTAAAAGCAGTCTAGAGTAGGAAAGTTCAAAGTTGGAGTGAATTTAAATGCCGTAATAAAGTGTTGAAGTTGCTTCCTTATCTATCAAGGTTGAACACAACAAAGTCTTCATTTTAATGGAAAGATAAGGACACTATCATCGTATAAGAAAGCACGGCTACCACCTTGAACAAAGCAACCGAGCCTAGTGATGCAATTTGAGTTAGATTTTTATGGGTTTAACCAACCCAACTCAATTCACGTAATTTTAAAATTTGTTAAGATGGTTGAGCTCATATTATAGTACGTTATGTTGGGTTGGACTTTTAAAACTCATTTTGAGTAAAAATTTATATTTTGTTGGTAACTTCCATATATAAAAAATACCACCTACAGTCACACCATTGTCTTTCGCCATTTGACACGGTCGCCAGCTGCCACCATCATCACTGGTAGTTGGCGACACTCCAACAACCGCCATCACCGGCCACCACCACTCTATTTTTTGTTCAATAAAAAAATTATTTCTTTGTTTAGATCAGCCCCTTGACATCCAAATATACTCAACCTAGTTAGTTCAATTTTTCTTGGGCTAAAGCTCGTTAGATTTGAAAGCATATAGATTTTTTTGGGTTGAGTTCCGAACCCAAGTTGCATCCTTAACCGAGCCTTAACAAAGATATTGGAAGAAATGATATTGATTGAGCCACCTAAATCATAATGAACTAAAAGATAAGTCAGTTTTCCTTCTTTAAAATTTAGACGTGTGAAAGTTATTTCGTTGCTAAAAATGGAAAGAAAATTAGTGTGTTTGGATGAATTAATTGAACTGAGAATTTTACTTTTATAGAGGATTTGCAAATAATCATACAAAATTTCTTGTTTGGATTTACCAATTCTGAGGAGGGATTTAAAAAAAGGGATTTGGTATGCTAAAATCTCTTCTAAGTAACTAGTCTAGACTAGTTATTTGACCACAAATGTAGGAAGAAAGTGACTTTTTTTTTGTCTCCATAATTTTAGCAACTTTCACTAAAAAAGGAAACTCTCTTCTACTGATTTTTATCCATACACCATCAAATTATTATATGGGTTCAACTTTTCAGACGTATATCCACATATAAAATACCCACTTCTTCAAAACCGCCCAAGCACTAAATTTGTAATTCCATAAATTTGTAAATCAACGAATTTTAAAATGCAGGAATTTTGAAATGTAATGTACTTTGAAATTCTCCATCCAAATACACTTAGGGTTACATTCAACATTTAGCAACAAGAGGTCACTTTTTGAAGGAAAATATATAAGAAGCAAATCAACATCCGTGTACTGACACTGAGCTCCTTCTTGAAGCAGATAATCAGGGAAATATAAATCTCTTATTAATTATTCTCGATCATTTAGCTATCATAGATAACTCTTAAATAGCATATATAGCCACATGGACAACCCTCGATATATAGAAATCCAACCTGCTACATCTATAACAAAGGGTTTGATTCCAAAATCTGCTTCATCTTCATTGAGGAGCCCCCTCGAACATAAAAGTGCCCTACCTGTGATCCTGCAGTAGTCGCTTGAACACTTGTCCCCGCAACTTCTCAGCTGCGTCGCATATGTCACACGTTAACTTTGATTCATAAGTATCCCAAGATGAACAAATACAATTAATGCATAGAGAGAAGTAAGGAATGCGCAAGCGCACTTGACTCGTACAGAGAGAGATGAACAATACCATTAATGACATCTGCGCAGAAGTCCAACACGCAACCAAGGTTACTGGGTGTCAGTGGCGGAGCCAGAAACTGTGTACGGGGTGGGCACCTAATTGACAAAGGAAAAAAATTTCTAAGCCTAACTTTTGTGACAGTGTATTGAACTTAATAAACAGACAACTCAAACGAGCGTAGGTCGAACAGACATGAGTGAAACACCCACAATTTTATGAGTAGTCAATTTATACACTCACTTCTTACATTGGTAAATCTAAAGGTAACCCAAAATTTGTGTGTCAATTTAATTCTAGATTACACACGATTGCATTTTCTCGATCAAAATAAGCTTCCTAATTCTTGTATGCTACCTTTTGTTGAATGCATAATCNATTTGCACGTACTAGAGCAGAAAGAAATTAATGGACAACTTATAGTCCATGATAATTTATTAAAATTGACTATACACAAGAGTTAACACGTAACAACATATTTATATAAAGAGAATAAAGATTAAGACAATTACATAGATAAAGATTGATGTTGCGTCAATAAAATATAGTATAAAGACCGTTTATATAGGACGTTTATTTGAGTGTCATTCTTTTAATGCGTCTTTTATTTTGATTCTCTAATTTAAACGTAATTTGTTAAAGTGTTGTGTTTTTCTAGGCGTTTTAGCAAACGTATTTGAAGGGCATTTTTCCGATAAAATGTTTATCTTTTGTGTTCATTTATCATACCATCATATATTAGTACTAATATAAAACACATGGAGCTCTTTCAAGAAAATCATGACCATGAATTTAATCAATGGTTGAAATTCAAGCATTTAAGTCCATAAACCCACCTTCCAACCCTTCTACAAACAGCCCCTCATCTGGACATCACCAGCCGGCAGCCGCACCTCTCTCTTCCTCCCCCTCATCTGGACTTCACCATCTACAAGACTACAACCAGCCCCCTCATCATCTACAAGCAGTTGTGAAGGAGGCAGCAGGTGGGCACCAAGCAGTTGTGAAGGACGCAGCAGGTGGGCACGTGCCCCCCTATGCCCCCTGCTGCCTCCACTACTGCTGGGTGTGGTGGCCGTGAGATTGAGGGGAGGTTTATGGAAGGCGCACTGCTTTAAGCATTTGCAAGCACATGGCAAGAGTTTCTTCGGGTCTAGAAGTACTGGATTTTTGCCCTTCATATCAAGAACGCAACCTTAGTAGCATGGTGGGAAGCATTGCTCGAGCTTTGATGTTGCATGCCCTGCAAGCATCAACACCACCATAGCCACGATTATGAATTGCTTCATGTTTGTGCCATCCATGAATACAAGTGTTACAGACAAAGGGTCACTAAACTCACTCACTCTCGCAAATACGAGGAGGAGGACATGGAGATAACTTGAAGAAAACACACAATATACCTTGAACTTTTATCTCCTACTTATTCTTCTTACACTTGCACCATTTTTAATTACACCTTTGTATAGTACTCGAAAGTAACTCCTAAACAAAAAATTAAGCTACTACTAACTCACTATTTCATTAACATATTAGCACACTACTTGCACTAAGCACATATCAATAATGCATTGTAACTTATGTGCCACTAACTCACAACTTAATAACCCATTAACATGTCACATTAATCACCAGTCCAATAACTAAAACAAGTTTATTTTCCAACACCTCCTTGAAACTTGATTAATGTCTTTAATTATCGTTCATCATTGCTTGATAAGTGCCAACAATAGTCTTCATCTCAAATTCCATCAATAGCAACAATCTTCTGTGCCATTTTTCTTGATACATATCGCATGTGGGTCTTCTTCTTATTGCACCTCTGACAATATCTCATGATTTGTGTGCATAATGATCCTTAAACATTATACACTTCTTGCAGCTCTTCTAGATCAAAGAACATTTTCATGTTCACTCAACCCGAATCACTCAACAAATTCTCCAAGTCAAGTTGAGAATTATACTCTCTTTATATAGTAAAATCACTTCCCTTGACAAGTGTAACAAACTTGTCAGAATAATTATCATCGGCATAATTTGCCAAAACATCATCATCCTTGACAACATATTTTTCGGATAACATTTTAATTTTCTTAAGGACATGGAAAATTTCCATTACCTTTACAAATTGTGGCTCTTCATCTAGTGAAATGATTTAAACTCATTTCTTCTTTGGCACAAAGATTTAAATGTTATACTTGAGGTGTTCACCTTTTGACCACCATGAACTTTTACCTCTTTCTCAATGTTCTCATCTTCTATCATTCATTTTGAGCATTGTCATCACCATTTGTGTTGTTGCTCTCCTCCATATTTTCAAATGACTCTTCTCTATTTGTTAACTCTTCGTTCAAGTTGGCTTCAAAAGCCTTGAATTCTTCTTCATCATTTGTCTCGTTTGTTTCTTCAGCTTTGGAAGCGTGAAACTCGTTTCCATCATGCATTAACGTTTCTTCCTCGAGATGTACACCATCTTCATTTGTGAACTCATATTCTTCACAACTTTGTACCCAATACTCCTTAAGTAAGAAGTCACGTCTACAGTTGGAAGTAATGACCTCGATCATTTGTCAAACATCACTTGGAAATCTCATATCTCCAATGCGTCTCCATATGTATGTATGGATGGTCTTCTGCAACACTAGGAGTGTCTTTTCTTCCTTCTTTGTCCAAGTCCTTTCCACAAGCTATCATGTGGTTCTTTGCTGACCACATCCCACAAATCACATGATTTGAGATACAATGAAAGGATACTCCTCATTCTCACGTAATTTGAGAATATCAATGTCTCACACCAAATATCCATTTCGGATATTTTTTCTACAACATGTAGTGACTAAAATACTAGCGCCACAACAACCATTAGGACCGTTGTGACTCTGATACCAATTTTTTGGAGACAAAGAGTTACTCAAACTGCAATCTCACAAATACGAGGAGTAGGACATAAAGAGCACTATATACCTTCAACTTTTATCTCATACTTATTCTTCTTACACTTGTACCATTTTTGCATCTTTTTATAGTGCTACAAAGTAACTCCTAAACCACTTGTCGATTTATTCCTGCTGATACTGCTTGAGCCTTGAGCCAGTGGAAGTTGGCATGGTATAGTAAGGATATCTTGAGCTGCTAGGGACTGGAAACTGATTTGATGTGATAGTTTGCAGAGCTTACGGAAGTTGAGAGCCAAGTTTTAGGAGGACGATTATCAGTTCTGCAACCTCGTGTGCATGAGGTGCTAGAATAATTGTGGAGTTGTGGTTAGGAGTTGGACTGGCCTGCGTGAGAACTCTCATGGCCTTTTATTTTTGCATCTGAAAAGGCTGATGGGTTCACGTTATATAGCTCTGTCTTACATACATTGATAACGTGTGTGTATATATGCTTATACCTGTAATTCTATAGATATTATTCCTGTCAATCTGTGTGGTGTGCGCGCGCACGCTTTTTTGGAGCTGTATTTTGACTTGCATGCACTGTATGCCTGAATTGCTGGCTATGTTGCCGACACTTAGCGCATAGCAGGCCGAGTGTTGTGAAAACATATCTAGTAGTTTCTTTGGGTGCGCTTGGGAGAGAGGGGACTGTTATGTACTTTAATTCGTGTAATCGTATACTTTGTTTTTAGAATCTCTTTCGACGGTCTTGCGCTTATCACTTGCAATCTTGTAGAGTGACCAATCTTTGTGGCAATCCTGCATAAACTACCTAGTTGCCTTTTGTTGGATAAGCAATTAATACTGGAGATAAAGTGTCACTCAAACTCACACTTTGATGCATTCAAACTCACACTTACAAATATATGAGGAGGCAATTGAGAGATTTTTGAGAGAATACTTTCATTTCACTTGATCAAAATAGTTAGGATACATGGATTTATATAGCACTTAAAAGTAACTCCTAAAATTACAATAATCACGTCACCCCATTATGTACACAATTATTAGACCACTACTCATCTTTATAACCACACTAATAATGCATTTGTAGCATATGTACCACTATTGACACACGACTAACCCATGACTAATGACCACTGACATGCCACTAACACGCTAACTCAATTAGTAACATGTGACTAAAAAGATCAAGGTTATTTTTATTTCAGCGGTTAACATTTCCAGTCGGCACTCTTTATTCATTGATGGAAGATGCAGAAAATATCCTTCCACCTTCAAAGAAGAGGGTTGCTGCGAGGCAACTATCTAAAGAGAACAAACTTTGGTTCCTACCCGGATTGTAAGAATTTTCCTTCAACCTCATGTATAGTGACAATTAATAGTGGCTAAATGTTTCAAACGACAACAATTATTAGCAGTATTTTTTTAGCGTCACTAAATTATAGGCACTAAAAATATTTAAAGACAATTGATTGTCGCTATATAAGGGGTAGGAGAAAGATTCCTCCAACGATAACCCTGAAAACAGTGAGGAAGAGGTAGAGCAAGAGTCTAGAACTTTCAAGAAAGCAAGTAAGGAGTTGCTGGCGAGTAGAAAAATTATCAAAGCTCGTCGCCATCAGTCATCTGCTGCCCCGTCGGCTCCTCCTTCTAATCCTTTTGCAGGGATTCGTTTAGTCCCTCCTACCACTAGCAATGCAACTCCAGCCGAAGTTACTACTGAAAAAGTTGAGCACTCGGAAAGCAAGGTTGATGAGAAAGGGGGTGAAATTTCTACAGAAGGGGAGAAAAATGATACTAAGCAGGGAATTGAAGACATTAACAAGCAATCACAAAGCAAGGCTGACGAGGCAGGAAGTAAATCAACTAATGATAAAGAGAATATATATATTGTCTATTAGATGTGAGCACAGTTCGGTTTGTGAGTCAAACAGCAGACCGAGTTGTTACCCTTCGGTTTGAAAATATGTTAACCGAACAGAACCAAACATCATCGATTTTAATTGGACGGTTTGATTTGGTCGGTTTAAACGGTTCGGTTTGGTCGGTTTAAAGGTTTGCGCCCACTAGAAGATATTGTTCTTTTGCACACTATTATTAGACCTAACAGTAACTAAAAATTGAAGTTAGATTTCTTCTAAATTGTATATAATCTTGTTGCATTCAATAATAAGTGCTCACTGATGTATAAAAAGAATGAGCAACTATAGAAGACGTATTTGTCACTAAATTTTTGTGTTATAATTGTTCTCATTATTTTCTTTTCCTTTAACTTTCAAGATTTGTTTATTCATATTTGCTTAGTACCATATATGTGAAAATTATCAACGAATGTTACTAAAAATAGATTAACAAATAATAGGTCGGTTAGGTTATGTTTGAAATCGGTTTAAAAGATGTGAACCGTGAACCGATTCGAACAAATGTCGGTTTGAAAAATGTGAAACCAAACCGTTAAGATTTTCGGACCGTTCGGATTAGATTATTTCAGTTTGATCAGTTTCAATAGTTCGGATCGATTTCAGCGGTTTGTGCTCACCCCTACTGTCAATGAAGCAACCAACGCATCTGAAGGTGCAAAGACAGAAATGCAGAAGGCAATAGAAGTGAGAATGAAGTGAAGAAAGACAGTGCTGACGAGAACGTTCAAAAGAGTGCGTCAGCTGGATCTTTGAGCTTGTTCCAGCAGCTCTCAAGTAGCCAAAAATGCTTTCATTGGAGTCGCTGGAACTGGGTTCTGCAGTTCCAGCGACCAAGGTTATTTGTAATCGCCTATATAGTACAGAAGTCTCCTATCCATTTTGTTGTTGTTCGATCTCCAGCAGACTTTGATAAATGTTGTTTCTTTTAGATAAAGCCTGGGTCCAGATTGCATAATATACAGTTTATGGGAGACGTTGAATGCCAAGTACAGTGTTAAAGCCGTCGGTTCATCTTTGTTTGTACATAATTTACTCTCTCATTTTATTTTTAATCATTTGTTACATATATCTTTATTCTTTTCATAGTGACCTTGAGTAATACAAACCTTAACACACGAGTTATTATAGTTAGAATAATCACTATTATTGCTATTAGTTGGGACAAACCATTTCTATCATTTCGGAAACTATTTTTCATCTTCGTTTATTGCTAAAAACTTGCAAATATTACTCAAGTTCATTTTTAACAACATAAATTGATAGAAAAACTTACATAAAAAGGTGGAAATAATTTATTACTTATTTTTTTTCTCACTACTAATTTTGTTATTGTTATTAGGCATACAAGTAGGAGATCTCTCATTCAGTACTTGACAGTTGTTGCTCCCGTGTATAACGCACGGGATCAAAACTAGTTGAAAATGAAATATAATTGTAGGACTTAAAAGTGTTAACTAAAAACCACAAAATAACCATATAATATGTGGAATCCTGGACTAGTGAACTTCAATCTGAAACACCATGATAGATTGATCAAAGGTTCAGGACACTGGATCTCCAAATCAAGGGCTAAGGTAATGAGTGGCTCATGGTACACTTCTTGGAGCAGGATCCAACGCAGTTCTCCACATTCTCTCCATCTGAAAATTGAACAAAAACAAGTGTGTGATTATCTTAGAGTGAGAGAGATCGAGACAGCTCTAACGAGCGTAAGTAAGAGTCTTACTTGGATTCTGCTTCGTGCTGAGTTTGGAACACAAAAAGGAGGCACAACCAAACTTGCAGAAGCCGAGATTCTCTTCGTGAGTACTGGTTTGAGGGGTAGCACCCGGTAAGATGCATTTTTTAAAGCATGACTTAGTGCAATCACAAGAAGTACTGAAAGGGTTAAACGTGCACCACAGCCAGCATGCACCGTAGCACTCCACAAAAGCTGTGGACTGCCCCACAGCCATCCCCAATACCAGAAGAACAACCATTAATAAACGTGGCTCTCTTATGCCCTTCATCTTCTCTGTATTCAAGAATGACTTTTGGTCGTGGTCAGTAGGTTGCTCCACCAAAGGCTTATATAGCACCTGAGCACGAATTAAAAAGACAGATTACCAAAATCACTGGGAGTGGTCCATGTTGCTTGATCTACCAGTTGAGACCTCTAGTCATAGTACATGTGATATGTCCTCTTGGCCTTTTCTTTGGTTGGTCTAAAAGTATAATGAGCTGAGCTTACCATCTTGATCTACCAGTTGTGACCTCTAGTTATAGTGCATGTGATGTCCTATTGGCCTTTTTCTTTGGTTGGTCTAATCACAAGATCCACAATGCCAAAAATAAGATGGTAAGCTCAGCTCATTATAGAAGATTAGACAACCCGTGTCAGCTTCCAGATGTACAAAGTGAGAGACAGTGAGAGTGGAGTAAGGGCAGAGAGCAAGGCTTCCCAGACAGGCTGTGAGGAATGACAGTGCTGTGGAGACAAGGCTGAGACGAACAGGGTCGGCAGTCGACAGTCCAAGTTAAGGTCCAATGCTACGGTCCGATGTTATGTCCAATTTGTGTTTCTCTCTCTAGAATCCAAGAGCTCTCAAATTCTAGAGTGAGAAAGTGATTTTGTAAGAATGAGCCAAAAAGTCCTTGAATAAGTCATAAAGTCCACTATTTATAGGAAACAATGTGCCTGTGTCATAAAATGCCACATGTCGTCCCCTAGGAGTGACACGTCACCAGGAGGTCCGAAAATACCGGTTCTTCGTTGGACTGCGGGTTCTCAAATTTGTGTTGCCTGCCCCACATAGCGTCATTCTACCTGTCTGAGAACACTGACCACACCGCGACACCATGATAAGCGTAAGCTCGCTCCCCCAGCCACCGGTCCAAGCCTAAGAATCCCACAAGGTGTGTCAAGAGACGCAGCGAGAACCTGATAGTGGTAAGGGTTGCCCATGTAGCCAATTACTAGGCGGACTAGGCGCGATGCCCTCCAAAGACCTGCTCTCGTCCCGGAGTGACCCGGGGGTCATCGTCCTGGGAGCGCCGATGATCACCGGTAACATGAGTGGACATGGTCGCAGCTCAGTGCCTAGTGTCATGCAAGTCACCCCAGGCGGCGATAGCTTTGTGGTAACGAGCCTATCCCGCTGCGAAGGGTCCTCGTGCCGGAGCACTACGAGCGGAGCCCCTCAGAATGCTGCACACTCCGGAGAGTGGGTCGAAGCATGTTCCACGTCCACGGCGGGGGGCGCATGGTGTGGTGCCCGGAGGCATGTAACATGATTGTGGCGCATGGGCGCGATGCCAACGACATGATACATTGATTATGGCGCATGGGCGCGGTGCCTACAACATGAGACATTGATTGTTGCGCATGGGTGCGATGCCTACCACACGAGACATTAATTGTGGCGCATGGGCGCGATGCCAACGGCATGAGACATTGATTGTGGTGCATAGGCGCGGTGCCTACAACACAAGACATGATTATGGCGCATGTGCGCGTTGCCAACGGCACGAGACATTGATTGTGGCACATGGGCGTGGTGACAACCGTTGCGAGACAATACCTGGTGCCAGGGGCACATGTTGTGGAAGTGGTGCATGGGCGCAGCGACGACCATCACGAGACCATACCTGGTGTCGAGGCACTTATCATGAAAGTGGCGCATGGGCGCGGCGACGACCGTCACGAGACCATACCTAGTGCCGGGGCACGTATCATGGAAGTGGTGCACGGGCGCGGCGACGACCATCACGAGACCATATCTGGTGTCGGGGCACGTATCAAGAAAGTGGCGCAAGGGCGCGGCGACGATCGTCACGGGACAATACCTGGTGTCAGGGCACGTATCATGGGAGTGGCGCACCGGCACGACGACGACTGTCGCAGGACAATACCTAGTGCCGGGGGCACCTGTCATGGAAGTGGCGCACGGGCGCAGCAACGACCGTCACGGAGACAATACCTGGTGCCGGGGCACGTATCATGGAAGTGGCGCACGGGCGTGGCGACGACCGTCGCGAGACAATACCTGGTGCCATGGGCACATGTCATGGAAGTGGCGCACGGGTGCGGCGACGACCGTCGCGGGACAATACCTGGTGCCCGGGGCATATGTCATGGAAGTGGCGCACGGGCGCGGCGACGACGGGACGGCTCACGGGCGCGCGTCGGGTGTCCCGAAGAAGGGGCGTGAGTCGAGTGTGTATGTTATGCCAAAATAATAAATGCAATCTTTAGTAATGACAAAGATGGGAGTGATGGTACGTGGTTGTCGGCGACGAGTCATTCGGCGGTAGCGCGCGACTTTGGGCGACGGGCATCGCAGAGGCGGTACGCGACCGCGGGTGACAGACGACGGACGTCTCGAGGCGGTACGCGAGCATTGGTAAGAATCGCGAAGATGCAAAGACTCGTGAAGACAAGTGCGCGTGGGAGGGAGGCCAAAGGCCAACATTTGGGGGAAGGCCAAGGCCAACCCCCTTGGGGAGGCCGAGGCCGATCCTAGGGGGTGGCCATGGCCAAGGCCATCTCCCACAAAGGGAGGCCAAGGCCACTCCCCCTTTTGGTAAACTTTGGGCACGCCGACAGTCGGTGTTTTGGTGGACAACGCGGAGTTGGGTAGTCGAGGTTCGACGAGCGTGTTGCCATGAGCCGCACCCACGTAACGAACAAAGTGCCAAAGTCACATTCGAGACGTACGAAGCGAACAATGCATGAAAAGGACATTGTGCGAGAAGTGAGTAACCGGGGGGTAGGGGGGAAGGCCAAGGCCACCCCCATGGGGGGCCGAGGCCGACCCTATAGGCAAGGGGGAGGCCGAGGCTGACCCCATGAGGTAGGCCAAGGCCTTTACCCGTTGACCCCGTTGCTCCGGTTGCACCGTCTGCCGATGTTTTTGGTGAAAAGGTATTCGGGTGATCGTGGCGTGACGAACGTGCTACCGTGAGTCACGCTGACGTAAAAGAATTGACGCCTAAGTCGCGCATGAGGCGTGCAAAGCGAAAAAAATACACGTGACTTGGTCGCGCGCACTTGGATTGATTCGATGAGTTGAAAATTGACCGTTGAATGCGTCGACGTGTTCGCGCGAAGTGGGAAATCTAGTGGGCCCTCGGGTGCGGCCAAGATAGGTTGGGAACACTTAGTATCCCAGTAAAGCAGAAATCGGTAGATCTACTCTTTATTTAGACTCTCTCGCTCCACTTTTTGTCACTAAGATTATAGTTATGTTATTAACAAGAGTCGCTAAAAGTCGTTTGGAGCCGAAAAGTTCAAATTTGAAGTGAATTCATCAAATCCCGTAATAAAATGTTGAAGTTCCTTCCTTATTTATTAAAGTTGGACACAATAAAGTCTTCATTTCATGAAAAGATAAGGACACTAAATCACATAAGCAATCGAGCCTAGTGCTGCAATTTGACTTGGACTGATATGGATTTTACCAATCCAACCCAACTCAGTTAATTGTAAAATGTATTAAGATGGATTGAGCTCGTATTATAGTAGGTTATGTTGGGTTGAGCTTTTAAAACCCATTTGAGTAAAAACACATATTTTGTTGGTAACTTCCATATATAAAATCACCACCCGACGTCCGCCGCCATTTGACACGGTCAGAAGCTTTTACCACCACCACTAGGAGTCGGCGCCACATCCAACAGTCGCCATTAGCGGCCACCACCACACTATTTTTTATTTAGTAAATAAAATTCTTAATTTGTTTTGATCAACTCAATTTTTTTTTGGTTAATAAGAGAGTGGCATTAATAAAAAGTTAAGGAGATCGTTTACAGATGAAGATTAGTGTCTCCTAGTCATGACATCCCCATGACTTTCAAAAGCATGTAAAGAAAGTACGCAAAAGTAAGACATGCAGCCTACGTATGTACAGATGCCCGTACAAAAGACAGGTAGTAAGAGATGACTGAGATGTTAAAATGTTTTCACTGACTGAGTCATGATGATCCTGTGTTTGGGCCTGGCATGCGGAGGTAGATAGTGAGCGAGCTTCCTTCAATAGTCAAGATGTCACTCTATTTACACAAAATGAGTGAAACTCCGGTAAGATATAGCAAAAGTCGAACATGATAGGTGTCACTATAGCCAGAATATCAGTGGCTTCAGATAGCTATGAAAGAAGAAAGTTTGAATCAGTTAATACAAGAATATGTTTTATTTGTTGTTGAAGAACCCAAATAGCAGCTAGTAAAAGTCCCCTTCCATAAGCTGTGAATACTTCATTTGAAGGGAAAGAGAAGCTGGCAGTGTCACAAATGTTCATATTAGCATCAAAACATATGATACCAAGTCCTGCTGTGAGAGTGTTGATGTTAAACGTTACATGAGGTCCTAACTTAATACATGGAGAATTCAGACATGAACCAGTTAGCTGTGAAAGTATTATAAGCGCTTGGGTGTTCCAATGTTTTGATAATGGGTGGCAATTTGGCTAGGGAAGTTTTTTGGGTTTTGTCGGTAGGGTTTCTATATGAGTTATTATATTGGTTACCATTTGTTGGGTTTGTTGAATCACTAGAATTGGATTGAAGGTTAGTTGACGAAAGGTGAAGTTGTTGCGGTGAATCCATATAAACCATAAGGTCGAAAAAATGTAGATGCAAGGGATACGAAAGGTTTTAGAATGTTACTGTCCACTAAGCCATGCTATGAGCCATTCCGTAATAGAGCAGGTGACATCATTAATTCGAACCCCCAAAGATACTCCAAACCAAACAGGTCGTACCAACGGACATCGAAGAAAAAGATGATCACTTGTTTCCGGGGCTGAGTTGCAAAGAAGACATGTATCAGTAGGCGTAATTGATAGACGCTTTAAATGGGTCCGAAGAGGTAAACGATCTCATAATAGTTGCCAAACAAGGAACAACATTTTTTGAGGTAGCGGTAGTTTCCAAAGGTTGGTCCAGTCCTTAGTAGAGTATTGAAAGCTTGAGTGTAAACAAACACCCTTGCAATCTGATCCGAATATTTTTCCTGTGCTTGAACGTGATAGATCATGTGGTAAGCTGAAGCTACCGTGAATTCTCCATTTGTTGTTTGACCCCATACTTTCATATCCTCAAATTCATTAGGATAAATGTAGATTGCTGAGATGGCACGAGAAATTTCCATAGGAAAAAGTTCCGTCAACTTTGCTTGATTCCAAGTGCCATCGCTGATGAGTTCACTAACTTTGTGAATTGATAAGCTACGAGCAATATTCCTTTCAAGAGTGGAGTGTTGAATGTTGGGTATCCAGTTTTCATGCCAAATTGATGTGTGACCATGTTCCCACTTGCCATCGCAGTCCTTGAATTAACACTTTGCGTCCGGCCAAGATGCTATGCCATCCCCAAGAGAAATTTCCCGTAGTTGGTGAGTTGAAAAAATTTGTTCGAACGCAGTATTTACCCCCAAACAACACGATATACCAGATCGTTTGGAGCTCTAGAGATTCTCCAACAAGATTTTGCCAATAAGGCCCTATTAAACAGACTAGGCTCTTTAAAATTGAGTGCACCCTTAGATTTTTCCCCGCAAAGAGCAAACCAACTAACCCAATGAACACCTCTGCGATTCTCTTCTCCAGACCACCAAAAATTGCTAAAAATAGAGTCGATTTCTGTACATACACAGCTTTAGGAAAAAGGCATACATGCATGTGGTAAATTAGAATAGAAGATAAAACCGATGCGATAAGTATTGCCCTTCCGGCTTTATTAAGGTGGCATCCTTTCCATCCAGCGCATCGATCTCTAATTTTTTGGAGGATATCTTGAAAATACTCTTTCCTGTGAGTCACTATTTCAAGTGCTGCCCATATATTTACCAAATTGATCAGACAATCTTAAACCAAGGATAGATTGAAATTCTTGTCGATTCGCAGCACTGAGATTTGGACTAGTGATAATGGAGGATTTTTGGTGATTTACTCTCTGTCCTGATTCTAAGCAATAAGTACCTAGAAGTCTTTTCACTTCGGAACAAGATGAATGGCTGAGTTTCGTAAAAATGAGTAAATCATCTGCAAAAAATAAATGATTGATTGGCGGGCTATGAAGCTTCGCTTTAATACCAGGTATAGCTTCATTAGTATTTTCTACGGTAAGGGTAGATGAGAATGCTTCTGCACATAGAATAAATAAGTACGGAGAAAGAGGGTCACCTTGCCTTAAGCCGCAGAGGGGTTGGAAACGAGTAATTGGACAACCATTAACGAGGATTTCGTATGAGGTCGACTTCACATAGGTCATTAAAAGGGAGAACTATGCTCAGAAAATTTGACCTTTCGTAATACGGCTTCTAGAAATTCCCAATTTACTCGATCATACGCTTTGCTCATATCCATCTTGAGTGTACCCAAAGTAGTTTTTGATTTCTTGCAGTATTTGATCTTGCGCACCAGTTCTTGTCCGATAAGAATATTGTCTCCGATGTTTCTGCTTGAAAGAAAATCATTTTGATCAACTCATTGAAACCAAAATATACCAAACTGAATTTGTTCAATTATTTTTTGGTTTAAAGCTCGTTGGATCTAAAAGCACATGGATATTCTTGAGTTGGATTCCGAACCCAAGTTGCATCCTAAACCGAGCCATAACAAACAAAGATATTGACAGAAATGATATTGGTTGAGCCACCGAAACCATAATAAACTCAAAAAGAAGTCGGTTCTTCTTCTTAAACATTCCGATGTGTGAAAGTTATTTTGTTGCTAAAAATGGAAAGAGATGGGTTATATTCCGCATTTAGCAACAAGAGGCCACTTTTTGCAGGAGAATACATAAGAAGCAAATCAACATCCATATATAAAGGTTTCTAGAGAGATAAAGCCGGTTTACTTTTCTCTAACTTTCTTGAGGTTATGACTTGACTTTTGTATAAAAGCTAGTATTTATCAAACTTATTTCCTTAACTGTCTAATTTTTATTTTTCATTCTCCCTTCAAACATAAGTTTTGCCTTAATTTCCTCTATGTGGATTTTGTTTTGTTTTGCCTCTTTACTTTTCTCCAATTTGAATGAAAATATATCCTACTTTCATTGCTTTATTATTTTATTTTTCTTTTTCTCGGTGGGGGGACTTGAAAAGGAATGACTAAATTGTTTGATTCTGTAGCTAGAACTGCTAGATATACTAGCTATCTCAAATTTACTCACTTTTCCTACGCATCTATAGTCACCAAAGTATCCTTTAGAAACACTTTTTGCTTGCATCCAAATTGATAAACAAGCTCTTAGAGAAGTCATTTGATCACCTTGCACTTTTAACGATGATTTTGAAAGGGTACTTTTCGTATTGTTATGTTGAGATATTTGTAATGTAGTCAAAATTACAAACAATACAAAACTTCTTACACTTCGTGGCACTAATTAATCTGGCCAATTATAGATCCTATTACAAGAATAGGTTTGAGTACACATGTTACAGTTTCACAGTCCAATATAATATGAACAAACTTTGGCTCATACCCGGGTTGTAGGAATCTTCCTCCAATGTATAATGACAATTAATAGTCATTAAATGTTTCTAGTGGCTTTTCTTCTAACACTTTCAACGACAATTATTAATAACACTTGTTTAACATCACTAAATAAAAATCACTAGAGACATTTAGAGACGATTGATTGTCGCTATATAGGGGGTAGGAGGAAGATTCCTCCAACCAGGATAGCAGCCAAATTTTTTTCATATAATATTAATGGATGATTATACACCGGTCCCAGACATTAGGATCAAATTACAGTAAAAAACACTAAGTTTTAAAAAGTAACAAATCTTGACTATCAACTTTGAAAATGTAATAGCCATGTACATTCGTTCATTGACCCGTGAAAGAAGTGTATTTTTTTCACTGATATCATGAAAGTGTATTTCGAATATTTCAATGCTGCCTTTATACAATATATACATGGTATATACATTTAAGAACCTAATTTCCAAAATTAGGATTTGAAACCCCATTTTCCAATAAATTAGGGTTCCAAATCTTACTTCTCACTCTCTACAAGTCTTCTAACTCTAACAGCCCTCACCATGCTGTCGCTCTTTCCCTTCCCTCACCCCACGTCGCGCCACGCCCACACCTTCCCTAGGTTTATTACAAAATCGAAAGGGATACATATAAGATTTATACATTTAAAATTAAGAGCCGGGCTGGGCCCATCCCTAAAATTTGGGCAAAGGGCCTGGTCTAGGACTGGGCCACCATATATAAGTAAGCCCAGCCCAAGTCTGGCCTGTCCCTGCCCGCTACCAGGGGCGGAACCAGGAATATTTTTTAGGGGGGGCAAAAATTATATGTCCGATACCAATTTTTTTTTAAAATAATATTAAAAACAGTGTACTTATAAAACATACAAAAAGTATTATTAAGTTTCACGAGAGTCATTAAAGACTCTTTACAAGTACAAAAAAAAAATACAAATACAAATTATACTCGGAGCATTTACAAGCAACAGTACTAAACTACTATTCGTTGAGGATCTGAAGATTGGTAGCGATCGATAATATCCTCGTGCCTAAATGCCTATTCGATGACTCCCTAACCCACCCCCTTCAGTCTTCAGAGCTGGGTTTTCAACAAAAACCAGCTCCTGTAGTCTGCAGAGAAGGTTCCTACCCGGCTCTGGCCTTTATGCAGTTCCTTGCCGTAATGGTTAAATTGGGCCATGTGGGCAATGAAGAGGTATTTGCATGAGCGTATGTGTTTCATTTAACCTGATATTTGCCGTGTTTAAATACCCAATTCTTTCTGGTTAAAGAATCTATTTCTAGTTGCCTCAACTTATGAGTCAAGCAACTCTGAGGCATTTATACCAGTATCTTTCTAATAGATACAAGAACACGATTGTGTGTACATATTAAAGACGCATATTTTGTTTTTCGCTGGATGTTGTTTGCGGGCAATGTATTGGGTTGTTTTAGTTGTTATTTGGGCCTTTTGCTTTTTTTCTTTTTGCTGGGTCACAGCATTTGGACCTTGTTAGCTGTTTGACAAACCAATATATAGGCCCTGATAAGGTTGCAATTAGCTTTGCATTTGGCTGTTTTTGAGCTTGGATCGCAGGTTGAGAATTTTGTTTGAAGTCAGGGTCTCATCTATGACTAAAAAAGGAAGACTGGAAGAGAATGTACCAAAGCTCCAAAACAACAAGAAGAGAGGCAGGCGGCAGCACCGCAGCAGCCGGCGTCGCGTCGGCGTCGGCGTCGGCGTGGGACTCGCGGCCGCGGGACTGCGGGTCTGCGGGAGGCAGGGGCGGGTCGCTGCGGGAGGCAGGGACTGAGGGTCTCAGTCTCAGATCTGGTTCTTCAAGCCCAAGGGCGTCGCGGGAGTTCCCCGTGAAGGAGAGTCGCCGGTCGCCGGTGAAGGAGAGAGTCCGTGAGAGAGAGAGAGAGAGAGAGAGAGAGAGTCGATTGTGTTTGTGGGTCTCTCGGGGAACGGGGTATTGGGGATTGGGCCTCGGGGAACGGGATCTCGGGAACGGCGTCAGTACGATTCCCGAAAAAAAAAAAATTTTTTTTTCCCTGAAGCCAGGAGGGGCTTCAGCCCCCCCTTGCCCCAACGTGCGTCTGCCCCTGCCCGCTACAGTGCCAAGCCCGCCCGACCCATTTGACAGTATGTAAAATGCCTAGGAAGACATGGTTCAATAATTTACCATTTCTTTTTTATAACAGTCCTATGTTACTTCCACGAACTAAGGCACCGTTTGGTCGTTTAGCTTTGGATGAAAATCTTTCGGATTTTTTTTGGGGGTAAAATGTCCTTTATTTCCAAAACGAAAATCTTCGGATTTGCCTATTTAATTGCAGAAATAACGTTATCACTTACTCAAAAAAATGCTTCCCTTTGCGTGGTTATGCAAAATGCGTTTGGAGGTGTGTGCCCAGTCCCCGCATTGCGTATGCCATGGCTTTGTATCATTCTTTGTCACCTTTTAGTTCACGGATTACATGAGGACAAGGCATGCAGGATATAATGAATAGAATTATGACTTTCACGCAGCCATAATCATATTATAAGGTCGCTTCGTCATTATCGTTGTTCAAGCATTTGTCCTTCGTATAAGTTCTTTTCTTTTGTATTCCTTGTCAAATCGTATTTTTTTTTATGTTCTCTAAGTAATGTCATGCGTATCAATTAACTCAAGATCATTTGATGCAACATGACAGTAACTTATAATTTCTCTTTTTCCCTCTATCTTTCCCAATCAGTTCAATGTTAATGCTATCTCAAACTTTCGAGGCCGTAGAAAGGACTTCCAAGAGTGCTTTAGAAACAGCCAATGGAGGACAACCACGATATAGGAAATGAAGTATATATCTTAAACTTAGAATGTTTAGTACAAAATACAAAAGAACCATACAATATGTCGAATGCTGGAAACAAGTGAACTTCAATCTAAAACACCATCATAAATTGATCAAAGATAGGACAACTGGATCTCCGAATTAAGGGCTAAGGTAATGAGTAGTTTTTGGTACATTTCTTGGAGCAGGATCCAATGCAGTTCTCCATCTGAAAATTGAACAAGACTAAGTGTGTGATTATCTTAGAGAGAGACAAAGAGACAGCTCCAACGAGTGTAAGTTAGAGTCTTACTTGGGTTCTGCTTCGTGCTGAGTTTGGAACACAAAGAGGAGGCACAACCAAGCTTGCAGAAGCCGAGATTCTCTTCGTGAGTACTGGTTTAAGGGGTAGGAGCTGGAAAGATGCATTCTTTCAAGCATGAGGTAGTGCAAGAACAAAGAGTGTGATTAGGTTCAATGACGAAGCATTTGGCGTAGCAGTCCTAGAAAGTGGCCGTGGACTGCCCCACAGCCATCACCAGTACCACAAGAACCACCAACACACATGGCTATCTTATACCCTTCATCACCTCTTGAATTTATTCGAGAATGACTTTGGTCGTGGTTCTGTTGGTTGCTACTCTAAGGGTTTATATAGCAACTGACCACAAATTAAAAAGATAGGAACCTAAATAACGGGGACTGGTCTGTGGTGCTTGATCTATTGGTTATGACCTCTAGTTATAGTACATGTGATGTCCTCTGGCCTTCTTTGGGAACAAATTTTGGCTCCTACCCGGAAAAGATAGGAACCTAAATAACGGGGACTGGTCTGTGGTGCTTGATCTATTGGTTATGACCTCTAGTTATAGTACATGTGATGTCCTCTGGCCTTCTTTGGGAACAAATTTTGGCTCCTACCCGGATTGTAGTAATCTTCCTCCAACCCTGTGTATAGTAGCAATTAATAGTCGCTAAATGTTTCTAGTAACTTTTCTTCTAAGACTTTCAGTAATAATTATTAGCAACATTTTTTTCGCACCACTAAATAAAAGCAACTAAAAATATTTAGAGACGATTGATTATCGCTATGTTAGAAGTAGGAGGAAGATTCCTCCAACCGGGATAGCACCCAAATTTTTTCTTTTCTTTGGTTTGTCTTAAAGTATGGCAAGGTGTTGAAAATAAATATGATCACAAGATCCAAAATGCCAAAGACAAGACGAAAACTTGATGACAGAGTCATGAATCATCTTTAAGATGGGCACTAATAAATGAGGGAGAAACTGCCCAAAAAAAAGAAACCGCCACTTGCCTCTAGAGGAGGGAGAGGAGAATATGGTGAGGTGTGCGGTGTAGCGGTTTCGTTGTGTCGCTATGTGTACTGTGTTGAATAATGACTTTATTTTTTGTAGTTTGAACTTTGTTTCATTGTTGAAGTTTAGCATTTAAAATGATCAAAAGGATATTTTTTTTTACTATTTCTAAAATATTTAGGTACTTTAACATGTAAAATGACAAAAAAGACATCTCCTTAGGACACTTTTATTATTGTGAACTAAATATAACATACAAATAGAAAAATGGGAGGGCAGCAGTTGGGCACCGGCCCAACTGATGCCACCTGCCGGCTCCGCCTCTAATAGGTTCAACCTATGTATAATGATTAGACAATGAAATATTTTGATGCAGGGGAGGATTTGAAGTATGCCTTCAGAAATTTTTGTCTGAATTTGCTCCTCTTTTTAACTTGAAATGTGACAGTTCTTTCGTGCATAAGATTCAAATTCTTAGAGCTTGTTATATCGAGAAAAGCATCAAATGATCCGGTTGTAGAAGTCGTACCAATAAAGTTGGTTGTTCGAATTTTCTTTCTCAATAGCTAGGTCCTAACAAATTTGTAGTACTTGAATTGGTGGACTTATTCAAGAGGTAAATAGAGGATAAAGTTCAAATTTGAGGAACAATTGAACGGGCTTTACCCCAAGAAATAGGATGGATAATTCACAAGAAATCCTGATCATGTTTTGAGCATAACAACATTGATTTCCTTCGAATTTTGCAATGAACTCCACAAAGTAAGGAAGTACCATGATCATGTTTGGGTGATTAGATTTCTCAATAGTATCCCTAACTTCTGGCTCGTGTTATCTGGAGTGTTACCATTCGAGTTTCTATACCATTTCCATTCTCAGTTTGATCTTAACCAATCCTAGTATAATTGACTGCATTGGTCTGGGTAGCTACGCCAATCCCCATATATGAAGACACATCGCTTTCCACTCAGACTAACACTTCACTTTTGTCGCTAAGATTAACGTTATGTTACTAACAGGAGTCACTAAAAGCCATTTGGATTAAGAGAGTTCAAATTTGAGGTGAATTCATCACATCCATGACATCCTATAGTAAAAATGTTGAAGCTCCTTCCCTATCTATTAAGGTTGAAGACAACAAAGTCTTCATATTCATGAAAAGATAAGGACACTAACATGATATAAGAATGCAAGGCTACCAACTTGAACAAAAGCAACCGAGCCTAGTGCTGCAATTTGAGTTGAATTTTTATGGGTTTAACTTATCTAACTCACTTAATTATAAAATGTATTAGGATGGTAAGCACATATTTTAGCAGGCTGTGTTAAGTTGGGCTTTTAAAACTCATTTGGATAAAATCTCATATTTGGTTAGTAATTTCTATAAATAAGAACCACCACCTACCATCACTTGTCGTCCCACTGCCATCGTCCAACATTTGACACCACCACCACTGGTAGCCTGTGCCACCTCTAACAGCCGCCACCACTGCTGCTGGTAGCATCGTCGGTCACCACCATTCTATTTTTTGTTTAAACAAAAAAAATTCCTTACTTCATTTTGATCAACTCATTAAAACCCAAATATACCGTGCGCCTCAACCAAACCAACCTAATTAATTCAATTTTTTCTTAAGTTAAAGCTCGTTGGTTTTTTAGCACATGATTTTTCTTGGGTTGGGTACGAACCCAACCCAACAAACCCAAGTTGCATACCTAACCGGGCCTCAACAAATTAAAGATATCGGCAAAAATGACACCGATTGAGCCAACGAAACCATATTAAACTAAAAAAAAGTCAGTTCTTTTTAAACGTCCCGACGTGTGAAAGTCATTTTATTGCTAAAAATGAAAAGAAAACTTTCGGGTTACATTCAGCATTTACCAACGAGAGGTCACTTTTTTCAGGAAAATATATAAGAAGCAAATCAACATCCATATACTGACGTTGGGCTCCTTCTAGCAGATAGTCAGCAAAATATAAATCTCTTATTAACTAACTCTGTTGATTTAGGTAGCATAAACAACTTTTAAATATCATATATAGCCACGCGGATGGCCCTTTAAGTACAGAAATTCAACCTGCTACACCTGTAACGAAGGGTTTGATTCCAATATCTGCTTCATCTTCATTGAGGAGCCCCCTCGAATATACGAAGCGCCTTACCATCGATCCTGCAGTAGTCGTTTGAACACTTGTCCCCACAACTTCTCAGTTGTGACGCATCTGTCACACGTTAACTCTGATTCATAAGTATTCCCAGATGAAAAAACACAAACGCATGCACACAAGTAGGATTAATGCGTGAGCGTGCTCAATTAGCACAGAGAAAGAGATGAACTATACCATTAGTGATATCTATGCAGAAGTCCAGCATGCAACCAAGGTTACAATAGTACTGGGTAGTGGCCGTAAGATCGAGGGGAGGTTTATCGATGGCGCACTGCTTTAAGCATTTCCAAGCACAAGGCAAGAGTTTCTTCGGGTCTGGAAGTGCTGGATTGTTGCCTTTCATTTCAAGAATGCAACCGTAGTAACATGGGGGGAAACACTGTTCGAACTTTGATGTTGCATGCCCGGCAAGCATCAACACCACCAGAACCACGATTACGAATCGCTTCATGTTTGTGACATCCATGACTATAGGAGCTTCTGCTTAAATACTAACTTCTATGAAGTTTAGGTTGCCACATTTGCACAGGGATTACATCATAACAGTCAACAATTAATGCTGGAAGATCTGCAAGTAGATTGCAGTCAAAACTGGTGAAAATTTCCTAAATAACGAACATAATTTTCGATGAATTGCGTGTATAGCAAGCAAGAAAGTATGCATCCCTAGCAAGATCTTTTCGAGATTATGACTGGATTTTGTATTTAAGCTGGTATGTTTCAAACATATTTCGATACTTGTCTAATTTCCATTTTTCATTCTCCCGTCAAACCAAAATTTTGCCCCTATGTTTTTCTCCAATTTAAATGAAAATATATCTTACTTTCATTGCTGTATCCTCTCTTTTTTTTTGGTGGGGGGGGGGTCTGAAAAAGTAAAATAATGTTCGCTTTCCTGTAGACTTTGATAAATGTTGTTTCTTTTAGATAAAGCCTGGGTCCAGATTGCATAATATACAGTTAATGGAGACATTGAATGCCAAGTGTAGTGTTGAAGCTGTCGGTTTATCTTTATTAATTATATTGCAATGCTGCCGGTTGAGTTTTCCTTTCTGGGTCTTGTAATTGATCGGAACATGTCAAACTATGGTTCAATCCACTTTCACTCAAATTTTATCAATAGATTAGGTGATCGCAGCTAGCATTCATGTTAGAACCATCTACTCTCCACATTTTTTTCGCTTACACTTCTTTTGGGCCTGGATATCGCAATGTCGGTAGATAGCATCAAATTTTCATCTTAAAGTTTTTAGCAAAACAAAAATAAATTGTAAGGGATAAAAAATAGAGGGTCAGATGTCACTTGCTCACAAAATGCTCCCCATTGTGTAGCTATGAAAAATGCGTTTGGAGGTGTGTGCCCAGTCCCCACATTGCGCATGCGATTGCTTTATATCATTCTTTGTCACCTTTTACTTCACGGACTACATGAGGACAAGACATGCATTATATAATGATAGAATTACGACTCTTCTACAGCCATAATCATATTGTAAGGTCACGTGGTCATCGTCGTTGTTCAAGTGTTTGTCCTTCGCATAAGTTCTTTACTTTTACATACTTTGTCAAAGCATATTTTCTTCTGTGTTCTCTGAACAATGTCACGTATCAATTACTCAAGATCACTCAACGCGACATGGAAGTAACTCAGCACTCACTCGTCTTTTCTTCTCTCTTTCCCAATCATAGAAAGACTTTCCGAAGTGCTTAAAATAACAGCCAAATGGAGGACACATACAGGTCATTGGAAATGAAATATAAATCTTAGACTTAAAATGTTAACTACAAACCAAAAAAGAACCATATAATATGTGAAATGCTGGAAACAAGTGAACTTGAATCTGAAACACCATGATAAATTGATCAAAGATAGGACACTGGATCTCCAAATTAAGGAGGTAATGAGTAGCTCATGGTACACTTCTTGGAGCAGGATCCAACGCATTTCTCCACATTCTCTCCATCTGAAAATTGAAGAAAAATAAGTGTGTGTTGATTATCTTAGAGTGAGAGAGATCGAGACAGCTCTAACGAGCGAAAGTTAGAGGCTTACTTGGATTCTGCTTCGTGCTGAGTTTAGAACACAAAGAGGAGGCACAACCAAGCTTGCAGAAGCCGAGAGACTCTTCATGGATACTGGTTTGAGGGGTAGCAGCTGGAAAGATGCATTCTTTTAAGCATGAGGTGGTGCAAGAACAAAGAGTGTGATCAGGTTCAATCATGCAGAAGATGAAACATTTGGCGTAGCAGTCCTTGAAAGTGGCTGTGGACTGCCCCACAACCATCCCCAATACCACAAGAATCACCAGCAAGCGTGGCTCTCTTATACCCTTCATCTTCTCTGTATTCAAGAATGACTTTTGGTCATGGTCAGTTGGTTGCTACAACAAAGGTTTATATAGCACCTCAGCACAAATTAAAAAGATAAAGAGTACCCAAATCACGGGGAGTGATCCGTGGTGCTTGATCTACCAGTTGTGACCTCTAGTTATAGTACATGTGATGTCCTCTTGGCCTTTTCTTTGGTTGGTCTCAAAGTATAACAGAGGCACAAGGGAATGATCAAAAGATCCAAAATGCCAAAAATAATATGGTAAGCTCAGCTCATTATAGATAGATTAGACAATGCTATTTCTACTACTAAAGAGAATTTAATGAAAAGTTTTGATGCGTGGGGAGAATTTGAAGTATGTCTTCAGGGTTTTTTTCTTTTTGAATTCGTTGCTCTTTTAACTTGAAATGTGACAATTCTTTGGTGCATAAGATTCAAATTCTTGGAGCTTGTCATATTGAGAAAAGCATCGATGATCCAGTCGTAAAAGTCGTATGAGAAAAGTTGATTGTTCGGATTTTCTTTCTCAACTGCTGTGTCCAGTGGCGGAATCAGGATTTTATCCCAGGGGGCTAAAATTATCAATCAAATAATCAATGCTCAAATGGGATAAAAATCCAATTGGGTCTCATCCTCCATCAACAATCTCAAATCTTAGTGCTCAATGCACGATTAATATCCATAAAGCATCAATTAGTAATCTAAATTATCAAATACACAACTAACAACCTAAAATTATTAATCAAATAATCAATTCTCAATAGCAAAAGAAATTGTTCAAAATGCACACTGACCTCGGTCCTCAGAAATCAGAACGGCGTCGTTGTCGCAATGTTAATCAAATTGTTCAAGCGCCGTGACCGCCGAACGGCAGTGGCGGAACTTCCTCGGTTCGTGCGCCGGCTCGTAGACGGTAGATCTAAGCTAGATCTACCGCCCAGATCTGATCTGGCCGGAGTCGCCGGAGTTGGGTGAGGACTGGCCAGAGTTGGGGTGGGGACCGCCGGACTGAGGAGGGCCTTCGCCGGCTTTGCGCTTCGGAATCGGAGGACGGACGGCGACGGGTGACCAACTGATGAGAGCCCAGCTGAGCCGACGACCGGTGGCCGTGGGTCGGTGGGTGGTGCCGGCAGCCGGCATGCGAGCGGTGAGCTGCGGTGGCTGAGAGAGCCGAGAGAGGAGGACTTAAAGCAGAGATGCCGGCGTCACGGCGACGGCGTGAGAGCTTCACTGACGCCACGGCGTGACGGCGACCGACCGCCGACCGGTGTCCCGTGTCCGACTGACCGACTGTCCGGTGACTCGTGACTATGAGACTATCTGACTATGAGTCGGCCGAGAGAGAGAGAGAGAGAGAGAGAGAAAGGAAAAGTGGAAAATGAAAAAAAACACTATATATATTTAAAAAAACTATAGCCCCCCCCCCCCCCCCCCTCGTACAAGCGTAGTTCCGCCCTTGGCTGTGTCCTAAAAAATCCGTAGTACTTGTATAATGGACCTATATGAGGGACGAACAGATGAGGGTTCAAATTTGAGGAACAACAGAACGGGCTTGTACCACAAGACTTTGGAGAAGTATGGTTCGACATGTTATGGTTGGAAGTTGTGGTGAGGGGCTGTCATAACCGGTGGTTATGGAAATGCCATGGCTGAGTTTGGAGAAGTGGTGGTGATGTAACGTCATTGATTGATGAAAGTCGATTTTGACAGCTGTGTTGAGAGTGGGGGCAACAAGCTTGGAGTGGTTTTGGTTCAGATCTAACTAGATCTATGGTGGTTGAGTGGGGCATCTGGTGGTGGGCAATGTATGGGTGGTTGAGGTTGGATGATGGCAACGTTGAAAGCAGTCGCAGCACTGTGTTTATGAAAAGAAAGAGAATTAACCTTCCAAGCCATGGGTAATATGGACATTTTATTAAAATCGTTTGGTATTTCAGTAATCCTAACAAACATAAGTCATATTTGTCCCGACTAATGGAAAATTAGGAATTGAATCAGGTTATTTGGTCTTGTAGGCTTGAAAAATCTTTAAGTTGACGCATTCTCTCCGCACCTTGATTATAATTCACAACTCCTCCTTATCCACAAGCTTTTCTCGTGCTTTCTTAACCGTTATTAAGCCTCTCGAATTTTCAATTACAATCTTTATGTAATTATTAGTTGATAGCTTTTAAGTAAAACACACGATTTATTAGTATTATTTTCTTACTATTTAAACTAGACTTAACGGTTTTGTAATTTCTTCTTCCAAAAAAAAAATGTGTCTAGTATGAGGAGGGCCTTTTATAAAATTTATCGTAAAACCAAGTTTATTACAAAATTAAAAGGAATTTAGATAAGTTATAAAAATAAATTAAGAATTGTGGGTCAGGCTGGGCCGCCCCTAAAATTTGGGCAAACTGCCTGGTCTAAGACTGGGCCATCATAAATTGAGATCCCGGCCCATCCCGTTTCACTGCTATAGTGCCGAAGCCCGCCGGACCCATTTGACAGTACGTAAAATGCAGGGAAGACATGGTTCAATAGTTAATCATTTCCGTTTGATAACAGTCCTAGTGTTACCGCCACGAAGGGAACGTTTGGTAGTTCAGCTTTGGATGGAAATCTTTTGGATTTGCCTATCCAATTGCAGAGATAAAGTTATCACAAGTAAAATTGCAACCAAAGATCCAGTGACGAAATATGATTTCACTGAAAACCCTTCTTGTGGTCAACCTCAGGGAGACTTTGGAGAATTTGATGTTCAACTTTGATGCGTCGGGGAGGATTTGCAGACTCTCACCATGGCTTTTGGTACCTTGTTATTGTGGAGGAAAGCATGAAGTTATAACCCATTTAGCAATGAGATCTCCAAAGTACAATTGAACCCCATGATAATTAAAACTCGGCTACCCATTAGGTTTTCCAAAAATAGCTTCTTCATGCATGCGCTGGATGCACGTGTATGGTGATTTGGATTTCCAGCAAGTTGCTTCATTCTCAGTCCAAACAAAGCCAGAGTTTCCCATCAAAATGTTGCAGATTACCATTATATTTAGACTGAGAACCATTATATTTGGACTGAGAACAAGAAGTTTTCTTGGAAATCTTGCTCGATAACTACACCATTATCATATGATGCAAGAAAAGATACTGGCATGGTGATCAGTGATATCAGTATCTTTCTCCAAATAACACAAGGGTAATGTTTGTGACTAAATATCCTTTAGCAACAATCCCGCCCGCCTCACTTGTCGGTGACAAACTTACATCATTTCCCTACATGTGCTCCACGTACGGGTCCTTGTAAATGAATTTGTACAATTGTTGCTCCTTTTCAGGTTGTGATCGACAAAGAGAAACAAGTAACAATTTTGGGAAGCAAGGATCTTGGTTTATATATTTTTTTTGTTTCAATGAAACTTGTAATTTTGTTTTTTGGATATGTACAATATGATCAATTGTACATGTAATTTGTTGTATTTAATGTTAGTTGACGGTGTATATGATTTAAACTTTATTTGTATTACTTAAAATTTGGTAATGGATGAATCTTAGTTTAAAGAATGTTTGAAACAAGTTTGAATTCATAAAAAATAACAAAAAATTAAAAATAGCTTTTTTTAAATTTTAGTGACGGAATTTCGTCGCTAAAAGTTCCTACATATCAATAAACCTTTTTAGAGACATATTTTTAGCGACGAAATTAATGTTCATAAAGACTTTTGTGACAGACTTTTAGTGATGGAAATACTATCGCTAAAAGTTTTTTAATTTTTTTCAAAAATTTAAAAATTACACAAAATGTAAAAAATACCTTTTAGCGACGGAAAATTTTGTCACTAAAAATAATTAATTTCGCCGTTAATATTAAGTTTTTGCCGACGGATTACGAAATTTTGTCGCTAATCTTTTAGTAACGGGGTTTTCACCCGCGGACTTTTAGCGACGGACACTCCGTCGCTAAAAGTTTTTTTCGACGGAATACTCACTTTTAGCGACGGAAATTTCCGTCTCTAAAAGTGGATTTTCTTGTAGTGTTTTGGTGGTCAACCTCAGGGACTACTCGAGGGAATTTGATGCTCAACTTTGATGCGTCGAGGAGGATTTGCAGTCTGTCTCCATGGATTTTTGTACCTCGCCATTATGGAGGAAAGCATTAAATTTTAAGCAATTTAGCAATGAATTCTCCAAAGTACAATTGAATCCCATGATAACAACCTATTAAGTTTCCAAAAATAGCTTCTTCATGCAGAGGGGGGGGGGGGGGGGGGGTTGGGGTGAGCGAAGGTGGTGGTTGGTCACTGGGGTTTCAATGGTGAGTACGGAGTAGATAGAAAGAGAGAGACGAAAGGAGGTCGCAGCTTGTGCATGGAGGATGGGCAGAAGGTGTCGCCACTATGTGTTTGTTTGTGTGCGAGATGGGTAGTGGTGTTTGGAGGAGGGGGGTGAGATGGTGTTCAAATAGGGGGATGATAGGTTCCGGTGGTGGTTCACTGGCATCGGCGGCGGTGACTAAAGAAGGAGAATACATCTTAAGGGCAATTTCAGCATATCAAAAAAATTGTTTGATGCCCTAACTTTTATTCACTTATGCTTAATAATGTAAAGGATTTTATGTAAACACGTTTCAAACCACAGGAAGCAAGGTGAAATAAAAATATTTAGTAGAAGTTGAGTATAGCTATGGTAAACATCAAGGGTTCTAAGAGTAATATGGCCTACATGATCTATACATTAGAAATTTTCCATATTAGGATTTGAAACCCTAATTTCCAAATTAAGATTCCAAACCGTTATTCTCTATCTCTCCAAGTCTTCAACCTCTAATATCCTTCAGGCCGCCGTCGCTCTTTCTTCCCCCCGCCCACAGCGTGCCAGTCCTTCACCTACCCCACAGTGCCCCCCTCCCTCACCCCACCTCCCTGTCGCCACGTTCCTCCCCCCAGCCCTATTTTTGTGCCCCCTCCCTCTCCTTCCCCTCATATTTTGTTTCATGATTCTGCCATTCCATTACATGATCCTTTATCATGATTTCACGGTATTAGATATGCAGAACCATTGCCGCCACGAGGTGGGTTGGTTGAGGAAGAACTGTGTTGTATGTGTGTCAGCCGGCAGTGAAGGATGAGGTGGAGTTGACGGTGTTTGGTGGTGGTTAATGAGGCGTCGTGGTGTTGTCGTGGTGCTGAGGTGGTATTCAGTTACTGGGCTAGTTGTCAGTGGTGGGGCCATCATGATCGTTGGAGATGGCTCACCACCATCCTCACCCACCGCCTGTTTGGTTATGATGGAAAAAGTATGGTTCTATAGGTTATGTTTGGAAGTTATGGTGAGGGGCAGTAATAGCCGGTAGTTATGGAATTGCCATGACAGAGTTTGGAGAGGTGGTGGTGATGGTAGCATGATTGATTAAGAGTCAATTTTGGCGGCGGTGTTGAGAGTGGTGGCAGCAAGCTTGAAGTGGTTTTGGTTCGGATCTTAGTAGATCCATGGTGGTTGAGTGAGGCATCTGGTGGTGGGCGATGGATAAATGATTGAGGTTGATGATGGCAATGCCAGGCGCAGTGGCCGTGGTGCTTCGGCTGTAGTGGGGTGAGATTTAGATAACACACGGGATCAAAACTATAGATTAAGGTTTTCTTTTTTTCCGGAGAAATCCTTAAGTATCTCTAATATGTTGTAGATCACCCATGCAAATATAATGCGGACATTGTGCCTTGTTGTTGCATTTTTACTACAGAAAATAACACAAAAATATAGCGAAACATTTCAGACACAGCTTTACTAGTTTTTTGGACACACGCGATACGTGTGTAACAGAACAGGAAAAAGAAACTCACAGGGAAGTTATGAAGTTATGTTGCAAAAAAGATGTGTGAGAAAAACGAGTCGTGTGGGTAGTTACAAATGGATAAAGAGAGAAGAGAAATACAGATGGGTGGTGGGTGGGTAATTGGGTTGGAATACTGGAAACTACTATATTTTAAGTTAGTTTATAGATTACTTTAATCGCCCTTACTAAGTTTTTTTTAGGGATGAAAACCAATGATTTCGATAAATAAATTAAATGATACATCAGAAAGCTCAAACAAGGCCTCACCATAAGGGTGCTATCCATTAATAATAGTATAGATGACACCGAAATGTGAGTGCGTAAAAGCCACTTCCCATGTAAGCGAAAAATACGGGACACCCGATTCACCCAAAAAAAAAATGTAAAAAAAGGACCGTGTTGGGTAAGTCATCCACAACTTTCCTATTCGTCTTAAATTCTGTCTAACATTAACTACAGGTGTTAGAGTGGAGCACTTAAGCATAGCGAGCTCCACGACGGAAAAAAAATGTAATTTTCACACTCGCCAATGTTTACCTTGCTAGCAACAATTAAGGTGTAGGATGAACTATGCCGTCCTTCATTTTCACACTCACCATAAATTATGCCGTCCTTCATTTTGATTGAGATCTGGGTCATTCAAACTCCCTATATGTGGAGAGAACGTTATCACGCAGCATGAACTTTCTTTGAGATTCATGACCTATAAATTGTGCCTCCTCGAAGTCCAAATACTAGATTATATATTTGTCCTTAGTTTTAGTAAGCACAAGAGGAGTGATTGGTCATGGAGGGGCAACTTCTTCGGGCCATTAGCGTCGCGATCTTGTTTACCTTATATGCAGGACAGGCAGTGGCATCCTACCCAAAATGTTTGGAGAATTGCATTGATGGTTGCATTTTGGAAAAGAAAAATGTTGGTTGCTATTTCAAATGTTTGACGAAATGCATCCTTCCCAAAACCTCGGCTCCGGGTGGCGACTCTTATTGCAACCTCGGTTGTTCAATTCACCAATGTGTTAAGTTTGGTGATGGTATGTTTTCCCTCCAATATCTTCCCACCTCCCTAAGAAAAAAGAAAGAACACCCCTCGTAGCAAATCGCTAGCGACCATTGAAAAGCTAAGATAATACTGCAAAATGTTGTACTTTTTCTGTAAATGTAATATGCTCATGAGATCACGCGACACACATTGGTCATACGCACACGTACTTTATATCACCTAAATTTATGTGCCTGCTAACGTCAATTGTACTTACGTTAGCCTTTTCTTGATGTGGCAGATGTGGAGAACGTGAAAAGATGTGTTAAGAACTGCAAGACGAGTACCTGCAATAGCATCAAAGGAGGCTATTGAAGTTTTAGCTCAACAACAATGTATAACCTATTGGCATATCAGAGATATAAGGACTTCACTGAATTGTATTAACAAACTAAATAAATGGTTGACTGGGACCATAGTTAGTTTTTTGGTGCTAAAGCAAAAGTTGTCCTCTCCTTGTATTATCTTTAAAGTTTCTATTGAAAACTTGACTTGATTACATCTTCGACTATCTTAGGAATTCTCAGGCACGACAGCTTGACGTGCTCATAGTTGGACATGAGCAACAATTCGAACCCACATGTATACTTTTACATGTTAATACGACTCGTTAAGCCGAAGTATCACATTGTTTTGAATTAGTGTTTCGACTATTTAGAACCGTTAAATCTGTGAGAGGTCTTCTTGTCTCACCTTGTTCCTTCCTCAGCCCTAGAAAATCAAGGACCCCAATTTTAAGTTAAGGCATGTTACGCCAGATGGAATTCTGAGTACGGTAGTTTTATTTGCTAAGTATCAAACTGTTAGTCTCAGATTAATCGATAATTTTCACTTTCATCCAAATTATCCACCGCTTTATCCCACTAAAAAGACTGTACTTGAAAGTCAGTAATATTCTTTTTTCCATTTTCTTCCTTGATAATTTCGTCCTTTACATATAGCGTGGTATTTGAATTCATCTAGCCTCACATGCTTAAAGTACCAAAGGATAGATGAAAATGACAAATTAGCTTGAGAAATTACCGCATCTTTAAAGGCGAACCGAAAGCAAAAGATCTTTTTGTTTGCTCATTGTGACTGTAGCATTGATTTGGTCTTCGACGTCAAAATTTGCTCACCTAGGATCATTTTAAACCATAGTCACAATCTAATCATCAAACTAAGACCCACATACAATAACACAAGAAAATTACATTTGAAAGTAGCTTAGTCTTTCTTGTCATTTTCTTTAAAGTGTTTGGACGAAAAGTTTAAAATACTAGGAAGTTTATAATCACTTCAATTCATTGTAAAATCCATGCATAAAGTTTAATGTTTGGCAATTTTTGCAGATAGGCATTGTATAAAACTATAAATGAATTATAGATACGTTGGTGAAACAAAATAATAATAGATGGCTAAGATTAAAAAAAAAAAAACAGAAGAGAAGAGAAGAGATTGATCAACAGTTGAAAAGGCATGAAAAAAGACTTGAACTGTAGAAGGGTAGTTGTCATGTACATTTGACAAAAAATAGTCCAGAGTAGTTATTTCAGCTTGGGATTTTGAACCCCCCCCCCCCCCCCCCCCACACACACACACACACTCACCACCACCACCCACCCAAAAACCCTCTTTCAAATCCCTTATAGAAGTTCACAAATTCTCGTTTGTGAAGGTGGTGCAGTGTGTGAGGTGGTGTGTGTGTGTTGGTGAATTGATGTAGCGTGAAGGTAAGTTGCAGTGGTGCAATATGTGTGGCATCGCTTATGGATTTATCTACCCCCTAAATAACGTCAAGGCCACATAAATTGTTTGGTAAGTAAGTTGTTTTGGTGAAAATACTGAGGTGCACCTAAAGTTGAACTCTCCTCTCTACGATTAAAAAAACTACAGAAAATTAAAGAAAAAAAGGAAAAAAAAAATACTTTGATAATTACCTTGTAAGACATGACTTTTTTCATTTTAAATTCTTGTAAACTTCTATCTCTTAAAATTGCTTTACTACTTATTTTTACGCATGTATTGCGTGTACCACAACACAGTATATTACTACATTACTGTTTACAAAAAGTAATGGTATACCGTATATGGAAAGAACCTTATCACGTAGCATGAATTTTTTGGGGGGTATATGACCTATAAATTGTGCCTCCTCAACGTCCAAGTACTAGATTATATATGTTTCCTCAGTAAGTACAAGAGGAGTGATTGGTCATGGAGGGGCAACATCTTCGGGCCATTAGCGTGGTGATCTTGTTAACCTTATATGCAGGACACGCAGTTGCATCCTTCAAAACTTGTTTTGGGTTCTGCATTCTTGGTTGCCTTTTCAAAGGAAGGATAAATGCTCTTTGCTGCGTCAAATGTTTGGCGAAATGCATCATTTCCAAGAACTCTGCTCCGAGTGGCGACTCTTATTGCAAACTCGGTTGTGCAATTGACCGATGCGCGAAATTTGGTGATGGTATGCTTTCCCTCCGATAGCTCCCCACCTCCCAAGAACCCCCGCGGTAGCGGATCGCTTGTGACCATTGAATAGCTATGATTGTGCCGGAAAATATTGTACTTTTTGCAAAAATGCGAACATCCATCGATCATATGCACATGTACTTTATGTTACCTAAAATTATGTGTCTATTTACGTCAATTGTACTCACGTTAGCCTTTTTTTATGTGACAGATGTAGAGAAAGTGGAAAGATGTGTGGAGAATTGCGAGACGAGTATCTGCAATAGCATCAGAGGTTAATGAAGTTGTACTTCAACAAAAGATATACAACATATAGCGGTATCAGAGATGAAAGGACCTCATGAAGCATATTAAGAAACTAAATAAAGTGTTGATAGGGATTCAATTGAACCCGTAGTTAACTTTTTGTTGCTAGAGCAAAAACTAAATAGGATGTTGATTGGGATTCAATTGAACACATCGTTAACTTTTTGTTGATAGAGCAAAAGTTGTCGTCGCCTTCAATTATCTTCAAAGTTTCTCTAGAAATCTTGACTTGATTACATCTTTGACCATTATAGGATGTCTCTGGCACACTAGATCGACATGATCATAGTTTGACATCAGTTATATTTTCAACCCACATGTGTACTTTTGAAAGTTAATACGACTTGTCAAGTCAATGTATTGCATGATTTTGGACTATTGTCTCGACCATCTGGAACCGTTGAATCCAGAAGAACCGATGTGATAGAACGAGGAGAATAAAGAATTACTTTGTTATATATTCAAAGGTACTGGATGATCCAGACCATCATTCAAACTACCTGATATTTTCTACTTCAAACTAAACCACCGCCTTGTCCCTCTAGAAAGACCATATTTAAATCTTTTTTTTCTTTTTTTTTTCCTTATTCCTTGATATCATTGTCCATCACATATAAAATGGTGTTTGAATTCTTCTCACCTAGCATGCTTAAAATACAAACATATGTATGAAATGACAAATTAGTTTTAGAAATCATCGCATCTTTAAAGGCGGACCAAAAGCAAAAGCAAAAGGTTTTCTTTCCCTCTCATAGCAACTGTAGCATTAATTTGGTCTTTGACATCTTTTTTTCCTATTTAAGAGGAGAAATATACTACTCCTTCCATCCCACATAAATTGATCATATTTTCTTTTTGTGACATATAATGACCAAAACAGAAATCTAAATATTGTCCACGTATACAAAGTCAAATCTAAGGACATCTAATCCTGAGATGAGCCAAGTCATATATACATCAGATCTAGCCTTGCATGTAAAAGTGACAAAAGTGGTCAGGTCTTTGACCATCTTATAACATTCCTGAGTAAATAATACCAAATATACATTCACCACAAATTGTGCATCTTTCTTTATGATTGAGATTTGGGTAATTTAGAATCCGAGTATATAAAAATCATGTTCGGACGCTAATCTATCTAAACAGGTGTGTGCATGGAAATAAAATATAATCCTCCCACAAACGTAGTGGTGAAAGTTTAAAACTCACATACATGTACATGAATTTAAGCTTGTCCGCTGACCAAAATGGTTACCTTTCTTTATGTCAGCCAAGCCTGGTACTATAAGAAGGAAAACATAAATTGCGTAAATTGTGCAATAGTGGGAAACAGAAGTTCTGAGATTTAGCCAAATTGAGTGATGTAGAAAGGAAAGACGGTGGTAAGACCTATATGAGATATGAAGAAATGGTGACAAAATTCGGAATCCATGCTTGTGCAAGATGATGTATTGCATAGACGATCCACCTGGTGATCCTACTGAAGTCTGCATAATTCTGCTTACATATATGCATGTTACTAAATAAGAAAGTGGTGGAGTTACTCACCGGGAAATTGTCTTCAGTTTTTTTAATCCAGAGCATTTTACACGCGCGCGCGCACATACACACACATATCCTTTTCGCTGCGTTTTGAGCGGTTGATACTCGATATAATTGGACTTTTGTTCCATAATATCTAAATGGAACAACATGTGGCTAAAATTTATGATGAAACAAGTTTGCAAGTATAATTTCCGCCAAGAATACGATGAGATATAATTGAGTATTATTTCAGAAAATTCATAAAATCTAGTAAATAGGGTTGGGGTTTTGGTAGATGAAGAAGCTACCAATCGTAAGTTGCTGAAAATGTTGTACTTTTTGCAAAAATGTAGTACCCTCATGAGATCATGCGATACCCATTGATCATGCGCACACGTACATTGCCAATTGGTCAAGAAACTCTTTTCCCGTGATAAAAGAAACAAAAAAAGCCCTAAGTAGAACAGGGCTCCTCCTTTCGCAACTTTATTAGCCGCCTAGCCCCTCTGCTTCTAGTTGTGGTTGTCCGTCCTCCTATCTCTAGTACTACTGCTCTTTTTTCTATCGAATTGACTTTGGAAAAGAAACTCTAAATTAGTTTAATCTCTTGTAATGTTACCATAAATTATGTGCCTAGTTACGTGAATAGAACTCACGTTAGCCTTTTTTTTATGTGACAGATGAGTGAAAAAACATGCGAAGAAATGTGAGACGACTACCCTTAATAGTATCAGAGACTAATGAAGTGGTAGTTCAACAATAAATGTAGAACCTATAGACATATAAGAGACCCAAGGATCTCGTGGAGCGTATTAAGAAACTAGACAAAGGGTTGACTGGGTTCCACTGAACCCATAGTTAATTTTATGTTGTTAAAGTAAAAGTTGTCCTCGCCTTGTATTATCTTCAAAGTTTCTCTAGAAATCTTGACTTGATTTCATTTTTGACTATCATAGGATTTCTTTGCCACAATAGATTTACATAATAATAGTTTGGCATTAGTTACAATTTCAGCTCGCATGTATATTTTTACATGTGAATAACTTGTTGAACCAAAATATTGCATGATTTTTGGCTGTTGACTCGAACATCTAGAACCCTTGATCAAATTGGACATATGAAATAGGAGGAGGGGGACACAAATGATCTGGACTATCATCCCAAATTATCGATATTTTCTACTTTAATCTAAACTATCCACCACCTTGTCCCTCTAAAAAGACCGTATTTAAAAGTCAGCAATCTTATTTTTTGCCTTTCTTCCTGGATAATATTGTTGTTCACATATACAGAGTATTTGAGTTCTTCTCTCCTAGCATGCTTAAAGTACGAATAATTCATGAAAATGACAAATTAGTTTTAGAACTTACCGCATCTTTAAATGCGAACGAAAGCAGAAAGTTTTTTTCTTTTCCCTCTCATAATGACCGTAGCACTAGTTTGGTCTTTGATAACCTTCTTTTTTGTTTTTGTTAAGAGAAGAAATAAACTAATACGTAAGAAGTCATCCCGGCTAAGCAAAAGATTTCATCAATATGTTTTACATATAATTACCAAAATAGAAAGCTAAAGATTGTCTACATATACAAAGACAAATCTAAGTACATCTAATTCTGAGATGAGCAAGGTCATGGATACATCAAATCTAACATTCCTCAGTAAATAATACCAAATATGCACTCACCACAAATTGTGCATCTTTCTTTTGATTGAGATTTGGGTGATTTAAAAGCCTAGTATACGGAAAGCATGTTCAAAAGTAGTATGAACTTTCTTAGGGGTACAAGACCTATAAAGTGTGCACCATGTGGTGGTGCTTTGTGCCATTCAAAGTCAGAAGAGTCATAACTATAACATCACTCTATTGGTTGAGAATAACTACATACAAGAGAAGTCATCGGTCATGGAGAGGGAGCGTGTTCAGGCCATCAGCATTGTGTTCTTGTTTATTTTATATGCAGAACAAGCGACGGCAAACTTCCATGTTTGTTATGGAATATGCGTGAATGCTTGTGAATTCGAGAAAGAGAACACAATTGCTTGCCATATCAAATGTTTGGCAAAGTGTGCCTTTGTAAAACCACCCCCGGATCCCTCGTATCCACCAAGTAGCTCTTCTGATTGCAACCTTGCTTGTTCAATTAAGCAATGTGCTAAGTTTGGCGACGGTAAGCTATTCCTCTAACATTCCCTCTCAAAAGAATGAAAATACACCCCCAGCAGTAAATCACTAAAAACCATTGAAAAGCTTCTAGCTATGCAGCTGTAGTTTCTATGTTACATGAGATTTATTGTAAGACCTAGACAGTAAACACTAGACTTTGTTTGCGTTTGTTTTTGTTTGACAAGTATACTTATGCAAAGCTATCTTTTGAACATGACAGATGTGGAGAAAGTGGAAAGTTGTGTGAAGAGCTGCAAGACGAGTACTTGCAGTACTTTCAAAGGCTGATGAAGTTGCAGTTCTGCAAACTGTATAACTAGAACTATATACCAGATTTGCTAAGGCCTTGTAGCAGTGTCAAAATTCATGCTAAGAAAACCAAAAATAAATGATTGAATGTGGTTCAATAAAACTCCGGGAAAGTTTCTCTTGAAATCTTGCCTTATTTTCAATCGTGTTATTATTATACGATTTCTTTAACGACTATTGTCAATCTAGAAGGATCTTCATTACAATCATTGAAGACCATTAGGAGCAAAAGAAGGTCATTGGATAGTGATTAAGAATCAATTGTAACATTTGGAGCAAGTTTGACTTCTATCGTTATGCACCATGTCATTAAAACACGCATAGTTTTGTGGCACTGACTTGGATCTCAGTGATATATGCGTCATTTGCAAGTTGTCAAGGAGCATTATATCCTAAAGATCTTCAAAATGATGGTTAATGTTTGGTCAACTCTACCAACTTTGATCGACTATCTGACCACGTACAGACCATTTTCTGGAGTCAGTCCATGAAAAACTTTTGATGCTTCCAGCAAGGAATTCTTTCATGTAAAGTAGCAGAACTCGGTTCTTTACGACATTAACTTGCCAATTACAAAAACTTTTGATGCTTATCCAGCAAGGAATTCTTTCCTGGAGCTCTCTCAGAGACCAACAATAAACAAGCAATGCCCCATAACTTGGTCCCCCCCCCCCCCCCCCACCTTTCCCTGGTTGGTCAAAACTAAACTTTGATGCGGTTCTAAGAGGTCCCAAAGCATGTGCGGCAATGGTGTGCAGGAACTCATAAGGATCCTTCGAATTTGGGTGCACGGCGATGATCGATACTATTCATCCTGAAGAAGCGGAAGCCTATGCGGCTCTCTTAGCAATTTCAACGGCTCTTTCCCATGGGAAGCAGTATGTTCTGATGGCAGGAGACGCAGTTGAGATTATCGAACTTCTACGTGATACTTCTTTGTCCCCAGGCTGGAGGATAAGGTCTTTTATTTTGTAGGCTAGACAGCTCGTAACCAATTTCTCGTGTTGGGAAGTAGAATTCTCACCTAGACTAGCCAACTGTGCAGCTCACAATCTTGCGGCCGATGCTTACTTTTGTAATTACTCTGGTTTTGTTCCATCATCTTCCACACTTTTGTTTAATTTGGAAGAAGATAGGAACATTGTTGCTACTTGATTCTCCTTTTAATATAAGTTCGTCGGTTTACCAAAAAAAAAACATTAACTTTCTGCCCTCAACTACAGAAGTCAAACAGGCCAGGGGCCCGCAGGCCAACCCGATTCAGCCCATAACAAGCCCAGCCGATTAGGTGAATAATGGTGGCCCAAAGGGTCTAAAGCTGGATCAGGGATGGGCCGGGCTCCATTTTCCCCCAAAGCAGTTAACTCGGGCCTTTTTAAATCCAAGCCCGGCTCAGCCCATGTTCAAGCCTCCATCCAGACGATTTAGTACAAGCCCGGCCCAATCCAAGCCCAGCCCGGCCCTAAAAAATTCAAAATCTACTACATTAACGGCCAGATTTTTCAAAATACAAAAATACTTTTTAACCCTCTAACAGCTATATAACAACTAGTTTGAGGTTTACTTTTGTCCAACCAAATTCCTACAACTCTTTTATACACTTTTACATATTAATCCTGCCAATAACTATAAACGGCTAGTTATTAGAGATATTTTGGTCTGTCATGATGTTTGAAAAATTTATAAATTGATTCATTCTCTTCGCATTTTTCAGACCAATTCATAACTCTCTATTATCCACGTTGACTCTCTATTATCCACATTCTACTAACACTTTTGTGTATTCTTAAACGTTACTAAGTACTAAAGCTCTCAATTTTTCAATTACCAGCATTCTTTAATTATTAGTCGATACATTTTGACTAAACAATATTATTTAGTATTTTTAGTCCTTTACAATTTTCATAGTCGTACCAGTTTTGTTTTTATTACTCTCAAACATTTTAAAAAATATGTCATTCTTCAAGACTATGAAAATCACGTAGCAAAAAAACGTTCACTACCACAAGCACCACAATTTTTGAAATTGTATTAGAAAAAAACCCAAATTGTAGTCTAATTATGTCAAGTGTTTGGCTGCCATAAGTTATGGCAGCCAAACACTTGAGATTTGGCTGCCATAACAAACTGCATTGTGTTTTCTTCCATGAACTACGGCCTTGCACTTGCTTCTACAATCTCACAGTTCATTAACGTCCTCGTCATTATTCACGATCCCACTCCAGATTCCACAGGATGAGCAATCTGAATAGGTATGTGCATGAAAACAAGATATAATCCTCCTACAAACGTAGTGGTGAAAGTTTAAAACTCACATGTACATGAATTTAAGCTTGTCGGCATCTTGCATTGCAGCTGACCAAAATTGTTACCTTTCTTTATGTCAGCCTAGCCTGGTACTCTAAGAAGGAAAACATAATTTGCGTAAATTGTGCAATAGTGGGAACCAAAAGTTCTGAGATTTGGCCAAATTGAGTGATGTGAGATATGAAGAAATGGTGACAGAATTCGGAATCCATGCATGTGCAAGATGATGTATTACACGGACGATCCACCTGGTGATCTTACTGAAGTCTGCATAGCTCTGCATAATTGTGCTTACGTTCACGTTGTTTAAGTAAGAAAGTGGTGGAGCAACTCACTGGAAATTGTCTTCAGTTTTCTTAGTCCAGTGCCTTTTACATATATATGTCATTTTTAGATGCGTTTTGAGCTGTTGATACTCGATGTAATTGGACTTTTGTTTCCTAATATCTAATGGAATAATGTGGTGGCTAGAATTTATGATAAAACACGTTTGCAGGTATAATTTCTGCCAAGAACGAGAGGACATACAATTAAGTACGGAGTACTATTTAAGAAAATTCAAAAAATCTAGAAAATAAGGTTGGGGTTTTGGTAGATGAAGAAGCTACCAATAGAGAGTTGCTGAAGATTTGTACTTTTTGCATAAATGTAGTATCTTCGTGAGATCACGCGACATCAATTGATCATACGCACACGTATGTCCCCACCTGGTCGAGAAACTCTTGTCTGGTGAGAAGGAAAAAAAAGCCCTAAGAAGAATTGCGCTCCTTCTTTGGCTTTTATTAGCCGCCTAGCCCCTCTGCTTCTAGTTGTGCTTCTCCGTCCTCCTATGTCTAGTACTCCTACCCTTCTTTCTATCGAACTGACTTTGAAAAAGAAACACTAAACTAGTTTAATCTCTTGTCATGTTACCCTAAATTATGTGCCTATTTACATAAATAGAACTCTCGTTAGCCTTTCTTTTTCTTTTCTTTTTTTGTGGCAGATGAGTGAAAAAATGTGTGAAGAATTGCGAGACAAGTACCTCCAATACAATCAGAGAAATTGAAGTTGTAGTTCAACAAAAAAATGTAGAACCTATAGGCATATAAGAGACCTAAGGACCCGTGGAGCGTATGAAGAAACTAGATGAAGGGTTGACTGGGATAAAATTGAACCCATAGTTATATTTCTGTTGATAAAGCAAAAGTTGTCCTCGCCTTGTATTATCTTGGAAGTTTCTCTTGAAATCTTGACCTGATTACACCTTTGACTGTCATACGATTTCTCTGCCACAACAGATTGACATGATAATAGTTTGACATCAGTTACAATTTCAACCAACATGTATATTTTTACATGTTAATACAACTCTTTAAGTCAAAATATTGCATGATTTTCGGATTATTGTATCGACCATCTAAAACCGTTGAATCACGAAGGACATACAAAGTAGAAGAAGGGGGGACACAAAAATTATTTCATTATATATTCAAAGGTCCTATATGATCTGGACCATCAGTCCCAACTGCTGATATTTTCTACTTTAATCCAAACTATCACCGCCTTGTTCCTTTAAAAAGACCGTATTTAAAAAGTCAACAATCTCTTTTCTCCTTTCTTCCTATTCTCTCCTTGCATGCTTAAAGTACGAAACAATGCATGAAAATAACAAACTAGTTTTAGAAATTACTGCATCTTTAAAGGCGAACGAAAGCAAAAAAAATCCCCCCCTCTTATAGTGACCATAGCATTGGTTTGGTCTTTGATAACTTCTTTTTGTTTGGCTTCTTCCTTTTTTTTTTTTTTTTTTAGAGGAGAAATAAACTGATATGTAAGAGGTCATGCGGGCTAAGCAAAAGATTACATCAATATGTTAAATATAATTAACAAAATAGAAAGCTAAAGATTGTTTACATATACATAGTCATATCTAAAGTCATCTAATCTTGAGATGAGCAAGGTCATAATACTTCAGACTTAGTCTTGCATGCAAAAATGGCCAAGAATTTGAGGTCTTATAACATTCCTGAGTAAATAATACCAAATGTGCACTCAACGCAAATTGTGCATCTTTCTTTTTATTGAGATTTGGGTAATTTAAAAGCTGAGTATATAGTAGCATGTTCAGACATAGCATGAACTCTCTTAGGGGTACAAGACCTATAAAGTGTGCACCATGTGGTGGTGCTTTTGCCATTCAAAGTCAGAAGAGTAATAAATATAACATCACTCTATTGGCTGAGAACAACTACATACGAGAGGAGTCACTGGTCATGGAGTGGGAACGTATTCAGGTCATTGGCATCTTCTTCTTGTTTCTATTATATGCTCGACAAGCGGCGGCGGACTTCCATGTTTGTTATGAAATATGCTTGAATGGTTGCGAATTCGAAAAAAAGAACATTTTTTTTTGCCATATCAAGTGTTTGACAGAGTGTGCCTTTGAAAAACCACCCCCTGATCCCTCGGATCCACCAAGCAACTCCTATTATTGCAACCTTGGCTGTTCAATTAAGCAATGTGCTAAGTTTGGCGACGGTAAGCTATCCCTCTAACATCCCCTCTCAAAAGAATAAAAATACACCCCCAGTAGTGAATCACTAAAAATCATTGAGAAGCTTCTAGCTACGCAGCAATAATTTGTATGTTTCATGGGATTCATTATAAGACCTAGACACTAAACACTAGCCTTTGTTTGCATGTGTTTTTGTTTGTTAACTATACTAATTCAAAGCTATCTTTTGAACATGGCAGATGTGGAGAAAGTGGAAAGTTGTGTGAAGAGCTGCAAGACGAGCACTTGCAGTACTTTCAAAGGCTGATGAAGTTGCAGTTCTGCAAAATGTATAACTAGAACTATATACCAGATTTGTTAAGGCCTTGTGGCAGTGTCAAAGTTCATGTTAAAAAAACCAAAATAAATGATTGAATGTGGTTCAATAAAGCTTGGGAAAGTTTTTCTCGAAATGTTGCCTTATTTTACATTTGTGTTGTCATTATACGATTTCTTTAACGATTATTGTTGATCTAGGAGGATCTTCCTTACAATCATTGAAGACCATTAGGAGCAAAAGAAGATCACGTACTGGATACTGATTAAGAATCAGTTGTAACATTTGGAGCAAGTTCGACTTTTGTCGTTATGCACTGTGACATTAAAACATGCATAACTTTATGACATTGACTTGGATTTGAATTATATATGTGCTGTTGGCAAGTTGTAAAGGAGCATTACATCCTAAAGACCATAAAAATAATGGTCAATGTTTGGTCAACTTTACAAACATTGATTGACTATCTGACCACTTATACACCACTTTCTGGAGTCAATCCAAGAAAAACTTTTTATGCTTATTTTACAAGGAATTCTTTCATGTAAAGTAGCATAACTCAGTTCTTTACAACATTAACTTGCCCTCAACTAGAGGTGTCAAATGGGCAGTAGGCCCGCCGGCTAGCCAGGGGCGGACCACCCCCATGACCCGGGGGGCCACGGCACCCCTCAACATTTTTGCAATTTTTTTATAGTTTTTTTCGATAATGAATATGTTTTAAAAAATAAACATATTCAAAATTTATAAAATATTTACGCAAATACCACTATATCGTAACATTAATTTATTATGATTTCATTTTGTTGTGTTTTTTATTCTTTGTGCCACCTGCTGTCATAATCTTTGTCTTTGTCATTTTCTTGTCGTTTCTTCATTCTTCCAAATCCCATATTCTAAATCTTCAAATTACAACAAAACAAGAAAAGATTAAGGTTAGTTCTGGGTTTTTTAATTTAAATTCTTATAGTTTGTTAACTTATACGTGACTAATGTACTCATACAATTGATAATCATATTAGTAATAAATCTATACAATAACATTTAAGCTTCTTTCGTGCAAAATTAGTAATTTATTGTTAACTAATACTAACCTTAGCAAGTTAAATAAATCACTATGCGTAGTGAAAATGTATTGTTGGTAGTCAAATTGAACAATCTATTTTGTATTTAACTTATTCAATAGTAACGCTAATTATAACGTGTTTTTTATTACTTATATTTTATATTAACTTGAACCTTTGGAATTCTTTTATGTTAGTTATCAATTTTTTTATGATTTTTTGGCACCTCCGATAAGATTTTTTGGATCCGCCCTGCTGCCGGCCTGATCCAACGCATAAAAAGCCCAACCTTATAAGTGGACAGTGGTTGCTCGGATCCAAAAGGTATAGGGCTGGATCACGGTTGGCCTCCATTTTCCCCCAAAAGCAGTTGGTTCGGCCCTTTGTAAATCCAAGCTTGGCTCGGCCCATCTCCAGGCCTCGATCCAGCCCGCTTTCAGTCCAAGCGTGGCCCTATCGAAGCCCAGCCGAGCCCTAAAAACTTCAAATTTTTCAACATTTTTAGAAACCCCCCCCCCCTCATCCCTTCCCTTTTTTTCACAACGGCCAGATTTTTCAAAAATACTTTTACCCATCTAACAACTAGTTTGAGGCGTACTTTCGCCCAACCATATTCCAATAATGACCAAAATAAATGATCAAAGTCATAAATACATCAAATCTAGCCTTGCATGTAAAAGTGGCTAGATCTTTCATGCCTTATAACATTCCTGAGTAAATTATACCAAATATGCACTCACAACAAATTGTGCATCTTTCTTCTATCATTGAGATTTGGGTAATTTAAAAGTTGAGTGTATGGAAAGCATGTTCAGACGTGGCATGAAATTTCTAAGAGGTACAAGACCTATATAGTGAACACCATGAGGTGGTGCTTTTATGCTATTCAAAGTCAGAAGAGTCGAAACTATAATATCAATCTCTATTGGTTGAGAACAACTACATAAAAGAGGAGTCGTCGGTCATGGAGCGGGAACGTATTTGGGCCATCAGCATCGTGTTCTTGTTTCTTTTATATGCAGGACAACGGCGGCAAACTTCGTTTATTGTTACGAAACATGCGTGAATGCTTGCGAATCTAGAAAAGAGAACATAATTGCTTGTCGTCTCAAGTGTTTGGCAGATTGCGCCTTCCCTCCCCCGGATCCCTCGCATCCACCAAGTAGCTACTCTGATTGCAACCTTGGTTGTTCAATTAAGCAATGTGCTATGTTTGGCGACGGTAAGCTCTCCCTCTAACATCCACTCTTAAAAGAGCGAAAATACACCTCCGTTAGTGAATCATTATGAACTACGGAAAAGCTTCTAGCTGCGCAGCAATAGTTTGTATGTCATATGATATTTATTGTAAGACCTAGACACTAACACTTGCCGTTGTTTGTATGTATTTTTGTTTATCGACTATACTAATGTGAAGCTATCTTTTGAACATGGTAGATGTGGAGAAAGTGGAAAGTTGTGTGAATAGCTTCAAGACGAATACTTGCAGTACTTTCAAAGGCCGATGAAGTTGCAGTTCCTCAAATTGTATAACTATAATGATATACTAGATTTGCTATGGCCTTGTGGCAGTGTCAAAATTCATGCTAAAAAATCAAATAAATGATTGAATGTGGTTCAATAGTGCTCTGGGGGAGTTTCTCTTGATATCTTGCCTTTATCTTATAATTATGTTGTCATTATACAATTTCTTTAACGACTATTGTTAATCTAGGAGGAGGATCTTCATTAAAATAATTGAAGACCGTTACGAGCAAAAGAAGATCATTGAAGAGTGATTAAGAATCAATTCTAACATTTGGAGCAAGTTTGACTTTTGACTGTGTCATTTAAATAGCCATGTTTTTTGTCAGACTGACTTGGATTTGAGTAATATGTCTCGTTGAAAAGTTGTTGAGAAGTATTACATCTTACAGATTCTCAAAATAATGATCAATTTTTGGTCAAATATACCAACTTTGATTGACTATCTGACCACTTTCAGGCCATTTTCTGGAATCCGTCCAAGAAAATGGAATCCTTTCATGTAAAGTAGCAGAAATCGAATCTCTACAAAATTAACTTTTTGCTCTCAAGTGAGGTGTCAAACGAGCTAGGGGCCACGGGCCAGCCCTATCTAACCCAAAAAAAAGTCCGGCCCGGCCCGGCCAATTAGGTGAATAATAATGGTGGCCCGGATTCAAAGGGCCTACGGCCTTGATCGAGGCTAGGCTATATTCTTCCCTCGTAAAAGCCCTGCCTGGCCTGCGTTTTTTAAATCGAAGCCCGGGCTGCTCTAAAAAATTCAAAATTTTCAAATTCCCCCTTTACCCCAACAGCCAGATTTTTTAAAAAGTACACTTTTACCCCTCTAACAGATATTATAAAGATTAGTTTGAGGGGTATTCTTGTAGAACCATATTCCAAACAACTCTTTTTTGCAATTTTAAATATTTACCTTCCCAACAACAATAAACGATTACTTATTAGGGCTGTTTTAATCTTTTATGAGGTTTGATTACCCTCCCAACAACTATAAACGGCTAGTTATTATGAGAACTAATTCATTCTTCGCATTTTCACACCAATTCACAACTCTTTCTTATTTACATTCTTACTTGTTACAGTACTAAGTATCGGTATATTATGTATATGCCGTATAACGATTGTATAGTCATTTTAAAACTACAAAGTGATAACATTAGACCTGGCAAAAAAAGACCCGGACCCGCGGGTCGATCCGTACCCGGCCAAAAAACCCGAGTACGGGTAGGTATTTTGAAGACTCGTTGAAAATAGACCCGTACCCGAACCGACCCGTATTTTTCGGGTAAATACGGGTCGGATACCGGTTACCCGGGCTGCCCGTTTTTTCTCCCTATAAAAATGCTAGGGTTTTCTGTTTTAATCTCCCAGTCACATTCTTCTCTCATCCTTTCCATCAGCCACCACTCCTTCCTCTCCCTCTGTCTCTCTCTGTCGATCTCCAATTGCTCTACGGCACGACGCCGCCCTCTCGCCCACCTGTCAGATCCATTGACGGCAGCTATCCCCATCAACTCGACGGCCAGCATAGTCCCTCTCACGCTCAGCCACGAGATCCGCCACAGCTCCGCCTGTCTTCGATCAGATCCGCATCGGCTCCGTCGCCATCGCTCCTCGCCACCGCCTCCGTCGCCATCGCTCCTCGCCACCGCCTCCGCCGCCATCGCTCCTCGCCACCGCCTCCGTCGCCTCGCCACCGCCAGATCTACTTGTATTCTTTGTATTTAATCTTTTGTATGTATTTAAGTATTGTAGGTGATTTTTTTTCCAAATCTGCTTGTATTGTTATTTTGTATTACGAGATAATATTTTTTTCAGATCTGTAGGTGATTTTCTGGTATTTGTGTTAAGTTAGTTGGCCTATTGTATATTTGTGGTTGGAGACTTGGAGTTGAGATGATGGATTGGATTTGGGAATTGAATTTCAGATGATCAGATAATTGTAGAAATTAATCCAGTAAATATTTGTTCATTTAATAAAAAATTCAAAAATTAATAATTTACCCGCGGGTAATACCCGCCCCGCCAGGGTAGGGTACGGATTTTAAAAAACACTACCCGGGAAAAATCGAGTAATTTTTACCCGAACCGATTTTACCCGTACCCGGTCGGATTTTACCCGTACCCGACGGATTTACCCGTTTGCCAGGTCTAGATAACATAAGGAAACAATACACTTTATTAACGGGTGTTAACATGGCTGATATAAATTTTATATTTTTTCTCAGACTATTTCATTTGTGAATTTTATGATTTCACTCTAACCTTAGAGATTAACACTATAAAAATATTCCAAACCCGGTTTTTAGGTTATTAAGAATGAGGCACATTCCATTTGTTCTTTTTAACTATAGTTGATGGCATGGTTTGATTGAAAAAATTAACAGATTGGTACTCAGTTGGTCAAAAAAATTAAGACCAAAGCTTAAATAAAATGTAGGATTTAGACTTTAAGATTAGATTGATATTTCTCTTCTCCAAAAAATTGTAAAAAAAAAACTTACAAAATCTCTGCATACCTTGAGCTTATGACTAACAAATCTAAGACAAACAATTATAGGTGGACCTCACCGACAACCATTTTAGTCTTCGAGAACCACCCTCAAAAGAATTGGATGGTTACCTTACAACGCAAAACGTTAGAAATGGACCTCGTGTTTACTTATGATATATTAGTTGTGGGTTTAAACTGTGGCGCTGCGGCAACAATGGTGTTGTTGATTTGTTAGAATAATGCCTTGACCCTGTGCGGCTTAACGATCAAGTTATTCTTTAGCAACGTAATTCCAAAATGAAACTTGTTTGATGATACTCCCGTATGAAGTAAGGAATATCACTTCATCATCGAAACTTGTTAAGTTATCATCTGCTCTAAAAACTTAAGTTGTTAGAGAGTAGACCCAACAATATTATCATGTTTAACACTCCTTTTCATGTACAAGCCCCCGGTTGCACGTGGAGGGACAAATCAAGTCAAAAATAAACTGAGTGCAAATAGCACTATAATAAAGAGGAACCAGATATGCAAGTGAGAAGAATCGACCCCAATACTTTATTAAACCAGAGCTATGATACCATGTTAAGTTATCATCTGCTCTAAAAGCTTAAGTTATTAGAGAGTGGATCCAACTATGTTATCATGCTTAACAAAACTTGTAAAAGTTTGAAACCTTTTTAATAAATGGGAAAATACCACTGCATTTATTGATGTTGTATGGTCATATCAGTCAAACCTAATATATCTACTAATATGATGCATGTAATTTCAGAATTGCATGCTTTCTTACATTTATATCCTTATATTGTTAGCATACCGTTAGAAAATTGTTCGGTATTGGGTCATATTAACATACTATATTTTCACAAATGACAATTGGAACATATAGCTACACGGTGAGTTAATTCACTACACATTCACGTCTTTCCCCATAAATTTTAGACAATTGAGTTTTCTTGTTTTTGTGTGTGTAAGAGACTGAGAAAGGGAGAGAACGGGGGGAGGGGGGTTTGAGTGAGTGGTTCATCAATTGGCTAGAGTTCTTAATAGGTTTTAGTAATGCAATTTGGCCGTGAAATGCATGTGATATTCCAATTGATATTGATTTATTTTTGTAAGTGAGTTTCTAGACAATTAAGCAGCAAGTAAGTGTGTGTTTGTAACCATAAAATTAATGAAATTTCATTTCAAATACTCAATTTTTGTTGTTTGGAACATTAAAAAGAGAATTTGGATTTGGATTTTATGGGATTTGACTGGATTTATTTCTATATTACATGTGGATATACTTGAATTAAAAGTAATTATTTATTTATCTTACCTTTTTTTTTATCTCTTCAACAATGAACTCACCACCATCGTTTTCATTGTCGTATTGTCACTCCACTTTTACTACTGCCGCCACTAGTATTACTGCCACCGCTACTACCATCACTAGCACCGTCGTCGCCACCACTACCATAACCAACACCGCCACTGCTACTGCCACCGCTGTTGCGGCGGCCCACCACATCACCGCCACCACTAATGCCACCGACATCACTATTGGCGTTACTGAATCACCACCAGTTACACCTCAATACCACCACCACCTCCATATGGTGGCACTAGCATACTTGAAATCACTTATGATATATTGTTTTTCATCGTAAATTAAGGATATAATTATCTAAAATTTTATTATTTTTCCATTTCCTTTATTCTGTAAACACAAAATAGAAATTATGTAATTTGAATTTCCTTCCGTTCCAAACAATAAAAAGTGAATTGAATTTCAAATCCAATTCCGAATTTGAAATCCAAATCCTAAAAGAATTGATTCCTAATAAACCGTAGGTATTAAGATAGGTGAGGGTGGTGGCCGTTGGTGGATGAAAGGAATGAATTTTGGGTGAGCGCCACCGTTGACGACAACAGAGTGTTTGTGATGGTGATTTTGGTAATGGCCAGTGGTCAATTTTGCAAGTGCTTTAGTGAGTATATTTTGGGTATTAATTTTGGAAGTATCGGAACTTGATGACAACATTTCAGGTTGGATTAGATAAATAGGTTGGCCGGAAAAGAACCAGAAACGGTTGGCATTGACATACGAAAGAAGATAAAAAAAAATCTCGAAGTTGGTCTGAGGAAGAAGGAGGAGTGAAAGGAGTAAATCTTGATGTGAGGGCTAAATGAGTCCTTTAACAAAAAAAATGTCATTTATCATGTGTATATCACTCGATCAAATGATGGATGGAGACCGAAGTATTTGATATTAATAATAAATGGGAATATATATGATATTACGTGTGCAATTCAAAACGGGCTAAAATCTTGCGAACTTTTTACTAGAAAAAAAATTAAGAGGGTCAAAGTTTGTTTAATAATACTTTTAACATTAAAGAGAAAGACAATGAGCGAAGCTTACATGATGAAAATGCAAGCATTAATCAAATCCTAATTAAATATTGTAAATACAGTAGTCACTTAATGAATCAATGATGAGTTGTAATTAATGATTGTCTAAGTTATGTTACAAGTAGTAGAAGAGCTTAAACGATTACAATGGATTAAAACAACATATGGAAGTGAGATAGATGTCGGTAGTGGGGGCTAAAATATAAAAATTGGAAGTGAGATAGATGTCGGTAGTGGGGGCTAAAAAGTGTTGCCACAGAAAGAGGGTTCGTTGCCACGTAGAGGTGCCACAAATGATGCAGTCTAAGTTGGCTTCTGAGTGGCCAAAGTGGGAGACAACAAGGATGGAATAAGGGCTGAGAGCAAGGCTCCTCAGACAGGACGCGAGGGCTGGCAGCGCCGCGCAGGCAGGGTGACGACGAACAGGGCCGGCGGTTGACAGTCCGAGTCGAGAGTTCAAATGTCTTTCTCTCACTAGAAATCCAGAGAGAATAAGTTTTAGAGAGAGAAAGTGAAATCTTGAAAATGAGAGAGAAGTCCTTGAATAAGCTCCAAAATCCACTATATAAAGGCACAAATGCGCGCGTGTCATCACCCGACACGTGTCGTCCCCTGGGAGCAACACGTCACCAGGGGGTCCAAAGTATTGATTGTCCGTCGAATTGCCGGTCCCCGAGTTCGTGCCGCCCTGCCCTTGCAGCGTCCCTCTGCCTGTCTGAGGAGACTGACCACACCGCGGTAGCGTGGCCAGAGTAGCCCGTTGCCCCAGCCTCCAGTCCAAGCCCTTACTGAATCCCACGAGATGCGTCATGAGACGCGCCGAGATCCTGGCAGCGGTGAGGGTTGCCCCTGCAGCCAACTGCCAGGCGGACTAGGCGCGATGCCCTCCGAGGACCTGCTCCCGTCCCGGAGTGACCCGGGGGTCATTGCCCTGGCGGTGTCGATGATCAATGGTAACATGAGCGGCCATGCTCACAGCTCAATGCTCAGAGTCCGTGGCGAGGGGTCCTCGTGCCGGAGCACTACGAGCGGAGCCCCCTGGTGAGTCCGTCGGGTGATTGTGTTGGCGATGGCCTTAGGGTTGCAAGCACGTTCCGCGGCGAGGGCCGGAGCCTTGTGAGTTGATTGAGCCGGCGAGGGCTTCATGGTTGCGAGCCCGTCCCGCCGCGAGTTTGATTGAGTCGGCGACAATGAGCGTCGCGCTACTGAAGATAGCAGGGGTGTGTTGTTAGAGCGAGAAACCAATGCCGTGCAGCAGGTCCCCCCCCCAAGGACAAGGGAGGCCGACCCCCTTCTTAGGGGAGTGGCCGACCCCTTTACAAAGTGGGTGGCCGACCCCTTTACAAAGTGGGTGGCCGACCCCCTTCTCAGGGGGGTGGCCGACCCCTCGGGGGGGGAAATGCACTTTCGATCGCCGTCTGAATGCTTTAAGGCGCGGAACGCTTTGACCGAGCAACGATGTTGAGCATCGGAGCGCTTTGACCGAGCAATGATGTTGAGCATGTTTGACTGCCGAGCGGGTGACGTGTCGTGCCACTGGGGTCTTTTAGCGGGCCCTGGGGTGCGGTCCGGATAGGTTGTGAACAAAAAGTAAAAATTATCTTAACTGTAGTAGAAGAGCTTAAACGATTACAATGGATTAAAACAACATATGGAAGTGAGATAGATGTCGGTAGTGGGACTGGGGGCTAAAATGTAAAAATTGGAAGTGAGATAGATGTTGGTAGTGGGGGCTAAAAAGTAAAAATTATCTTAACCGTAAGTTTAGATATTTAAGAATTTCGTTAACAAAATGTGTTTTAACATAATACAAATCTGATCGCCTACGACTGTGAATAAGAAGAAAACCACATCTCCCGTTCAACTCAGAGTCTGGTTTGACAAGGCTAGTTGAAGTCTAGAGCGATCAGACAATGTACTGCGCTTGCAATTCTCCTTGTCTCCAAGAGTGAAGGCTGAGTGATAAGCCGTAGCATACATCATCTGAAGGAAGAAGCGTGTAGCGCAAATCAGATTTTGTTTGTCATGTGCTGTTTATGCCAAAGATTTAAGTGCAGAGAGAGCGGCTACTAAATGGTAAGCTACGTTGAGAGATTCATTGAACTGAAGACCACCCTAATACATGGTACAAAAGAGGCAAGCAAAACAAAAAAAATTAGATAGAGGAGTACTCGCGATCGTCAACGTTCCCTCTTTCTCTTTGAGAACGTGACATGATCATACACCCAGCATTATAGAATTACTTTTGGAGTTAAGGATGATAGCAATTTGGAGTTCTAAAAGTCCTGTGAGAGGATCTAGATCTACGCTCATATGATTATGAAAGACGTACTCAGTTTGCCTATGGGTTTTATGGGTTTTACGGAGACAAACATATGTCCTCAAGCCTTGACAAAATTAACTTCATAAAAAGGTTTATATTTGACTTTATCTTATTTTTCATATCCAACCATCTCAATTGATGAGTGTCAATCAGTTCGGTTAAAATAAGATACTGACTATAAAATTATCTTCGCTAAACTCACATTGAGCTCGTAGAAGAGCGTATTGGTTGACCAACCTAAGATAAACAAGTTGCCATATATCTATTTTAGTTTATAAGAAAAAACCCAAAAAAAAGAATTTGAATAAATTACCTTACACGAAAACATTCAACAAATAGACCTTAAAAAAAAAAAAAAAATGGAGCTGGACTTTACTTGGTAGGCTGCACAAGTACTTTATCTATACGTGACGGCAAAATAAAATTAACCAAAAAAAATCTAATCTAATCTATCTTCACCCTTTTTCCAACCCAAACCTGACACTAGATAGATCACCACCAACAAACCCTAATTCACCATCAATTTGGTCTGAATTAGTTCAGGAAGTTTGGTCATACGCTGTTTGGTGTGTAAATTGAGAAAAGTTAGGGCTTTTTTTTTTTTTCCCTGGGATGGCGAGTGCTGGGGAGGAAGATGTGGAGTACGAGAGCGATCCGGAGGAGGCGAAGCGGCTGTTGACCACGCGTCGGAGGGAAGCGAGTGACGACGAGGCGGACGAGGAGGAGGATGAGAGGGAGGCACCGCTGTTGAGGAGCGATTCTAGGGCTGGGGTCGGTTCCGACAGCGAATCGGACGGTCAGGGTGCCGCCGAGGAGTACGAGGACGAAGAATCCGAGGTAGAGGAGGAGGAGGAGGATGACGTGGCGCCGGCGGTGGTGGGGCTGGTCCCGGGTGATGGGGGATCTGAGGGGCAGTTGAGGAGTTTGAAGGGGAGGAGCTGGGCGGATGAGGAGAAGAAGGAGGATGAGGCAATGCAGGGTGATGGGGTGCGTGACGAGGACGGGGATGAGAATGACGCTAGGGGGGAGGGGGAGGGGGAGGGGGAAGGAAGGTGAGGGTGAGGGTGAGGGTGAGGAGGATGGGGGGGATGGGGAGGGGGAGAAGAAAGAGAACGAGCCGTTTGCGGTGCCCACGGCCGGTGCGTTTTACATGCACGACGACCGGTTTAGGGACAGCGTCGGTGGGCGAAACAGGTATTAAGGACCTCTAAGCATTCTGTCTATGCTGCTGATTGTTACTTGCAACTAGAGTTACCTTATTTTATTTGCTTGAAAATATGGGAATTAAGTTCTCCGTGAATGTGTGTAGTGTTCGTATTTCGAAATATAGAATTGGAACAACGAGTGATAGAATTAGTTCAGATTCTACTGCTGCGAATGTATTTTTTTTCACTAATCAAGTGATAGGGTCATCTTCTTTTTGCTTGGATGGGGCCAACTTACAGAAGAAAATTAAGGAGTAGAAAGGGTAGCAACGCAGTTACATGAGCTCCTGCATCTAGCTCAGTGATAGAGAGCATTACCCAGTTTGCTCATGGGAGGAAGAAACTGTGCACAGATTTAACATTTTGTCATTCATTGCACAAAGTGTAGAGAAACACTTACAACACATTGGCCTTGCAACTAGACTTCATCGTTGTACTTGTGAGGGAAGACTGTAGAAAAATGGGTTGAATATGGGTGAGCCTTTGTAGGCGCCAAAAGGTCTTTTCTTTCTTGGAAGTTTGTAGAGTAGGAAAAGGGTTATCTGCACAAGCTCCTTGAACCACAAGATGTTTATGGAATCCACATCCTTGCAAAATATAGATAAGTAATGCTACTCTTCCTATTTTTTTCCCCTCGTATTTTCACTCCCGAACAATGTAGCACTTTACTAGAGGCAGATTGCGCACTTCTTTCATACACTTAAATTTTGGAATGAAATGGGAAGCATGGCATTGCTCACTATTAGTTAATCATATCCATACTGCTGTCACTAAGGTCACATGTATTATCTATTGCCAATTCATCATTATAAGACAAAACTGGTAACAAGTACCAGTGTATGAGAGCTCGTATTGCTTAAAAGTCAGTAAAGGAAGGCTTTTACAGTGTGCCGTAAATGTTAGCGCCCATGGGCAGTGATGTTTGGAATGTCAGACTTTTTTTAGAAGGACAGAGAATTGACCACTGCCACACGGAAATCCCGATTATGCTTATGCTTATCCTCCTAGTTATTACTTGTGAAATTGTATGAATTTTACGTAGTGAAAAGAGATCCGAGGTTGATGAGCTAGCAATTTGGTAGGCTAAGTTTGTTTTAATTCCTGCTGGGTTTGGCCTTTTATTTTGGCTAACTTGGCCAATTCAGTGGCGTTCCCTCATGAATTTTGTGGTTTAAGTTGGAAGGTCAGTACTTATACGACAGTCTTAAATGTTAATGCTTGTGTTATAAGAAATAGGGTTTTGTAATCAGTTAAACAAGTGACAACATTAATGTTAAGGATAGAGAAGAACCCGATGGTGACAGACTTATCAAAAAATAAAAAACTGATGGTGGCAGGGAACTACTCACCATGGACAGCAGTGACAAAATAATACGTTTCTAATGGATGAGATGACTTTTAGCTATGTTAAGTGACCCTGTTTGACAGCACCTAGCTAAGTTTTTATCTCACCTCATTCTTCACATTAATGGGTGAGGCGCTCAAGCCCCGAGCCAGTCCGTTTTTAATGAAATCCCTGATGGGATTTTCTTCTGGTTGGATAATCATGATAGAGTTTGGCACGTGGGAATGGCTGCTTATCTGGCATTATGAGAGAATTTTGATAATGAACATGACAGGAACCTTTTGGAGTGGATTTTATGATTATTTACCACCTGGGCAGGTCTGAAAAAAGAAACAAGTGAACACGATGGAAGCCTATAATGCCTGCATATTATTTGCGTTCCACTTGCTTGATTTGTTGTGTGATGAACTTGGTTTCCTCTATGATAGACCAGGACAGAGAAACTAAGACTTACCAAAACCCCTAACTCATCCTTCGTTCCTTTTTACATTTAATTTCCAGTTAGTTGTGTGGGTTGAAAAGATTAGTGATGTGAAACCACTAACCAGAGCACGCAACAATGAGAGAGTGGGAACGAAAGAGACTTGCTTCACCTGCACACATTGCCGATGGCTCACAGCCCAAACTTTTGATTATAATATTCTCTGATTATCTTGGGGATTACATCAATGTTTATAGGTAAATGAAACCCTAAATTTGATATGACTAAACTACTAAGCCCAGATTTTGACTAGAACAAAATTACAATATAACACCCATGCATAACTCTCCTGAATCAGTTGGTATGAATATGAATACGATGAATACACATTTTGATAAGTTGCGTATGTATGGTAAACCTGATATTTATTATCTTTTGTACACGTGATAGGCGAACTCTTGGTGGACGAAAGTTGTGGGAGTCAAAGGATGACAGAAAATGGGGGCATGACAAATTTGAGGAGTTGAGCATTCAGGATAGGCATTATGACGAGGTGAATGGGGTTACTGATTTTCTTTTAAATGATTGCATTTCCCTGTCAAAGGTTAGCTGTTTTAACATGACTCACATACTCTTTTCAGGGCAGGAGGGTTCCTAGAGGTCGTTATCGAGGTCGCGGTAAAAACCGAGGCGAAGACCGTGGATTTCCACGGGGAAATAGGTCTAAAGCATATAACGACAACAATCAGAACAATGCCCCCAAGGCTGTGAGAGGAAGAGGACCTAGAAGGTATCAACCTTCTATGAAGAACGGGGTTGAGGCTTTAGCACCACATAGACAGTGAGTATAAAGTCTTAGACATACCTTTTCGTTGTTACGATTCCTCTTTCTTAAGGATGGCTGAATGAAATACTAATCTGTTGTGCTAAATTTACTAGGTCTGGGAAGTCAGTTGATACAAATTCGTATGGTAGCTCAGGGAGAGTTTCAGCACCTACATCAAGTGTAGACTCTGATCCTGTTCCAGCTAGGAAGCAGGGCTTTGCCTCAAGCTTGAGTTCTGCTTCTCCTCCATTTTATCCGTCTGCCGCTTCCGGTAAAGAGGTCAGTTCAAATCAGAAAAGGGATTCACAAGCTGCACCAATAAACCGGGACTTGCGATCTTCCATGCCACAGTCCAACACAATGCGAGGAAAGAATGTAGTTGATACTATTGGTATGGAGAAGCTTTACATCGATGGTGCAATTACTGGGAAACCTTTTACCAACTTGCAAATGCCACCTCCTGGATCCTCGTTAACGAGTTCCAGTCAAGCTTCTCAGTCAAGGGTTCAGGGGAGAGGTCCAACTCCCTTGGGACATATGCCGCATACATCAACTGCCTCTCATAACCAAGTCAATCGAGCTTCACCACCAACCCAACTTCACAGCATGCAGCGAGCTCCTCTTCAAAACCGACTTCAGCCTTCCTTGCAAGCTTCTGGCCAGCAGTTAGGTCAGCGTCCTGGTAGTGGATCTCAAGCCTCCTCTCCACCAAAAGCAGCTCTTTCAGTAAATTCTTTTGAATCTGGAGAAATGGATTCTCCGCCAGAATCAAGTAAATCCAAGACTGCATTGGTTGGAAAAGGAAAAGGCAGTATCCAAGGTAGTGGAAGGGGCTCTTTTCCATTTGGAGCTTCTGGTAATATGGGTGGTGGTCATGGTGATATGAACTTTCCTGCAACACCAGCATTTTTGCCAGGTAAAGTTTCTTTGGTCACGTTTAACTGGAAAGATTTGGAAAGGGAACATAATGATCTTTGAATTTAGAGTTAGTTGAGACTCCCGATGTTGGGATGTGCTTACTTTATGAACGCTTAAGGTTGTCTTTACTTCAGCTTGTTACAACAGTCGACTACCGTCTACCATGGTCTATTTAATGTTGGTTTTAGTTTGATTTTTTTGTTAGCCAAAGCTCATATCAATATGCAAATGAAATCTAGGCGACATTGATCATAGTTTGTAGCTTTTCATATCAAAACAATAAGAAGATTCTCAATGTGAGATTGTTGCATTGAATGCAGTTATGCAATTTGGAGGCCAGCATCCTGGTGGTATACCTGCTGTTGGCATGGCATTTCCTGGATATGTTGCTCAACCACAGCACGGGGTGGGAAATTCCGAGATGACATGGTATTATAGTTGCTCCTCCATATAACCTTTTTATGTTGCTTTTTAAGGGTGCCTCTTTTTTTTTGTGGGTACATCTTACGTGCTAACATCTGCAATAGGCTGAATGACAACATCTGAACAAAAAGAAAGTGCTTCTTGACTATGAAATCTATTCATTTAATTCTTTTCTAGTTATGGTGCAGTGATCTTACTCGGATTTCTTTCCTTTGTTATTTAGTACTCCCTCCGTCCCAGTTTATTTGCTCGCTTTGACTTGGCACAAAGTTTAAGAAAATTGTCAAATGGCTTTAACTTTCCACTTTTACCCTTCACCAACCAATCTCTGTTCTCTCTCTCATTTACGGAAGATATATGTGCTCTCTCTCTCTCTCTCTCTCTCAATTACAGAGGATTTAAATTTGTAGAGGAAATAAATCTACAGATTTAATGGCAAAAATTTGAGGGCAAAAACCCGTCAGAGGTTGAACACCTAATCAGAATTTACTTTAAATCTGGAGGATTTAACAGCAAAAATTTGACATAAATATGACATAAATTCGGCAGCAACTAATCAGAGCTTGAACAATAGTGCAGCTCACACAATTTCAAATCCGTTCATCTCAACCCATTCATCTCAAATCATGAAAAAAAAATAAGAAAAAAGAGGTTATAGAAAGTTCTAAACCAGGACCAAGTATGCCTGAAAGCCGGTTGCTCGCCTATCGTTTGCCCATGATGCCTAGTTGAACGCCTGCCCACGCTTTGACACAACATTGACGCTTAATCAGTCGACGGTGTGGCTTGGAGGTGGTGGTTTGACTCAGATCTGATGACGATTTTGCCGGCGATTTGGTTAGCCGGAATATGCGCTTGAATAATTGTCTGATTTTGTGGTGATAATAGTAAAGAGAAGGGTGGTGTTGGCAGGCCGGCTGTTGCGGTGGAAAATGGCAGCGGTGGGCGGTGGCAACATGCAAGGTAAAGAGAGGGTGGGGCGGTGACTGTGAGAAGATAAAGAGAGGGTGGGGCCCATTGTTATGTTGGATGAGTGAGAAATCAGAGGAGAAAATAGATGTGGGCCCCATTGTATATTATTTGAGCAAGGGCAAATATGGAAGAGTCTTCACGTTTTTTATCCCAAAATGGAATGCGATCAATTTTTTGGGACAGCCCAAAAAGGAAACTGATCAATTATTCTGGGACAGAGGGAGTACCAGACTGCAATTATTGATCGTAGTAACATATGTTTAGCTGGTTGGTTTAATATTCCCAAGCAAGTTGCAATTATCTCTACCCTTTGCCTCGCGAGGGCTTTTACTTTTGTGTGATTTCACAATCGAACCAGAATCCGCGTACACGTTTTGTGGCCGTAGTGGTTACATGCATTTTCACAGATTTTTTCCAGTCTTTGAGCTTTTAGATGATGTTTTGAAGTGTTTTGAGGTGATATTGTTTTCCCTCTCTTGGTGCTTATGCCTTTGTAAATTTGTCACTTCCGAAGCAACTGTTGCCATGGTTAGTTTTTGAAAGAGAGTCTACTTTGCATTTATCATTATGTTTTGTGACGGCCCTTTAATATGTGTTAGTTTGTATTGTTCTGTATACAATACCATAGCATTATTCCTATACGTGTGAGGGAGTAATGTCAATCGTTTTACAATGTTTAGGCTACCAGTTCTGGCGGGTGCTGCAGGAGCTTTGGGAGCAACATATTGTTCACCGTATCTTGCAGTTGACGGTGCTTATCATGCTCGCCCATCGGGCCAGACATCTGCTTTGCCCTCTGTCTCAAGGTTGGTGGGGTTGTCCTTAGTACGATACTCCTAAGCTTTCTGCTTTTAGTTTATTCTTTTCTGTTCATACTTCAACACAGCATTTGGGCATTTGGCATTCAAGATGCTTCAGTGGTGAGCTAATATCTAATTATTGTTATACACTCCCAGTTATTATCTTCAAAAAATATGGTTTAATTTTCTTGTTTTTGGGCCTGGGAAAGAAAGTTCGAAAATTAAAATGTAATTTGGTACATCCACTCTAGCGAAGTCCTCATAAAACGAAGGGGGCGTGCACGGCTTGCAGAGGGTTAAATGCACATAGCCTGCCCTGGGAGGCTCTCTTTGTGGGCTTTAAAGTATATTTGTCAACTCTAAATGAGGTCTCGTAAGCATAATTCACACGGGGTAGAATCTTATTCTTACCTATCCAAAGAAATAGAGAATCTCGTAGACGGAGTTGCTAGTGATCAATGGAGTCTGAAATCTTAAAACCCTGAATACAATATATGAGGGAATCTTATAGCTAAAGTAGGGATTAAAATATCGTCCCTTCTTTCTTGTCTGTTCATCTTGACTTCACTGACACTAACTGTCATATTTAGCAGTTTTCACCAAGGCGTGAGCTTCTCTCTCCTCTTTCCTATAATGTTGCTGAGTGAGAATAGTTTTTACTTGCTCACTTTTGCCTCAGATCGTCAAACATGTTAACTAAGGATGTAAATTCTTTGATTCATTTGCAGCAAAGATGGTACAAATAAACATGGCAACGAGGTGAAGCCTTCTCAGAAACCTGGTGAGACCCACTGCTTTTTTTGACCTTTTGGTTTTGTTTAATTTGATCAACCTCATATTCATTTGATCATTTTCCATCACATGCGTGGACTAACTCGTGATCCCCACAGCCCTAGCAAATGATGAGTTTGGACAACGGCAAAACAAAGCTCGCAGGCAAGTACAAATTCCTGGCCTTTTGTTATTGCAGAATGAATCACGTCTTTGTTTCTCCGTAGTGAACAATCCCCTTTGCCTCCTGCTTTATATCTCTTTAACTTTGTTGTCTCTGCAGATATACGGAGATGAAGTTTGACCAGAGAAGTACTTAGGTGGAATATTTGATTAAGCAGATAATGGTCAAAATTAGTCCTGCATCAGTTCCTTGTTGCGGATTTCTGAGTTGTACTGTGGTGCTGCAGGCCTCACCCAGGCCCTTTGTGATCTCTGGTACATGTTCTGGAGCACTTTGGGCCGCTATGTATTTCAAGATATTTTAGGTAAGTACTTTATCCTTAGTGTTTTTCTTTTGCTAATTATAAATTTGTATTTATGCTGTTTATTGCCGCTGTTGCCAAGTATCCTGGTGCCTGCACTTAAACCGAATTTGTCTTAACGGGGAGCTTATGCCTATAAGTTGAGAAATTTCTCTTAGTTGAGGAAATTAGAAGTTGTAGCACACTATTTGCCGAGCGTATATTTCTGCTTAGATATTTAAGTGGGCATGGGGGTTGTAAGTTAAGAAAGTGAACATCTGTTCTGGTGATTGTGTTTCTGTTGGGAGTTGAAAGTAGCTTGGGAAATGGTCTGAATGCGGTCCATCAAGTGTTCTTGGGATGCCTGTGCAGTGATTCTGGAACTCTGTTAGCGTCCTTATTTGTATGAATGCACAGTATTCATCTTTATTTAGTGTATCTTATCTGGATGTGCGGTTTCTGATGCCTCTCTCTCTCAGAGGTATATGTACAAACGCCTGCTCATGCTGTGGTCGCCTGAAGAAAAAGAAAAGCGTTGCAGCTTGACGGGTGGCAGTTCTTTGTTCAAATGTGCGGTAGGAAATAAGCTTCGGATTTCTAGATAACCTTTGAAGTTTTGAGTTTCGGTAAGGAATGAGACATTGAAGAGGATAAACAGTGACCATTTTGCTGTGTGTGAATTTCAGGTTTCTTATTCATGGTTTCTTTCTTTGATGAAGCTTGTGAAAGTTGTTGGTAGGCTTCAAAAAAATAACAGAAAAAGAGGAAAAGGACGAGCATTATTGCGCAGCCGGTGTTTGCTTAGTGAAGAATTCTTATCTCAGAGGCAGCGTGCCTGTCGGCCTTAGTCTTAATTTACAAGTATTTTGTTGTTGGTTTGGGATCTCTGCCTGCTCACATGTTTTGAGGAGTTGGGCATATTTGTTTCAAAAGATCAAGTTTGTGCTGACTTATTTGAGTAATTAATATATCTTGCTAGAGTTGTGTGACTATTGATTCCACTTTTGATGCTAGAGTTTAATTCATTGTTACCAACTTTGACGAACTGAAACAAAGTGTCTGGCAAATTATGTTTTTATTTTCATTCTTTTTGCTATATTCTTGTTTTAATCATCTATTGAGTGACAAAATGAAAGAAGTAAATACGAATAGGAGCCCAGGGGGTCACCTCATTGGGAAAAGTGGAAAAGAAATGAACTCTTTGGGGGGTTTTTTTTGATAGAATTTTTTTTTACTGTTATTCAAGTTGTAAAAAGATAGTAACGACTTTGGATTTTGGTAGCAATCGATTGTTGTTAAATATGTTTAATAGTTTTTATTTAGTAATGTAAAAAGGAAAAAAAAAAAGGAGTTGTGTTAAAATTTGTTACTTTTAACAAAATGTCTATAATTATATTTTATAACTATTAATTATCATTATATCATACTTGTTGTTATCTTTATGTTACAAGCAGAGCGACGGTCAAAGTTTATCCTTTTACCCTCACCGACCCTCAACCTTTGTGAGAAAAATGAGTGGTCTTCATTACTAAAATGTGTTACTCCACTTTGGTCTCAATTTTTTTTTAAAAGTAATGATTATTTCATTTTGTATCTTCTTTGCATCTAGTATTTAAACTTAAATTGTTCTTTGAACTATGTATTTTGTTAAAAATTGTACCAAAAACTTCATTGTTTATCTTTTATTGTAATTGCAAAAGACTAAATAAAAATACAGTTGTTTACCCTTTTGACCAATTTTTAGTAGAACATATGATAAAGACAATGAAAAAAGATAAAAGGCAACGATTTAGCGCAGCCTTTCATTCTTTATCAATTTCATGCTCTTCATCTCCACCCCCAAGGATTTAGACTCGGACGCACAAACAAAATAAGCTTTTATCACTAGGTTATTTCTTCGTCTCTAATGTTTAGAGTTAAGTAAAGAATTTATTATCTGCCAGTAATTCTTTGTTTCTAATTTATTCAAGATGCAAGCTCTAAAAGGATAGAATATCTGCCAATTAATCAACAATAAGTTAATATGTCTCCATCAACTCAAGGGAATAATTACAAGTGGACTTTGGAATGCCGAGGTCTGCTCCAAAGTCTAACAAATAAATTAATCATATACCGGATAATCTACCAAAATAAAGATGAAGTTTTTAAATATACCTCCTAATAAATAAAGGCAATAATTACAACTGTATTTTGTAATGACGCTTTCATGCTTTTCTCTAATCTTTCCTCTTTCGTCGTCACTCTTCTGTTTACCCACTCCCGCAGCACGTGCCACCCACCCTCTCTCTCTCTCTCTCTCTCTTCAAGTTTCAGACAGTCTCCTGTAAAAACCTCGAGAACACACACACAAACACACACACAGAGTAGCAATTTGCAAGCGACAAGTTGTTCATTTGCTTCAGCTAATCTACAGAAGTAGCATACAGATCCTTGACGTTGAAGATCACTTGCTCTGACTTGAATCTGACCAGTTCATCGTCTCCATTTTTCCGTAATTCTCGTAAGTCTAGGGTTTAGTTACTTCTAGAGCTTCATTTAGCTAAAAAGTGATCGAATGAGCGTTTGGTATCTCTTTCGTGTAGGTATGTGGTTCATTAGTTGAATTCTGACTATATATACTGGAGTTTTATTCGGTTACCGAGAAAACGGAGGAAATGTATGCTTGTCCGCAGTTCAATTTGTCGCTGTTAAGTTACTGCATCGATTTCGTAGTTTTTTCCTCCTTTTGACTTCTTGCAAATTTTTTCGATAGCATTCTGGAAACATATTGATGTGGATTCGAACTCAAACAGTAATCATAGATCGAACAATTAGTCAAACCAGAGCAAAAGTTCAACGTTTACATTCAAAAATCTATTCGTTCGGAAGATGTTAAAGGGGACGTCTAAGGTGTGATGTGTGGACTACTACTTGTTAAAGCACTTTTTAGCGATATACAGGGTGTGGAAATAGATTTTCCATGGCAAGAAGAAAAATAGAATCTGATTCGGATTCACCTAAGTAATCTATGCACACGCGTTCGCACAAACGTATTATACGTACATATATGTTCAACTCACAGAACATTATAGCATGACGTAATTTTAGTCGTTTGACTTTTGTAGAAGAATATACTGGTGAGTGGTGACTCATGAGGCCTTGGTTTGTGTAGGACTAAATTCACGGGTCTTGGAGCAGTACTTCTAGTGTTGGAAGGTTGACATTACACAATGTTGATTGAGCTTTTGGTAATTGTGTTATAGTTGGAAGTGACTAAATGGAGGAAGGTAATCGAAATATAGGGAGACAGTTGAAGTCCACATTGTCAGGAAGATCGACTCCTAGAAACTCTCCTTCGTTTCGGAGAGCAAGTTCTGGTCGAACTCCACGAAGGGAAGGTAGAATTAGTGGGTTTAATGTTCAGTGGTTTCGGAGCAATCGGATAGTGCTATGGCTACTTTTGATCACTCTTTGGTGTTATGCTGGATTTTATGTCCAGTCGAGGTGGGCGCATGGAGATAATAAGGAAGGGATTTTTGGTTCTGGAAGTGAACCGACTCATGAAAGTTCTACATCTGGGCAAGTTCGTCGACGGGACTTGGTTGCTAATAATGATTCGTTGCCTGTTAAAAATGGGCTCAATAAGAATCAGACTGATTCAGATAACATGGATGTGGTTTTGGTAAACAAGGAGAATGGTGTTCCGTCTCGTAAAAGTGCACCTGTGAAGAAGAAGAAGGGCAAGAGGCAAGGACGTAATTCACCCAAGAAGACTCGTGGTAAGCCCAAAACAGCAGTGGAGACCCAAGTCAGGGAAATCGATGTTCAGGAAGAGGAAATTCCTAAGCGGAATACTTCATACGGAATGCTTGTTGGTCCATTTGGATCGATAGAGGATAGTATTTTGGAGTGGAGTCCTGAGAAGCGATCGGGAACCTGTGACAGGAAGGGTCAATTTGCACGTCTTGTTTGGTCTAGAAAATTTGTGTTGATATTTCATGAACTTTCAATGACTGGGGCTCCACTTTCGATGATGGAGTTGGCAACGGAGCTCTTGAGCTGTGGAGCCACAGTTTCTGTTGTAGTTCTTAGCAAAAAGGGTGGGTTGATGCCAGAGCTTAACAGAAGAAAGATCAGAGTGCTCGAGGACAAAGAAAAGATCAGCTTCAAAGCTGCCATGAAAGCAGATCTTGTCATTGCAGGGTCGGCAGTCTGTTCATCGTGGATAGGTGAGAGCCACTTACTATAGTGTGTGTGTGCAGTTGTAATTGCTAATGTAGCAACTTGTTACCTGACAAAATATATGATTTGATCTAACTATGCAATTAATTAACTTTTATAGTGGACACTGTAATTGTTTGACTTAATACTGATTAGCAATATTTTATGTATGACTTATGTCTTGCAGTCTTTTTTGCTTTCAGTCTGCAGCTCTGTATTCATAATTTAGGGGTTATTTAATTGAGACCGTAGAGCATTGATCTTACAGGCAGAAAGTATCAGGATTTTTGCTGGTTTTTGTAAGAAAGGCTTGTTCGTGGTCATTCATGCTTGGAGTTGCCTTGGGGATGAGACAATTCTATGAAAAACTATGAGGCTACTCCTCATCATAAAGTGAGAAATGCTCGTACATTTCTGTGCAGTTCCCTGATGCCTAATCTGGGGAGTCATACATTGTGTTTTTGGAGGCTTCTGGTTGGCATTCTTGCTATTGTTTCTTGCAATGGCAGAATATACATCAAGAAAAGGTTGTACTGACAGATGTTTTGTTTGGCATGACTAGATAAACAACGTGATCAAACATAAGAATTCAAGTTGAGTAACTTTTTTTTTTGGGATATGTAATTCGAGTTGAGTTACTATAGAAGGAGAGTTTGTATTTTGCATGTATCCACATATTGTCTTTTTGTTATTAATGGTCATCCTTATTATGTCTTCAGAACAATATCTTGAACATTCAATGGCTGGGGCATCACGCCAACTTGTTTGGTGGATCATGGAGAACCGGAGGGAGTACTTTGATCGCTCAAAGCCTTTTCTCAACCGTGTCAAAATGTTAATATTTCTTTCTGAATCTCAGTCTAAACAATGGTTAGCCTGGTGCGAGGAAGAAAACCTTAAGCTACCGTCTCAGCCTGAAGTAGTTCCACTTTCTGTTAATGATGAAGTGGCCTTTGTAGCAGGCATTGCTTGCTCCCTAAACACCCCAGCATTCAGCACTGAGAAGATGCTGGAGAAAAGGTACTTACTGAGAGATTCAGTACGGAAAGAGATGGGATTGACAGATAATGATATGCTTGTAACGTCGTTAAGTAGTATAAACCCTGGAAAGGGCCACTTCTTGCTTCTTGAGTCAGCACGCTTGATGATTGAACAAGATCCTTCTCCCAGTGATTTTGGAATTGGAAGTATGGCAGAAAAAGGAGAAGATTATCACTCTAGGGCTTTGCTTCAGAAGTGGAATAGAGTTGGTGAATCATCGAGCGGATTACACTTCTCTGGTAGAACTTCTGAAGGTTCAAGCAGACCCGAAGTAAAATATCTAGGCATGCCCCATGTCTTTGATTCCAAGCGTGACCCTTCTGTTGCGACTTTTGCGAACAATGCGAATACAAGAAAATTGTTCTCTGATAGTGAAGTAAAGCAGAAACAGACACTCAAGGTTCTAATTGGTTCAGTCGGATCAAAGAGCAATAAGGTGCCCTATGTCAAAGCGGTTCTCAAATTTTTATCTCTTCATTCAAACTTGTCAAAGGCAGTACTCTGGACTCCAGCAACTACACGTGTTGCCTCTCTTTACGCGGCTTCAGATGCATACATCATAAATTCACAGGTAATGAATTGTTGTTAAACTGGAAGCTTTGTGGTTCTGCTTGCTCATACCATATGTGTTGTTGTACGTACAATCTTCACCCAAGGATGAAAGTCGATACGACTTTTAGCTCTTTGGATTCATTTTTAATGTCATGTCATTATTTTATTCGTGTTCTGTTGCTTGTTGCTTGAAGTTGGCTTCCTACATCGCTTGAGATAAAGGTTGCAAGTTTGTCACTACATCATCCCAATTATAAATGACAACGTGTGGTTCTTACAATGCCTTCCTCGGACTGATTTTTCCAAAGAATAGCTAATTACTCATAATTAAGTTTGACCCATACGAGAATGATTTGCTCTTCTAATGTAGAGAGATTCTTCTACCTGTTTTCAGATTTATTTTGTTATTTAAAGGTCAAAATATGTGCTGCACTGTGTTGTTACATTGAGGCAGTTATCTGTGCTAATATGCTCGCGCACTGCTATGATATGATTAACTTTTGCCTGCTATGCATTCAATGCAAAACCTCTAATACTAGTAATCTCTGAAAGGACTTTCAGAACTGAAGAGGGAGGTGGGGGGACGGGATATGCAAAGTTAGCCGCTTGGTGAAGGTGACACGCCAATTGAAGTTATATGTACAAAAACACCTTCTAGCCTTCAATTGTTCTAAATTATACATTATTGGTTTCTCCTTATTCGCATAACTTTTTTCTTGAGGCTACAAATAAACAACACAGAGAACCACGTTTCCCCTTACTTAGGGTTCTGATTTTTGGCATAACCAACTCAAAGTCTGAACTCCGAATACTTTGGAGGAGGTGAGGTCTTCTAGTGGAGTTGGGATATTAAAGACATTCACGGGGATTCAGTTTTTTGTCTTTTTTGCTCACTTCATTACCTTTCGTATCCACTGTTGGCATTTGGCTGAGTGCTAGGTGTGGGAAAGCAGAGTTGAGATGGAAGTCTCTAGATCATCTTGTACAAGGAATAGACACCAGCATTTTGCACTTTCAGATATGTTGCATCCTGTGCCATCTCTTGTAAAACTTTGCAGGATTGGGAGGTGGGGATGTTGTAGTCCTTGCTCAAGTACCTTCATGCCTTACGTCCAGTGGTCTAGATTGAGGTTTTCTATCCCCGGGTGTGTAGTGAAAGAGTATTTTGATGCCCTTAGTAGTTAGCTGATGTGCTTTGTATAGTTGGTCACATTCTCGGAAGGGATGGGAGATCATAATTGGTGTGTTAACCATAAGTACCCCGCCCCCCGAAGGAGGTTTGTTTGGCAACCTTCTTGCTATATGTCATGGGTAAATTTTTGAGGCTGCCACTTTTTTCTGTGTTAGATGCTTACATTTATCAGGAAAATTTAGAAAAAGCATTACTTATCAGTGTAATAAATTTTGAAATACCATGTTCAAATAATCACGCATGTGTCTTGCCTAAAAGAATGCTTGTATGATAAAGTCGGTGAAAATTTTCTTTCTTCTGACTTGAGTTAGGAAAGATTAATAAGTTGTATACCTGTTGAAGTGTGATTCAAAGATGGAGATCAGTCAAAGCAAACAATGAGTATTAATGGTGCTTTTGGATGTTTGTTGGATAAACAATCAGTTCTCCTGTTCACGGTATTAAAGGCAAAAATTACTTGTCCGGGTCGGAGTCGACCTGCACCTGGAATTTAAAGTTGCAGCAAATCAATGAATGACTTATTTTTTGAGTAACTATTATTCACAAAGGACTCCCAGCAAGCAGGGCGAACCCATATACAAGAAAATATGTCCACTTAAAAATGAAAGCACAGCCACATATGTACACTCAAATATGTATACGATGTTAATGTGTTGAACTTGTGTTCTTTTTGAAATTTCAGAATTCGTTCGCTGCAAAGTATGTTGTTTTAAAATAGAGATTTCATATACATTGGACACTCCATAAACTTAATTCTTCTACCAAATAAATTTTAGTTATTTGCGTCATCAATCTATTCAAAGAGTTGGGCGATGGAAGTACGTGGTGTATCTAAATTGTTGAATCTATCAATCACTAGGTTCTGACAAATTTTGCCTACATAGCTCTCTGCTTGGGAAATATCGGCATTACATCAACCTCTGATTATCTTGTGCTTTTTCGTACAGCTTCACTGATTTATAGACTTTTATACAGGGAATTGGAGAAACATTTGGAAGAGTTACGATTGAAGCAATGGCATTTGGTCTTCCGGTACAGTATCAACTTAATGCTTCATATGTTAGCAGTAGCTATATCCTTTTTTGATGATGTTGGCAGTCGTCAATTGAGTTTTGCATAATTAAATATACATACATACATGAACAGATTGCGATAGCATAAATTGTTCTTGGAAATTGTAAATGTCTGCATTCCTTTTTCCGTCACGAATTTACTTAACTTCATGCAACATAGAGGAGCAACTTCTATAGTTTGTCATATTGTCATTAAGTTGTACACTTGTACCCATTTCAGCCTTTTAAATTCCCAGAATTCCCTTTTCAGAATTGCACAAAACCCTACAGGATGTGCTAAAAAGGTCTTGTACTGTCCTAATGACAGAGATAAAATCATGCACAGCCGTGCCATTGCATGAACTTCAATATTGAGACAAGAAAAAGAAAATGTTAGCACCAAAATATCTCCGTTTAGAAAGTTCATACATCGAACATGATATACAAAATATCAGTCCATCTAATAAGGGACCTTACTCAAAGACGAACAATCTAACACTTCTAGTTCCACCACTTCACTTTTCTTGTGGCGCTAGAATTTTCTTATTGTAATCCATGGGCCTAGACATTCCCCCCCCCCCGTGTTGTGAAAACTGGGTCAAATGATTGTTTATGGCGGTTAAGAAGCGATAGATAGAAGTTCTTCTACGTGGCATGAAGCCCAAAAACAAACAAGCTTGTTCTTACATTCCTTTTGCTTTTCAAATTTCTATTCCACAGGTGCTTGGAACAGATGCAGGAGGCACAAAAGAGATAGTAGAACACAACGTAAGTGGTCTTCTTCATCCCCTGGGGCGTCCAGGTTCTCGCGTTCTTTCAAAGAATCTTCAGTTTTTGCTTGAGAACCCATCAGTACGGCAGCAAATGGGAATGAGAGGAAGAGAGAAGGTAGAGAAGATGTACCTGAAGAAGCACCTGTACAAGAAGCTCGGAGAGGTTCTGTTCAAGAGCATGAGAATTAAGTAAGATCTACCAGCTGTAGAACAGATCATTTTTCATTTTCGTCCATTCTTTTGTTAATTGAGGAATTTGTGAGGTGCTGTGAGTATTCAAATTGTAATGCTCCGCCCTAATGCGTGATTACCAGCTCTCTACATTTTCTCTGATACCTTGCATCCGTTTCTATGGTTTTGAGCCACGTTATATTGGTCATGTAAGGAATAAAGTAAATTGCTGGTCTTGTCAGTAAGAATAGTTCGAGTGTCTCTTCTTTGTACAAGCTCAGGTTCACCCTTCAATCGAAATTTAGGGCATATGTGTGTGGTTTCGAGTTAAGTTGCTGAAGCTCATACCAGTTTGACTTGGGTGTTCAGTGAACCAAATCTTTATGTCACGGATACAGGGATATACCTAAATTAAGTCATCGCGCTCTTTTCTCAATAGATCCTCCCAGTATCTTAAGATGTGGTGTTACACGTGAAGCCCGATGTGTGGTTCAATGCCTATATATCCATGCGTATCTCTGCACTAGGTGCCAACAAAATGAATCCGTGATGTGTAACCAAAGATGCTATTTCTATCTCAAACAAATATAGGCCAGGGTCAAAAAATTGACAGCTCTGTCTTCTGCTTTTGTAATTGGGTTCTTTCCTCTGTTTGAGCCCCTAATCCATAGTTTTCTTATTCTTCAAAAGCCAGCACAATACAAATCAATATTAAATAACTTGGCAGCCCACATAGCCACCAAGTTTTTCTTTTTTGACAAACCACGCATATTTTATTTCTTTAACAGTGAGCCACGCTGCGTGAGGTGTGACCCTCCCTCCCAGATATGCCCTTGCACACACTAACGAAAAAGGCAGTGGTTGTGTCTATAACACAAATAGATCCCTCTGATACACTGTCTGTTTGACAAAGGCATTCATAAAAAACTGATTTTCTTATATGCATGATTCACCTTAACGGTCCACTCACTGCTAAAAAGCACTTTGTAATTTGTATAGCACTTTGTAATTTGTAAACAACAAAAGAACTTGGTGTATTTGGTCTATGGGAATATGCACATCACTAGCACTCACTAGCATGTAAGAAGAACAAATTAAAAATTGGGACCAATCCTCCATTTGTACGTGTTCATCATCAAATCTCCAAGCAGCAGCTGGCCTGAACATGGCCGGAAAATCCCTCAGACTGCTCCAATTTCGTCCACGTGTAACTTTTCAGATCCAATAAATAAGCTCCATGTGGCTCATTGTATCGAGGTGACCCAATCACCAATACCTTCTCTTTCCAGACTGTCATGTTCGTTGTACACTTGATCTCGGCCGGAAGCTCCACGATTGCTTGCCACGTCGAGCTATCCAGTGCCATCACATTACCATCTCGACATACAAACATCCGATCGTCGTCGCCGTCCAAACAAGTCCCGGGGCACGTGGCACGCTCCAGAAAGTTTTCTTGCAGAGGGTCCCACTGCCAAGTGGCAAGGTCGAATGCCTCCGCGGTTCTCTCGAACCGGCCCTGCGTGTCGGTACGGTACCCGCCGATGACGTGGAACTTGCCACGTCGGAAAACTCCCTTGCACTCGTCGCGCTCGCTTGCCATGTCAGGCAGCTGGGCCCACTTGTCCGATGCCACGTCGTACGCCATCGCCGACCTCAAAGCGTTCTTTTCGGAGTCGTGCCCACCCGCTACGAACACCGTCCGATCAGAATCAGACGCACACGCAAAGAACGTTCTCGACCCACCTGGAATGTCGGCTCCGCGCCGCCACGTCGCCGACACGAAGCTGTACACAAACACTTGATTCGATACCTCCCAGGTTACCGGGTCCAGCCCGCCCATCAAAACCAAGTCGAAACCGACCCCGGTAAGCTGACAAAACAAGGGCAACCCATCCAGGTATCCCGGCACGGGTGGCAGTTCCCTCCACCTGCCCGTTTCCGGCTCACAGAGCGTAACCCGGTAAACTGGCGTGGCAGCTAAAGACTTCACTGAGCCGGGTTTCAGGTTGGGGTTATTTCGAGCTTGTGCCATCAGAATGACTCGCCGGCTCAATCCCGCCACCTTCCGGTGCAGGCGAAATCCAGGCATGTTAATCTTGTCATTCCAGCTGTGACAGACTGAATCCACCGCAGGGAAGTGCTGATACGGGACACGTATCAAACACTCCATAGCTACGTCGTTTGGGAGGCCTGGAATGAGCTCCATAGCTATATTCAGGTACCAGCGAAAGAAAATATGTATATGTGTGTGTTTTCGGGGGGGGAGAGAGAGTGTAAGGGATGACTTTGTTGTTGATGATATTGGAAATAATGGTCATGTGTTAATATTTATACACATGAAAGAGAACATTCTTCATGTGGCAGAGGAGGCCGGGGATCGAAGTTAAACGGGGGGACTTTTAATAGAAATTCCCGTCAATGGATCGGGTTCTTCTCTGTTGGCCTGTATTTGTTTTGTAGCGATTATTATTATTATTTGTTAATTAATGGTGATTGACTGTAAAACCGACATCTTTATCCGAAGAGATAAAAAAGCTTCTTACTTTAGCGTACTTATAGGGAAAAGTGCATAAACCATCATCGTGGTTTGGGTCAGTTGCAAATAGACCCATGTTGTTACAAAAGTTACAAAAGAACAATTGCGGTTACAAAAGTGTTGCATCCGTTAAAAAAATCGTTCAAACTAACAGCAAGTGATGTTCACGCTCCTGAATAGTGCGTTTGGTAGAGATTATTCTAACGAAATGACAAAAATGCCCATCGTCGTTCTCCCTCCGACGATCCCTCCCTCGGAAACCAACTGCCCAAGCCCCCGGTGCCATCGCCGTTTTCCCATCGACGATCCCCCCCCCGATAACCAACTGCCCAAGCCCCCCGCGCCATTGCCATTCAAGTGCCCAACGACAACCAATTGCCCGACGACCCATCGCCGATCTCTCACCGAAGGCGCCTTCACCCTGCATCCAATTGCCCGACGACCCATCGCCGATCTCTCACCGAAGGCGCCTTCACCCTGCATCCAGCTGCCCAACACGGCCGTCGCGAAGCTCCGCGCCATCGTCCCTGTCGTGGCTGTTATCCCCGTTGCTGCGACCACTGTTGTGGTTACCGTCCCATTTTAAATTTTGGATTGAATTTGTAAATTAGGGCTTTTTGAGAGAATTTGTAAATTTTGGATTGAATGTTAGGGTTTCAGAAACCATACAAGGTTGTTATATACAGGGGTAGTTTAGACAATTCATTGATTCCGTAACGTTTCTTGACGGATGCAACACTTTTGTAACCGCAGGTGTTCTTTTGCAACTTTTGTAACAACAATTTTTAACTGACCCAAACCACGAGGATGGTTTATGCACTTTTCCCTAAGGACATGGGACGCGTCGGAAATGGAAGGAACCCCCGAGACGAAAGTGGCTGGCTGGCCAGGTGAAACTTGGCAATGCCTTTCCGCAGCCAAAAAGGGCACTTGTGTGGCCCGCTATAATCTCCGACGACAACAACAGATGCAGCCAAGTTCGACAAAACCTCAGATCCGTTGAAACCACGCTATAATCGTTCATGTTGCGTTCTATCTTGCATATCTTTAGAAGCCAACAAATGATGTTCAGAACATCAAATCAATCATATCTTCTTAGTATAATCTGCGAAGATAAGAACTGATCGTATTTATACTAGTTTCATACAAGGGATTATCTAAGTGACTCTGTTCGAGTCTTGAAAATTATGAATTTCAATTTGAACGTAAAGCGCTAAAGTAGATTCATATACAGTCGTCGGAAAATATGAACCGACCCTTAACTATTGTTAGTAGAAATTGTTGACAGTAAATCAAGATAAAACTTATTCAGTGTTGGGATCTTCTTAACAGAAATTGGACCTCGGATGGTACAGACTTATAAAGGTCATCAGAATTGTGGATAAAGCACGTTATGACAGGTCAGTGCATTGATATGCTTCCCACATAATGAAATCCGGGTGCCCCATTTTCCTAGTTTTTAATTTGTTGTTTGAATTAAAAATTGCACCGCACACAGCATTTTTCCAGAAAATCTACTAGCAATATATTAACATTATCTGATAATCATTCTCAACAGTGGCGAATATCATAATTTGCTTTCTAGATTGACACTACATCACTCCTTCTTCTTCTTTTGGTATGGCCTGGCCATCTGTTTTTTTTTTTATATTAAAAAGGCTGGACCGTAAGGCTCTAATCCAACCGGCAGGGAGTATTGCGCCTCGAGGACCTACAAGGCCGCTACATACATCTGAGCCCCCGATTCCCGCACCTATGTAGGGGCTGAAGCGCACAAGGACCCGTGTGTGGAGCACATGCAGGGCGATGACGTAAATTTGCCACTAACAAGTGCGGCAGGCAGGATTTGAACCCAGGTGGAAAACCTGGATTGGGATTCTGGAGACCGCTGAACCAACCCTTGTTGGCCTGGCCAACTGTTGAGGTGAGTAAAATAGAATGAGACTGGAGTTGACATTGTACCTTCATAATTAGCATCTAGGTTAGGTTTTTTGCATTATGTAGCTGTTTCGGGACATTTAAAGTTGTTAATAATACGCTAATTACGGGTACCAAATTATTAGAACCTAATTATAAATCTAGTCGAAGTGTCAAATAAACTGCTTTTATGGTACTGGTCAAAGGATGTTAATGAATCTACAAACCAGAGCATCAGCACATGGCTGAGTTTGAGGCTATGGTATGTCTTGAAGAAAGAACATCAGCACATGGCTTAGTTGAGGGTAAGTACAAGCCATATTCTGATAATAATAATGAAGATATAATGAAGATAATGGTTGAGTGTAGAATGAGATTAAACTTGAGCATCTGGATCAGCTATTCACATGGTGCCAGTCGCTTTCTAGGATCTCAGGTTATTTTATTGTTTTGTCTGATGTCAACTCTCTCACAACTCTGAAACTCAGAATCATACAATATTTGATGAACGAAGAATACCAAGTACTACTTATCAACTTTTAAGATTGTCCGGTCCATTCTCTTGTAGGTTACGCTTCTAAAATAGACAGTAACTTAACATGATATTGTAATTGTAATTTGACACGGTATTTTATTTTTCTTTATAATAGAAAGAACTCAACAGCTTAGAATCGGTTTATGATTGATTCTAAAATGCAGATTTCAGCTTAAATCTTGATCAGCTCTCAAAATTACATTTAATCAACTTTAAGAATCTGTTTGATATTTGGTAAAAGTAATTTTAACTAACTTGAAGTTACAAAAAGTGTTTAGACAAAAAGTGCTTAAATCACTTTTACTCTGACAAAAATGACCATAGAGAACACGTAGTAAATAATTCTAATATTCATTTAGTAAAAAAATATTAACATAACTTTCATTTGTAAATAACCATAATATACACATAAATTATGAAAAAAGATTTTTTCGCCCACCTACAAAAGTTGTTACTTCTCTATTTAAACTAAAAACACGCACAATCTCAAATTAGTACTTATAGTACAATAACATCTCCAAACTAGTTAAAAGGGTATGAAATGTTCTTTTGTGGGAACTGTGGAGATAGTTTGGTAAATTAGAAGGTCAAAGCTGATTGTGAGAAAACTGATTATTTCATAATCATCACCTTCCAAGATTATGAATTAAATCAGCTTTTAACTTTTTGAGGCAGATTAATTATCAACACCCATATATTTGATAATTTAAATTAAATCAGGTTCAACCATCCCAAAATCAATCACAAACACTCTCTTACGCTTCCAGAATAAACGGAAGCTTGCATAACCAAACTTGAATAATGACCTTTTTTTTTTACCATAATCTCACTAATTGTACATGAAAATTTCTATAGGGGTGGAACGCAAAACACTTTTTCTCGCAGTGGAAGTAAGTGTTGCTAGCAAACTTTTATCGCAAAAAATATTGGCGTTTCCAGCAAAACAATAATTCCACTACATCCATAAGAATATATTTGCTACAGTCGAATACCATATCCATCAATGCTGGGAAACTTCTGAAAAACAAAACCATTGTTTCTATGGAATTGGTCCTTTTCTGCAGTAATCCCGCATGGAAGCATGATGCATGCAGTTCAATTAATTTGAGGAAAAGTAAACTCGGATCACAAGTACAGGATAAAGGAGTACCACTTTGTTGACTACACAATTAAATTATTAGCTGCTAGCAATGAAGATTACTCAAAATCCAGTTATAATACTACTATTGAACCCATTTTAAAGGAGGTCCGTTGTCACAAACCGGAGTTCAGTCGAATACTTGCAAAATCTTTATTCAAGACATAACATATGATAGGCACCTTTCAAATCAAGGGCCATCTCAAGAATAATTTAAGTTGTCGAGATGTAACTAATGTCGGTCGAATTATTGCTTTTGGATGGTACATGCGTAGTTAATATATATATATTTTTTATTTTATAGAAAAACAGAATAGTATTGATAGATTAAAAGTTTGGTCACCTTATGGAAGGTGAATACAAATGATATACCAAGAGATTCAAAAGGGGACTTCCAACTAACCTATATTACAAGAGTTGTACAAAGCCAAATATTTACACAAAATACACGCTCATTATACAAAGGAAGTTAGAGATCTTGTTGCAGCGAAAAAGTCATGTACCCAGTCCTGGTAGACGGCAATACGTGCATGGCAAGTAAAAGCAGTTAATGGTCAGGATTCCTTGAACTGAGACGTTGTGCCTTTGTCGAAATTGAACCGGCAGAAGTCTGATAGTACATAGCAAAAGTCATACAAAATAGGTGTAGTGGTATCAGGGATGTCCTCCAATATCCGATAGTTGAGAAAGTAGAAAATTGGAGTTAGTCAATATGTTGATATGCAACGACTTATTCTTTTTTGCCCAGTAAGAGGCTGTTAGCAATCCTTTGGAGATGGCAGTTAGTTCGTCAGATGCAAGAAAAGATATCGCTGCTGACCGACATCGAAGACCACTCTCAGTCAAACAGTATAGTCCTAGGCCAGATTTAGATGTGGCCTTATTGAAGCAGACATCTATGATCATTGTGCAATATTTCACAGTTGCACTGGTTGAGATTGGAATACAAAGAGATTGGATTAAATCAGCTTTTAACTTTTTAGCAGATTAAATCTCAACACCATATATCTGATAATATAAATTAAATCAAGTTTGATCATTTCAAAATCAATCACAAACACCCTTTTAAGCTTCCAGAGTAAATGGAAGCTTGCATAACCAAACTTGAGTGTGACGTGGTCACAGCTCAGGCGTGCCTAATGTCATGCAAGGCACCCCAGGCGGATATAACTTCTGTAGTAACGAGTCTATTCCGGTACAATAGGTCCTCATGCCGGAGCACTGTGAGCGGAGCCCCTCGGAATGTTAGTGGGTCGAAACATGTTCCATTTCCATGGCGGGGGAGCATGGTGTGGTGAGTGAGTTTGGTGCTCGGGGGCACGTAACATGAGAGTGGCGCATGGGTGTGGCGACCTCTGTCGCGAGATAATACTCGGTGCCCGGAGCATATGTCATGGAAGTGGCGCATGGGCGCGGATGACGACTGTCGTGGCAGTGGGCTTCGTGCCGGGGCTAGGGGCACGTGATGCATGGACGACACATGGGCGTGGGTGACTGGTGTTGCGGAAGTGGGCGTCGTGTCGGTGGCACATTACGCACGGGTGGCGCATGGGCACGGGCGACTTCTATTGCGAAGACGGTCCACGAGCACGCGTCGGGTGTCTTGGAGATGGCGCATGAGCCGAGTGTTAATGTTGCACCAAAATGGGAAATGCAATCACTAGAAATAATGGAAGTTGGAAGTGGGAGTACGTGTCTGCCGGTGAGGGACATCCCAGAGATGGCTTGTGAGCACGGATGACGGGCATCGCGGAGCCGGCGCGCAAACGACCACGGACGCTGCGAAGCCAACGGGCGTCGTGGAGACGGCGCGCGTGCGATGACGGGCGATATGGTGTTTGGCTGAGTGCAAAATGGGATGTGCGCTAGTGGGTGAGTGAAAAGGCTAGGGGGAGGGAACACGTTGACCCACCAATGAGGGAAAGCGGCCAGCCCTTAGAGAGGGAAGTCGGCCGACCCTCTTTGGAGGGAAGTCGGCCAACCCTCTTTAAGGGAAGGCAGCCGACCCTCCTTGAGGGAAAGCGGCCGACCCCCAAGGGGGAAGGCCCGCCGACCCTCTTGGGGGAAGGTGGTCGACCCCCAAGCGAGAAGCCCTGTCAACCCTCTTTGTGGGAAGGTGACCGACCCCACCCCCCTAAGGGGGGGGAGGCAGGCCAATGGCCGATGTTTACGTCGGCGTAAGTTTGGCGCGCCGAGGTCGTTACGCTAGCGACCATGGGTCGTGCAAAAAATAATCTTAGTTGTAAATTGTCGTGAAAAAAAAGCGACGAAATATGCATGTATCTTACGCGTGCGCATTTTGACCGGTTGGAAGCGTTGAAAATTTGACCGTTGACTATGGTGACATGTTGCGCAAAACGAGATCCCTGGCTGGCCATTGGGTGCGACCAAAATAGATCGGGAACAAATAAAATCATTGTTTCTATGGAATTGGTCCTTTCTGTAGTAGTCCCGCATGGAAGCATGTTTCGTGCAGTTCAATTAATTTGAGGAAAAGTAAACTCGGATCACAAGTATAGGATAAAGGTGTACCACTTTGTTGACTACACATTTAAATTTTATTTTAGCTGCTAGCAATGAAGATCACTCAAAACCCAGTTATAATACTACTACTGAACCCATCTTAAATGAGGTCCATTGTCACAAACTGGAGTTCAGTCGAACACTTGCAAAATCTTTATTCGAGACATAGTATATGATAGGCACCTTTCAAATCAAGGGCCATCTCTAGAATGATTTAAGTCGTCGACATGTAAATAATGTCGGTTGGATTATTGCTTTTGGATGGTACATATGTAGTTACTTGCCGCTCCAAAAAAATTCATTTACAATTTTGTTTTACTGTCTGTATGTGCATATGCTTTCTAATTTGTTACACCTTTTTTGGCAATCAGAACACGGTACTTGTTCGATGTGGACGATAACACTTCCAAATCATAGAAGGGAAGGCAATTCAATTTACGCATCACAATAATTTGTTATATGGGAGGAAGAGTTTTTATTATTATTTTATTCAAGAATTTCATTAATAAAAAAACAACATGATAAAATTACAAGCTTTAAAAGCGTGTGCGCTACAAAAGAAGACTAGACTAATAAACATCAAACCTAAAACTTAGCAGATCAACACTACATAGTCCCCACTTTTTGTGCTAACCGGGGAGAGACCTAGGAAGTCTAATCGGGGGATCGAAAAAGGTCATGAAAATAATTGATGGCTAACATAAAAGGAATCGCGTCACTAATGAATACGTTATATGCAAAATAGATTGCTCAACTTGACTACTAATCATATAATTTCACTATTCATAGTAATTTATTTAATTTGGTAAGGTTAGTCAATGACAAATTAATAATTGTATTGATGGCAATAGTCACATATAAGTTAATTTATTATAAAAATTCAAAATAAAAAAGAACTAATCTCGATTTATTCATTTTTCTTTATAATCCAAAGATTTAAAATTTGGAATTGGAAGAATGATGATGGAGCAAGGGAACAAGAAAGACAAAGACTATCACCCTCAGTAGCACAAAAATTCAAAAGCACAATAAAAATAAGACTCTAATACACTAACGTTATAATATAACGGCATTTTCATATATGTATATTTTAAATACAATTACCTATTCAAAAATTGAAAAATAAATTCCCAAAACTTTGGGGAGTGCCCCCCCCCCCCCCCCCCCTTATGGAGGCGGTCTGCCCTAGGTGCTAACCCCAGTCATCTACAAGGACAATTTAATGCGTCCAGGTAAGCACATATTGAGCATGGGTGTGAGTCGATCTAACAACTTTTCAAATCTCTTTCAGTTATGCCTTGGATAATTTTTTGAGCTTGCAATAACACATAAATCAAAAAATCCTGAGGCCATCTTCGGCTGTCTAATCGCCACTTCCACAAGTTGATGCCATAACTCGCGGTTGGAAAGGTAGGCCGAAGAATGCTTCGATCTCGAGCCCAGTCTAAAACCTGGATCATAAATGCTAGCAAAGTATTGTCGCTGGAGAGTGCTTCTTCAGAGGCTGACATGATCGCGATCACATACTCTTGTGGTGGGAGAATGAGTTATCTTTAGGAACTTTTCCGTTCTCCTTCTCTTCTCATGCATGTCACTGGTAGTTGTGGAAATAATTTGTAATCTTACTCTAAACGAGTACTAGTGGCTGTGGGTACATGTGATACATTTACTTATAGTATTAAAAGCTAATAACAACATACATGCATAATGGAAAGTTGATATCGCATTGCCTTGGATATACTCTCACTTGCTTCCATTCACCACAAAAACTAAAGATGGAAGTAATTTTGGTATGAAAAAATGAGGACGATGATGTAGGGCTCGGGAATTGAGGGAAGTTAGTAGATCTGAAATAGTAACAAACTGATTATACTCCGTAAATATAAAATATATAGGGGAAAACATTTGACTTTCATATGCATGGCTAAGATAAGATGCCTATAAACACCTACTCGTTGATGAGTCATGGATAGATTTCTTCGGCCCAACCAAAAAAAATGCCACAAGTGGATATTTTTAGCGCCATCAATGAACCCGTTGCTATCTCTTCCTTTTATTTTTTGACTTTAAGTTAAAAAAAAAAAAAACCTTACAATCGTATCATCGGTAAACATATAGTACAAGATAAAATACATTGAAATACATGAACCCGTCGCTGTTCGGATATCAACTAAAATTACACCTTCTACACAATAATAAAGTAGCCATTTTGAAAGTAGGTGGGTGCAATGAGGCTGCTCACTCACCCTGTGACTACGAATCAGCTGTGTTTGATTTCCTCACCAGTTGTTAACTGACACCTCGCAAGGCATGTTGAATAGTCCAATATTTGTGGGTCATTTTGGCCCTCCCCAAGTTACAATTTCTTGGATTTGCATCAAGCTCATCGGTTACGAATTATTATTAATCTTTAATGACTCAACTACAAGACCAGAAATAGGTCATTAATAATAAGTGGATACTTTAGAATACGTCAAGAGTACACAGGAGACTATAAGCAACTGGGGTTATTCAGACTTCAAACAAGGGTGGCGTGAGCTCTTAGCTAATAAGCCTCCTCACATCACATGATACTCCACGTCAAGGCAGAGTGACAAATATATATATATATATATACTAAAATAGCATATGGGGTAATGGTATAAAAATAATGTCATGGGGTAACGGTCACTGATTACGATATTGGGAACCTTTGGTACATTCCAAAGTCTATCACATCTAAAAGACCAAGACTCGTTGCTCTCTGGTTTTGAATTTGACACGCTTGAATTACTGCGTTTTCAAATTGTGTTAAAACTTGAGTTAGTTTATCTATCGAATCGATATCAAACATACAAGACCGACCTGAAATGCATAAATTTAACAAAATTATGTGCTAACAGATAGGGGTGAGCACGGTTCAGTTGGTTCGGTTTGGAGGCTGAATATTAAAACGAACCGACCAATCTTGGTTTGGGAAAAAAAAAAACCGAACCGTAGTTGAACGGTTTGGTTTCAATGGTTCGGTTTCTGCCGGTTGAACGGATTGAACGGTTTAATCGGTTTGGGCCAAACTCAATTTTTGACAAGTTTAGGCACAAAAATCAATAACGTATACATACTAATAAGTTCCAAATAAGCGATGTGTTAAGGAGAATTTACTGTCAAATCAGCTAGTCAGCTGTGGCATTTTGACATCCTATCAAATCCTCAAGTTATCATTACTTTACCCAACAAAAATTAAAAAGAACATGCAAGCTTGCCCTTTTACCAGAACAAGTGAACAACTGTGATTTTCCTTCCAAATATTTGATCTTCCAACTTCGCTCAAACTACTTGTTCTGCTAACCCCGGGGGCATTTTTCAGCATAAAATGCACCGAGTACAGATGGCAGCATAGTTTTTACAATTTTGCAAATGACAAAAATCAAGGACATAGGCTAAACAGAAGATCCGCATAAGCTTCTTTTCAGTCATATTAAATAGGACATAACGTCTTAGTGAAGAGATGCCAGTTCAACAAGCTCTTTGTGCTCATCGGACACGAACGACTTTACCCTGAAAGCGCGTCCCCCTTTACCCTTTCCCGGAGATATGTACTTGCATCCAATTACCGTTGTGAGGCCTGCAACAACACAAAGTCGATAAGTAATACCCCATATGACTTCAGATTGAGATGTTCAAAAATCTAAATGGTATATTTAGTTGGAGATTTTATTCAATGAGTAACTAGTTGGAGATTTCCTCTTTCTTTGTTTCTCAGTCTCAACTTCACAAAGACTTCTGGAACAAAGTATGTTCAACAGAAAAAGTAAGAGTCCATGCATCAATAAAAAGGAAAATCTGCTCTCAGTTCAGTTGCACAAGTCCGTACACCAGTGAAATTCCCACAATTTAAATTAAAATATGGCACTTTATACCATTGGACGTGCATTTTACAGCACAGTCATAACCTTTCTCTTTTTCGAGTTAAATGCGTCACTGGCCCGTACATCAACCATGACCGAACTGTACAAATTGACCTCTTCCATCCACATACATTAATAAATCCTGCCAAACCAGTACTTCAGAATGGCATCAAGTGCTTTCTACCTATTGGCCCCTGTACAAATTGAGCTCTAAAGGAGGCAGAGATCTCTGCCAAATCAATTGCCTAACCTCCGCCCCAGCGGAGTTCACCAACCGAGGAAGCGGCTCTACTAAAATCCATCTTTTCCTTCTCGAATTCCCTCTACTTCAGGTCAAGACAGAAATACGAAAAAAAATGATGCCCCCACAAAGATCCACTATTTTAAATGAATCTAGAGAAACATGGTGTCGAAGATAATTAAGGAAGAAGTGCATAGTGGTGAAGAAAATTTTACGTTATTTATCAACGTGACATCAATGGCCCCTCAAAAATTGTTAATCCAAAAACAAATAAGGGTAAGCAAAAAAAACTAAACCAAAAGCTGTAAAAATCCAGAGAGTATGAATAAAAAGAAGAATAGTATTTGTGCTAGAACAGTTGACTTGAGAAAAGACTTACTCTCGTGTACGCGACCATATAGAAACCTTTCACCTTTCCAATATTCCAAGGGTCTCATCTTGATTCTGCTGCTTCGTCTTATCCCAGAGTTCCAGAATGTACCAGCCCCTGCCGAGACAATAGATATACGGCTGTTCATACACAATAACCAACAAGTAAAAAGAGAATAATGTGACAGGATGCATGAGTAAACACCTGCAAGGCTTTGCCTACGCGAAAGCATTTTTCTTTGGTTTCCTTTGCATGGTCTTTTTTCTTTAATCCGCCCATCGGAAGGTATCCTCCGAAATTCCTGAGTATTCAACAACATGCAGATTGCTCTTACTTAGTCAAAGGAAGTATGGGCAAAGGGAAAACATAAAATTCACCATCAGAAGACATATAATCCTATATTTGTTATTTGATGCAGTGTTTTGATACAGCTGGCAAAAGAACAAGGTGAAAACCCAAGCAAAAATCAGCCCATATGGGAGGAAGAATTCAGCTCGTGGTGTCTTGGGTCGTTATGATAAAACAATCCCATCAGTGACGATTCACAAATACGCAAAAAGTATCCAAATTTCTCCAGCGATATATGTGGATACAAATAGCAGTGGAAAAACGGAGCCAAGCAACAATTTTATTTTCTTTTTAAAAGTCAGCTTAGTTTTGTCACATGCCACGTTTGTCGCTTTCCACAAGTAATATAGAGCATTACCTAAATTTTGATTCTATTACTATTTTGCTTGCTTATATCTCGCTTAACAAGAAGACAGAATGAGACCTTCATTGAATCATGCAGAAACCCTCGAGCAAAGGAATGAAAACCTCATGAGTTCAGACGACTAATAGCTTTTAGCAGAGGAGTGGTACAATAAGTCGGACCAGGACTTCACCGGGACATTACTGCTTCTAATATCCAATTATCATTTGGCCAACCATGCAAGGCCTAATATAGTAGACCCACTGAACCTAATAACAGCCAGTACTAACGTACAGGAAAAAAGACGGCAGATGTAAATAGATCTGCATGCTAATTACACACACGTGCTTTGCACGTGCAACAACTCTTTAACAGTGAAAGTGTACATTAAGCAATTTGCTTATATCGCGCTTTTTGGCAAGCTCTTATGAAAGTCTTTAGAGCGAGCATAGCTCCAAGGATGTCAAAACAATATGTGACCTTGGGATAAGCTTCTCCGCCAAGCTTCTATATCAACCAAGCTTTAAAAGAAGCTAAAGGCACACAACTCATATGATCCTGTTAGAATCTGTTATCATTAAGTTGAATTAATAAAATGAAAACCATCTTTTATAAGCCTCCCCGACACAACCTTCTTATAAGGTACAATATGGTCTAAACTAATGTCTTTTTTCAAGAAAAAAGTTTCAATACTGTTATACTACTAATTACTTTATTCATAATTAAAACCGCTTTGAAATTGCCAAATCTAGTGCCGGTTCTCAGATTATTTAAGGCCTGGAAAATGGTGAGTCAACTTGATGACTCGAACGCTCACTCAGTCTCTCCTTCATTTACACGACACCCACCTTCGCCGGAGCCACCTCGATCAAGAATCACCCCCGCCAATCTTTTCTATCTCTACTCGATCATGTATAACAAGCAGTTTTCAAACATTCCTAATCACATTCACAACATCTAATTTAGATCTTTGAAAAATCTGAAGATATCTTTTGATTTTAGCCATCGTGAAATTGCATATCCTTGTCATCATCTCTTTATACGCCCAAAGTCATCGGTATTCATCTTTGCTTTCATATTCAAACTTGATACTACAATCAATTTGCTCTTTATAAACCCAAATTGCTACACATAACGCAATTTACTTTGATATCCTATGCCACCAATGAGAGATCAATAACGATATGAGGGTCGGGCTGTTGACCAGTATGGGCTTACGCAGCGTGCTTGAGCCATTGGTTGACACCCACCAGTTTTGAGCTGTCTGACCATGTCGCGGTAAAGAAGCTGAGATTAGCAAGAATCTCGAAGAAAGTGGACAGATTAAGTCACCCTGCCAGTTTGCCGCTCGAAGAACAGGGGAGGAGTATAGGAACCCACCGAGGTGGTGGCTTTACATTCCATAAGCGGCCCGCCCTGGTGAGGAGGTGGTGGCAACTTTGAGGTTACGTGAAAGTGTAGGGGCATAAGTGAAATTCGCCCAAAATTGCACGACCAAAGAACTCGCCGCCACCTACATTTCTTATATAGTAGTTGATATATACACACGCGCGTGTCTCTTTACGTAGGTACATATGCATATAGATGTACACATGCATAAATGCATGTACGTATTTCAACCCTCAAAATACATTATTTCGTCATCAGTATGCATTAATCACAGTAAATGCCCAAATGGAGAACAATCAAAAGCAAAGCAGACCTCATTATGTTCGTCTAGACCAACTTCTTGAGTTGTGGTGGTTGTTATGTTGTCCTCAATACCAGTAGAGTTCTACAAAAAAGAATTCCAACCCTTATATACGCATCTTTATTTGATCATTAAATGCAAAGATTGCAAAGTATGCTGCATGGCATATTTAATATACCAATTTACAATGCATCAATGACTGTACGAGGATCAGACCTTCTCTGGTTCAGCATCAACTTTTGAAGTGGTGGAAGGTCCCTCCATGGGATGGTCCTCGACTGCAGTAGGACTTGCTACATCTATCCATAAGATAAATCAGATGCTCATCAAACTAAAGGTTATAATAAGCAAAAATATCTGCCCAAGTCATATCTTGCATAGGGTGATCTTATTCAGTAACTGAAACAAAGAAGAAGAAACAGGAACTTCAAAGGAGGAAGAACATTCATGGCTTGTGGTCTTATGGATTGGCAATCTATGATAGTGATATTCTTGGGCACAAGTATTTGCGGTCAAAGTATTAACAGAAAATCAAAGATAAACTTGCTTTAAAGGATGCCTCAGCGTCTTGGAATTGGCAAAATGCTAAACCAACAATCATAGATTCATGTCACAGGCCAATTTGCATCCAAAGTATTAGAAACACTTGGAAGTGACAGCTCAATTAGCGAGGTGCTTTGAGATCACAAAAGAAGTCTGTACGGCCATCAAACTTTCTAATAATGTTTGAGTTGCAAAAGAGATGCATGTGCTTTAAGAATGTTCTGCAAGTGTACCTCCATGAATGCTATATACGTTTCTGTATTAATTTGTTTCCTACCAACACATGGGTGGTTGGAGCTTGTCTCATCATAAAGCAAAAGTTAAGCATGCTTTTTGGGCGACCATACTCTACTTTCTAGGTTAGCTAGATTCACTTGTGAAGCCAAGCATGAAAAAGACTAATCATACACAACTGACCAGGAATGTTATTCCAGTTTCCCATTGGTGAGTCCTCAGTATTGGTATCAGGTCGTGCAGAAGATGTTGCTTCCAGCAACATATCTTCCACCTGCATTATTTCAAAAAACATGACATACTAGCACTCAGCATTGATGCATGAAATCCTGTAATACAACATTCATCTCGGGATGGGTAAATGACCTCTATTCCACTTGATGCATGTGCCTGGACAGCATCAACAGCATCAAATAGTGAACTAACACCAATAGCCACACCAGGTCTGCTTGGACTGTCATTCAGAGGCTTCTCAACTAGATGAACTAAATCTTCTCCTACAGCATTTTCTATGCCCGTTTCATCATATGCAGTCTTCGTAATCTCTACTTGTCCTAGAGACTTCAACTCGTCAGAACTGCTCAACTCCTTCCTTGTATCAACAGGATCAAATTCTCTGTCAAAGTGTTCAAAAGAAGGACTTCTAGCTGGCGATATATCTATATTCAGAGCTGAGAATGGATCACTCAATGGCTTAGACTGCAAAACACGCTTTTTCAGCGCCAGTAACGAAGAAAATGGGCTTTTCGATGGGGTGCGTGAAGCTACAGCACGGATTGGGCTATTTGCCACTCTTTTATGTTTTACAGGTGATTTTTGATTTGATCCCCTCACCAAATTATGTATATCGGATAATGTTTGTCGCGTTTTTGGCAATTTCCCTCCCAGAGATGCGAAACCAGTTCTTCCAATATCATTAAAGTCAGGGAGGTGTATCGGGTCTACGTCAATATGCATGCACTCCTTCAAGAAGGTTAATGCGTCCATATTTTCATTGTTAGAAGATAGATATTCGTCCAAAAGTTCACCAACTCTGTTCTCAGTCTCTGACACGGATCCTGCTCAATACATAATCAACCGATAATACATGTCATTCCAAGACTGATAGATAGATATATGTCATTCTTTGGCAATAGAACAGCATCCACTTACCATCTTCTTCCTTGTCCTGAGAACTAACTTTGGGACCAGTTGTTTCTTGACTTATATCGTGATTAGACAATTGGAGAAGGTTCTCTTGCAATGTCTCTTGAGAGGATGCATAAATCTTATCATCTTTAGAGAGCACGGCCGAATACTGGTGCCTATAACTACCTGATTTCCTGGGTTAATATAAATTAACGCTTTAACAGTGTAGAAAGATACTAAGAATAAAAAGGTAAAATAAAAGCATCGCAATTTAAAATAGGTAATGACCCCAAAAGTCCTGGTCGACGGTGTCGAGCATTCATTGATGGATTGAATTGATTTGAATCAGTCACATTGTCGCCTCTCTGTTTTTGTATTTCTTTTCTGGCATCTGCAAACCAATTATCAGATGTCATAACTAGTTGCAACAGAAAAAATGTCACAGGTTCAGGAACAATTGGGCAAGTATTACTTTCAAACTTTTCGTACGCCAAGAAATATTCCTCTGGGTCTTGTATGTGATCAATGTCCAATATTGGTTCCAAACTCGCAGAAGGCTTGCTGTCAAAATTTGCATGGTTATGTTATACTAACTTTTAAAGTCAGAGGGCTAAAAGCATAAAACTTAGATGGCTAACCTTGCATTAGGCTTCATAGAAAATCGAGCCTTCTTACGACCCAAAGCCGGTCTTCGTTCTTGAGGATTTTTCTTGCCCTTTGCAGCAACATTTTCATTATTGGCTTCAGGGGCTGCAAAGCTTGGGAATTTGGAGTTTGATGTATCCTCCACAAGCTTATGTGGACTTCTAAATGCCTTGACAGTTCAAAGGAAAAAAAGAGAGCATTTGATCATCATTTTTGGCTTTAACAACACCATGCTTCCGACACTTTCTTTGAGATCAGATATTAGATGTCAAGTTATCAAGATCAACTTAAGAGAGTCTGGTTGTGTGATTAATAACGAGAAATGATGTACAGGTGTTAAACATATATATGGTAGACTGAGTCTCCAGACTTAAGCCTCCACTCAGTTAAGCCAAGAAAACAATTTGTTTCCACAGGGTTAAAGCTTTTGGTAGTTGGTGATGTCCAAGTTTTACTCATCGGGAATGTACAATACAGCTCTATGTTTTCACTATTAACAAGTATTACATCTATACAAACCAAAAACATGAGTTTGGGAAATAAAGTGTCTTGCATGATACATTTATCAAATGGCATGATTTACACTGACTAGCTAGAAAGACCGATTATCCAGTTGTAAGTACTATCGGTGATAAGCCCCTGCACACACCCCCCCCCCCCCCCAAACCACGCCCAAAACAGAAAAGGATGTGTATACCAAACTAATAACTGCACTCAACACTAAGCAATTATCTCAGAACAGTGATTTTAGTTCCATTTTACAAAATTCACGAATAGGAAAAAGAACGGCTTAGCAAACAACAGGGAGGGCGGAAGTAAGAAATAAAAACAATTCATTTACCATCAGTTAAATCAATGCAGTGTAAATTACTGTCTTCGCCATGTAAGTTAACGAACCAGCTGAAACTCATTCAAAAATCACCCGGCGTATTACTTTTAGAAAACCTGAAATTGAACTAGAGCTTGTACGCAGAGGGTAAAAATGGAGGTCAAACGGCAAGAACTTACCGTTGATTTCATGTAATTGTGGATGGATTCGAGATCGTCGGGGTGGTCCGGGCTCCGGAGCGGGGCGTCTTTGGATGCCCTAATCAACCGGGGCAGCAGGAAGAGAGAGGAGACTCCGTGGAGCGGATCCGCCAAATCAGAGTTCGGAGGTTCGGTTACCATCTCCGGTGAGTCCGAAATTTGAAACCCTCGGAGTCGGAGGGAGAAAGTGGATTGAGTGTGTGTGTGTGTAGAAAAATGTATCTCTATTTCGAAACGGGGCTAAAGCGGGAGCGCGTGAGTAGCTATATCGTTTTGCTGGTAGGCAGTGACGGTTAACGGCTCTCGACGGCGTCTATCGAATACGAAAGATGAAAAAGAAGACATTCATTTTTAGTTACTGCATTCTATATACAAAAATGTTTAACTTTATCTAGGTAAAAGTTTGGACGCAGACTCTAGTTTGTTACGTGCTAGCGAATTAGTCTGATTTTTCATGAACGAATCTTTGAAGTCGCCTAGGAGGTATCGGGAAGGAATTGGAATGGAAGGGTTATCTTTACAAAAGTAACACTATTTGAAAGAAATTTAATGAATTGATATTCATCTCATAAGAGAATGATATGCATTGAATTTTTTTTTACAGTGTATTTCATATGCCGGAAAAAAAGAATAAGATGGGCCATATAATTCAGTTAGATACAAATTTTTTAATCATGTATAAAAATATTATAGTTAAAGATAATACGTAGGATTTTTGTACTCTCTACATTGAAGTCATAATTTTTTATTTAGTTTCAGTATTGTTATTATATTCTTTGAGCTTTATGCCCCTTTACAAACCGTTTGCTCGCTTTTCTTGAATCTATTCTCAATATTGTGCTGTTCGATAATTTTTTTTTAATAATTTACGTTTGATCAGTTTACAAAATATGCATTAACAAACTGACACTAGCACTAGCATTAAACTAACAAATCAAACTCACGACTAATATTTTAAGTTGCTCAGTTAACTATGGGAGTTATCGTGACACACGCGATGCGTGTATAAAAATAAAATTAGTAATATGATATTTTTATAATATCAAGCTTGACGTTTAAATTTTATTTTAACTATATATTTTTTACAAAGTTTAAATTACAAAAAAACCAAACATGTGTGGTTATTAGCACTATTTAAATATAAATATTTTATTTCGTTTCTTTTAAAAAAAAATTAAAATAACATATGTTATCATTTTAGATAGATAATTGTGTAACACTAAAAAAGAGTTATTATATCAAAATAAATATTCTCTTTATTTCTAGTATAAAAAGGATATTTTATTTAATGCCTTTTTAAGACACTTTTTTACTACATCTAATGACAAATGTAAGATATATATAAATCTCTTCTTCCATTTATAAATCTTCATTCCTAATCGAACTTACTTGCCCAATATAAGAGGTCGCCGTTAACTGAACGGCGCGAGGGTTTCAAAGAGCAGGGTAAACGTGGCAGGCGGGTGAGGAACTTCTTTGTAAGCAAGCAGAAGCCTAGAGCCGATCAGAATAGTTAAGTGCAATGTCTAGTTCAAATTCAAGCCCTAAGAATGGCGATAACAGAACCATGAAGCGAAATCTTCCTTCGTGGATGAGTTCGAAAGCGGACGCCGATAAAATTGATGCAAACAAACCAGCCGATGTTGGTAGACATAATGGAAGTGAAGAAGCCAAATCGCGTGGCAAATCACACACTTCAAGCGGCGGAAAATCTTCTGGTTCAAAGCCTTTGGTATTGAAGTAATTTCATGGACGAATTCACTTGCATGCTTGTAAATATTCCCTCCATTTCGTAGCATTTGCTTCCTTGGACTTTTTCTGAGTTCGCATAATAAGACTTCAACATGTAACATTGGTCTCTCTCTCTCTCTCTCTCTCTCTCTCTCTCTCTCTCTCTCTCTTTGCGTTGTTTGATTTGTCGAATAATTCATGTGTTATGTAGTTACTACTCGATCCTGTTTCATGGTAATGTTTTTCCTCTTTTACGTTTTTGCAATTCATTGAATTGAAATCAAATAATAATCACTGTCAAATAAGCTAGGGCAGAAACGAAGATCAAAGTCAATGTTTGCATATTGAAGTTTAACTTGAGGAATTGGTAATAATCAATTGGAGACAAAAGTTATGAGATGGAGGCAGTGTTTGAGTTCAGTTCAATGTCTAGATGGTCGAATTCTCTTCTGTAAATTGCCAAAAGTCAAAGAGGACACAGATTATGAAACTGATGAAGCGCTATTTCCTGAGATTGTAAATTTTTTTTTTTTTTTTTTGCAGGAAGGGGTTGTGTTTGTGCTTTCCGGGTTTGTTAACCCTGAGCGCAGTGTGTTGCGGTCTCAGGCGTTGGAATTGGGGGCAGAGTATCAAGCTGACTGGAACTCGGATTGCACCCTCCTGGTTTGCGCTTTTCATAACACCCCGAAGTTTCGACAAGTAGAGGCAGATTGTGGGACAATTGTTTCCAAGGTTCAATCCTAATTCTGCATCATGCATCGTAATTATTGCGTTTAAATTGATGTCTACTAATTGGAAGAAAGACCAACAAAGAGTAAATGAAAGCCACTTGGCAAATTTATTGTTTGATCATATGTGAAAACTGTAAAATTCTGCTAGTGTTGAATTTTGTGTACAAATTTTGTGGTGCTTGACGACACTGTGTTACAGTTTGCACCTGATAATGTTGTGTTTTTTTGGGGTAGGACTGGATATCGGAATGTTACAACCAGAAAAAGCTTGTGGATATTGAAAGTTACCTTATGCATGCTGGTAAACCGTGGCGGAGGCAGAGTATATCTCATGAAGCCTGCCAAGGTGTGCCTGTTTCTTCTACTTTTTCTCTCGATGTTATATTTCGGGTGCGTGTTCATTTCCCCACTGGTGGATAGGTGGGGGAGAGGGGGAGATGTTGACGGTGGTTGTGGCCTTGCGGGTTGCAATGCAGTCGACTTGATGCTCGTGGAGTTTATCATATTCTTCACTCTTGTTTTCGTGTACAGAATTCAAGTAATAGCTCTCCAATAGAAATTTTAACAAATTTGGTCTTATGTGGAGCTGTCTAGAGCTTGAGCTGCGGCATGTATGTTAATTTAACTCAAAAATGAGACTGTTGCAAGCATCCTAGTATGTTAATCTATATGTCTAAACTAGTTTTGAAAAATCAAACCTGATTCCTCGTGTTATGAGCACTAAATATATACCATTCCAAATATTTATCTCCGTCTGAACTGGGACGTAAAACATACCTGCTGTGGATGTATAGAATTTCTTGGATAAAAAATCTTGTCCTTGTTTATAAATTATAACTGTAGGTTACATCATATTAGATTGACTGGGTTGCGACGTCCATTTCTCTCTTGAAAGAGTCTACTTTTTTTGCCTATGGTTGAAGTTTGAGAGCATTTAGTAGCTTACTATGATCTTTCACGAGCTGTTGTGAATGTCGGAGCTTGGTTTCAACGCCGTGGTACGATAATAACTCTGCTCGAACTGATTTAGATATATGTGGGAATGGTTGTGGTGTTACTGAAGTGAAATTTACCTAACACTGGCAATTTTCTAGCAGTCCTTTTAGTATTTCTTTGTTTTTGTGTTTCTACTTCGTTTCAGTTTTCAATATTACACAATTTTTTTGAACTAAGATGATTTTCACTAGTTAAAATAACGTGTTGACAATGGTGTATGCTCTCCTCTTTTCTGCTGTTTAAGGAGTCCTGATACAAACCTAGTTCTTGTGATGTTATGAGTCCAAATTCTGAAGTCTAAATTTTGTTGGTGCTTGCAGTTGCGGACAAAGAACCTTTGGCATCTAGGAAATCTCAGAATCAAGTAGAGAGCGAGACACACCCAAAGCCAACTACTGCTTCTTCATCCAAGGTTCTTTCTGATAAAATGGTTGCTGGCATGTAGCGCTTTCATCCATATTAAAGGCGGTCAACCTATAAGTAATAATTCCTGGGTTAGTGTCGGCTTTTTCCTGCAGCTTAGCAGGGTTGAAAATTAAAAAGAAGCCTATACTTTTAGCAATTTTGACAAATATGATCAGAAGTAGGGCTGTATAGAAGTACTTCAGCATTATTACTTGTTCTTACCTTGGTAACCTATTTCAATTGACACGCATGGAACAGAGTGTAGCTTCAGATCCTGCTAAAGATTGTTTTTCTCCTAGTAAAGTGAAGAAATGGGTTATGTATGATTTGAAGAAAACCATATCATGGTTGGAGAGCCAAGAAGAAAAGGTAAATAGCATTGCTCTTGTAGTTGCGATTTGCAACCAATGCACATGTAATTTTTGTCTGTAACTTTTAACTGAGTTGAAGTCTAACGGTGGCTTGTGATCTAGCTTCCTGGTTTTGTAAATCCCACTCCTCAATCTCCATCTTGTGGAGAAGTTAGCTCATTATCCCATGTATAGTTTGTCTTGTTTAAGCAAATTTTCTATATGTCACCAGAAGTGTTAATTAAGAAGAAAGATGTTACAAACAGAGTTCTACCAAGTTGTTAGAATGCAAAATGTGCATGAGAGTCTTGACTGATGAATGATAACCTTTCCTAATGAACGGTACACTATAGAGAGTGTCCCTGTTAGAAACCATGAATGAGGTAAAGATACAATTATGAAAATAAGAAAGAAAAAACGGTTTGATTTGTGGATAGGCAAGACTTCCAAATCTTGTCTACTACAAGTTCTCTTCGTTCAAAGTGAAATGTTTATCTTGGTTCATTTATTCTCCAATCAAACAGCCAGATCCAAGTGATATAAAGATGATAGCTGCTGAAGGGATTCTGACTTGTTTACAAGACGCCATAGATACCCTTAAGCAGGAGCAGGTATGCTGTTATTTTCTTTCCGGTAGTCTAGTATACCGTTATTTTGCAAAAACATGATGCGCTTGATGTGAAGAAACTTTTCTGTTCCCACTGTCCACTGTTGACACATGCAAACGAGAGTTTGCTAGCGATCAACGAGCTTTGTTAGGGGCCAATGTTGCATATCTCATTCTTAGCTAACAAGTGGATGTTGCATATTAACTTCTTCGTTTTTGATTCGATGAACTCGTACTCAGGAAATCCAGCAAATGACTGAGCAGTGGAATTACATCCCTCGGGTGGTTGAAGAGCTGGCAAAGCTTGAGGCCACTGGAGATGGCTCGACTTCACTTACTAAGAAAAATCTGTACAGACAAGCCATGGCCTGTAAACAAATTTATGAAGTGGAACTTGGCCGTTTAAACGATGCATCAGTTAAGAACAAAAAGCACAAGACAAGTGGAGGTAAGATGGGTGAAAATGAAAGAAATGAAGTTGCTGGTAGTGATATTGCTGCATATGATAGTGATGAAACGATAGAGATGACGCAAGAGGAAATAGACCAAGCTTACGATCGTGTAGTTTCTGAGTTGCATAACTGCTAAATTTCGATCACTACAACAGAAGAGAGGCAGTGATGCTGGTGTAGCTTTCTGTGCATGCCTGTGCTTGCGGTTGATTGTTCACGTGCTGAATTCTCTATTAACGTGTTTGATGTTCCATGTTCTACCGTCTTGCCCTGCCACACACGCACACACCAACCGCCCTTTCTTCAGTTCCTTCTTCGTGCAAATATTTAGTTATATACTATATTCCTCATCCCGTAACTCTGTACGAAACTGCGGTAATCCTGTTACTGGCAGCTTGAACTGTGTACTAAACTATGATACCCTGCCACTGCCATTCAACTTCCCCCGGAAATTGACGACGAGGCATATAGCTTTATATCCGAATCGGGACTATAGAAATATTCCTCTCCCCGTGGCTTCACCCTGATTTATGTGTCTTTGGCTGTTAAGGAGATTTGGTATGCTATGAAATGTGGCTCCTCCTGGCGGCCTTGCTGTAGAACCAGTTCTTCTTTGAGTATGTTCACATACTTCCGTGTTTAAGTTGTACAAGAACTCTATCTAAAGGTCAATCAGAAAAAGGAAAAGAGCCAAACTTCGAAGAGAAAACACATTTTCCAATTTAGTCAATCGTAATCCAAATCATCAATCACAATTGTCCTTCGGAGAATAACACTTAGAACAGGGCTAATATACTAGATCTTGTCTCACTTGAATTTTGTCAGCTGGAAGTGAAGTTAGTTCGTCTGTGACCTCTCGTGGGGTTTGAACTTACTACATCCAATTACACAAAGGTTTTTTTTTTTTTTTTTTGTGGATAAATTCGAGAATTGCGTTGATAATTTTAAAGTTATACAGTGACTCTATTGTAGAGCTTACAGATGTTACATGTCAAGACATTCTCGTGACTCGGTATATATGACCACAAAGGTTGACAGTAACAAAAGACACCTAACAAACTTAATACACATTACGATTGAATTAGAGCTGAGCATATCCTGCACTTTAACTCAATGTAAAGTAACCTGCAAAGTTTACAATTCTAGGAAGGAAAAATACAATTTTAGTCCCCTTAACTATTCCCGCTTTTTTATTTTGGTCCCTGTACTTTAAAATCCGTTAAATCAGTCCATGTACTTTGTTCCGTCATCAAATAGAACCCTCCGTTATGATTTTTCGTCAAAAAAGACACGTGACGGGCACGGGGTCGTTTTTTGAAGGGTATTTCCGGAAATGGACCCTCCAAACTCTACGAATCACAGTAATAACCCATTGTTCTCCGCCTCACAATCACCATCGTCGACGTCGACAGTCTCCCACGACCCTGAGCCATGGTCATGAGATCCCGGCGGCAAAAATAATCGACGGCAATTAGGGTTGAACTGAGAACTCACATTGGCCCCTTGAGCGCACCAAGTGGCTGCGGACTCACCGTTTGACTGGTGGCTATCCTCTACAACAGTGGTTGGGTTTGGGCAGTGGGTTGGGGACCCACGGTGGTACAGCTTCTGGCTCTAGTTGTTGGTTGTAATTTCCAGTGATGAAGGCACGACGTTTGACAGGTGATCACCTTTGATGTCGATCAGAGTTGTGGCTGACCGGTGGTGAAATCGTACGGTGGTGGCAGCGGCATAATGACAGCAGCTACATGAAGGCGATCCAGGGCTGGCTGTTATGTGACGGTCGTTGACCAAGGGCGTCCCTTGCGCCGACGTTTGACCGGTGGCGTCTTTCTGTCGAAATTTCGGTTGGCCAGTTTCGAGTACCATCCGATGGTGGCCATGGCAGATTGGTCGCGGCACAAGGTAGTGGAGGAGTTAGGCGATGGTGTTTGGTGAAGGTGCACAGCCGGAGTTGACGCCAACGGTTGCGAGTGTGCCTGGAAATGGGGGCAGCCTAGATCTGGCAGGCAGAGGCGCCGCCCGTTTTTAGGGCCGGTTGTCCATTTCCAAAAATACCCTTCAGAAAACGACCCCGTGCCCGTCACGTGTCTTTTTTGACGAAAAATCCTATCGGAGTCTATTTGATGACGGAACAAAGTACATGGACTGATTTAACGGATTTTAAAGTACAAGGACCAAAATAAAAAAGCGGGGATAGTTCAGGAGACTAAAATGGTATTATCCCTTCTAGGAATCCAAAAGAACGAAAACATAATAAGAACAAACAATGACGCACAAGATGGTAACAAAATATAGAAAACAATCAGAAACTGCATGGCCCAATCGTGAGCACATCGTTTAAGAAGGCGCATCACACATCCCAGGCTCGTCAACAGTCAACACCTCAATGTTCATCCTTCAACTAAGACATATCAAATCAAATTTGAATTAATTCGCAATACAAGGCGAAGGAACCATTGCCCACCCATAACAAATCAAAGTTGACACACATGTTATTCAAAACCTGGAAAAGAGCCTTAACACAACCCCCCCCCCCCCCCCCTCTTTCAACCATTACGCATGGAAGAGAATTCCACATAACCCCACAACACAAATCTCTTCCTCTCCTCTGTGAGTCCCCGAATCCCCCCACTTTTCGGAGACTTACCTTAAGGTCATCGTCTCCAATCAAGATCTGGTGAGACGCTTTGCCACTAACCTCCCGTGCGCTTGTGCCGCCGATCTCCAACAGTTCATGCCATGAAGTATACCACCACACGAGACAGGAAAACGGAACCTAGAGACTAATCGCCTGAGTGGCTGCCGCCTCACTCATGCAGAAGCAGGGTGGGGCGGCTACGGTGGCTTTCGGTGGAGTTGGGTTTTAGAGATAAGGCATGTAGTATTTTTAGAGAGAGAAAAGGTCAAACAATGGTGGCAGAGAGTATTTTTGAAACCTGACACCTTCTACAACTCCCCCCAACCTCCACTATTGCAGCTTGCGCCTCTCGTCTCCAATCTCCACTCCAGTCACAACTCATTTCTTACCCATATTTGTAACAACAACAAAAAAAACACCATTATGTTTGTCCTCTTCATCGTAAAGCAGTGACAGCCCTTGATGAGTATGCGTCATCTAAAAGAAAAAAGAACATCATCCCTTTCACCAAGATATCTCGACCAATACTTGATCCACCACTGGCCATCGCCCATCACCAAACCTCTATCATCTAAATACCATATTCACCCTTAAAATGAGCCATAGAGACACCAAAGACTTAGTTAGCAATAACGATCAAAACTAGATGCATATGCACATAGATCTGCATATGTATACAACTCGTTTTAATAAAGTCTGTGCTTGTGGGTTTTTGGATAAGTGCTATGGGAATTGGGGTTGCGAGGACGTAGGGTGGGTGTAACAAAATAATTGTCGATGGTGATTGAGACGAGTGTGTTTTGGTGTTTGTCTTTCTCGTCCTTAGGTAACAAAAGTTGCGGCCTTCAGTGGTCAGGCTCGATGGCATGACATGTCAACTATATTCGTGGGGATTTTTTTTTATGAAAGTTTTACACACGTTTGTGCTTTGTTTTGTTTTTTATTTTCTATTACTCGACTTGACCGTCAAGGGTAACTTGGATAGTTAACTATTGAATACGCATGACATGACATCAGTTTTTTTTTTTTGATAAAGTGTTAGCAGAGATCAAACTTCAGTAACTTAACAGAGACGTAATTTTTAGTACATCGCTAGGTTAGGTGTAATAATCTTAAACCTCATAAGTACTGAGTGTAATTTATATCCTGTAAAAAGTTTGTAATTTAATAAAGTACCAAAATTGTATATGCAGGTGGAATATGCCTAACTCTTGCTTACTGTCAATTAACTATGACCAAACATATTAATCAACAAAAATAGTTTGACACATGCAATTTGAAAATGGTAGTTCGTGAGCATAACATCCATTTATTGCAATTTTACATCAAATTTTAGAGTTCGTTTGACAAAACTTTTTTTTTGTTTTCAGTTTTTAAAGAGCAGTTTAATATTTTTTTTTTACAAAAACAAGTGGGTGTTTGATAACTTTTTTTTTTTGGTGTTTGGTAACCCTTTTTATTTTGACTTTTTTTTTTGATGGTTTGCGGTGGCGGTGGTGGGGCGTAGCGGTGGTCGACGGTGGTGGTGGTGGTGGCCGGAGGTGACTGCCGGCAGTCATCGGCGGCCGGCGGTGGGAGGGTGGCGGTGGTGATCTCAAAAAAAAAAAAACCAAAAGTGAAAAAAAAAAACAGTTTTTGGAGTTTTTTTTTACTCTTCAGTTTAAAAACTGGTTTTTTAAATTGGAGAAGGAAAAAAAAATGGTTACCAAACGCACTTTTAGTGTTTCAACTGAATCTTTTCCTTTCAATTTTTGCAAAAAAAGAATTATAGTAATTAAACTCAAATAATAATCCCCGAGTTAATGCTAACAACATTACATGCGTAACAACACCATACTAGATACAATCACGCATAACTGCGCCGACAGTGCCACTAATCAGGACACCAAAAGCAACTTTCAAAGAAAATTGAGCAACGTTCTATTATTGCTAATAGTAACGATATTGCGTACAGAACAGCTTAAAAAGAGACATCGAGCTTGCCACTAACCAAGAAGGAGTGCCACTAGCAACTATCAATGAAAATAAAATGCCTTTGTTATTTTTTGGGTGGAATATAAGGCGAAGTAAATATAAGCGTCCACACCGTCATTCATATTTTTGGTTCTCTCAGTAGTAGGGTTGCAGCAGATAAACGCCACCACTTCGATTCTCTCTCTCTCTCTCTCTCCCCTCACGCAGCCCCTTAAAACCCCCACTCCCCTTAGCTTCCAATCTCTTTGTTACTCTCTCTCTCTCTCTCTCTCTCTCTCTAACACACGCGCAGTGGGAGCTGTGCCTGCAGCAGCAATGGGCGCCTCGCTTCCTCCGAAAGAGGCCAACCTCTTCAAGCTCATCGTCGTAAGCTCTCCCTGATTCTATTCAATCCCTCACTTCAATCACAGCTTGAAGCTCAATTACTATGTCATTCCAATTTCCACATGTTTTTTTTTTTTTTTGCTGAAAAAACCCTAGATGGTTGACCTCTTCAGATTAAGCACGCCTAATTAGTCTGTGCGGTCCCCACGCTGTAATTGAATCTTACTATATGCTTCTTAAGCTAATGTGTATCGGCTTAAGTGCCTTTTTAGGACAAAGATTAAGCCTTTTTTAGGACAAAGATTAAGCCTTTTTTAGGACAAAGATTAAGCTTTTCCATGTGCACGTGCTTTGTTTGTTTCAAGATGGGATTTTTGTGGAAGTTGCACGTTGTTGGAGGAATGTGGTGCAATCTTCTTCGTATACTATCATCGCAACATAATTTTGTTGTGCATATAATGTCGTTTTTGGAGGCGGGAGTTGAATGCCATGTGTATTATCGATATCAGTGGCAACAGAAAAGATCAAATTGTAAAACTTGCTATTTTTAGAGCCAATAGTGCCTTAGTTGCACAAAGCGTGGGCAGGAGTTGGAGCAGGGAATGTCACTAGTATAGTGGGATTTTTGGGTCGGAGCATCACTAGACTGAGAGAATCATGCAACCTAGTACCCTACACTACATATGCACATCTGATTTCCATTATTACAAGTCAATAAACGTGCCACCATACTAACAACAAATTGTGGGACATTTAAACATTAGTATCTAGAACTGAACTTGAATTGCAATGCTACATTTCGACATTAAATAACTGTTCGATGTTTTTTTTTGTTTTGTTTTGCAGAAATCTTATGAAACAAAACAGTATAAAAAGGGTTTGAAGGCTGCAGATACAATTTTAAAGAAGTTTCCAGATCATGGAGGTATGTGAATCATTAAACACATGTTAGTAGGCTAGCCGAATGTCAAATAAAGGAATTACTGCAAGAAATGAGCTTACATATGTTTGTGACACAATATTTTTGGAACTTCCCTCCTTTTATCTCTACGTAGTGCTTTTGTTTCCATGTCTCACTGACAAAATAATATCAGGTTATATGGTTGGAGTTGTTGTGCCTATTCTTCACATGTTTTGCACTCATAATTTTCTTGTTTAATGCTAAATGCAGGGTTTCATGATTGGAAAAGAAAATAGAACGGTTAATGGATGTTATTAAGAAGACTGAATAAGCCATCCCTTTTTCCCCTTGGGACTAGTTCAGGATCAAACAACCGAATTTCTGTAATAGATTTTTTTTTACTACTTCCTGGTTGTGGAAGATGGATATGATGGCTGTCTTGAACAGCCACAGCATATAATGAAAATAAAGTTGGTTCCATATTTTTCCTATTGATACCCCGTGATCACCGCATTTCCCTTTCCTGATAATCTGCAGTTGAAAAGGTGATGGAAATCCAAATCACACCTACTTCTACTACATCAAAGTTGTTTTGACGGAATATACCAATAAATCAAGGCAACATGTAACAAATTTTTTTTTACTGACAATAATCTCGAAGACCTATAAGGGGACCACCATTTTCCTATAGCGGTGGGTGAATTTTTCAGCATAACCTTTATCTTACACCCAACAGGAGAAATGAGATTTAGCGAGGCTGGATAGTGCGTTATCAATAAGGATGAGCCTTGCTCTCTTTGGTAGTTATCGGAATTTTCGACACATTAGCATCTGGTTTGTGTAGCCGGCACCGGCGCCAGCTCCTTAACAACTGCACTCACTGTGAAACCCGTTTCAAAGTGTTCATAATTACATTTTAGGAAGTGATGTTGCCGCTCTCCTTTCACATAGGTTATATCTTCTGTAAGTTCGACCAAGATATTCTGTCATTCTTGGTGCATTTACAGAGGTTACATGTACTTTTTGGAATGAAGGTTCTTCATGAATGAGTTTGACGAATTCTTTCAATGGGAAGACGTGAGTTACTTGGGAGAAGGGTCCTTTAGACCTTATTTTGTAACCAAGTATGTTGGGTCTCGGTATTTGTATAGAAAATCTGTTAGCTTCTGACTGATTTTCGACTATTTGGTTAATACATAAAGTGTTATTTTTATTCCTCTTTTTCACTTTAAATATAGGCTAGTCCTAATACCAAAGCAGTGTACATTTTCGGACACAGGTGGTAAAACCACCCGACAACAACATTCATTTGGCAAAGCCAAAACTGCTCTGGCAACAGGGCTAACCTAAATATATGCCATTTGTTGAAAGATATATAATGGTTACACCCCCTTCCCTTGTTACCAGAAACTCTGTCCATGAAGGGCTTAACACTTAATTGCATGGACCGCAAGTCAGAAGCATACGATCTTGTACGCCTTGGACTAAAGGTCAGAACAGTTTCTGACTTTTTGTTTGTTGGTCTGTGCTTGCACATGGTTGGTCTCAATTTTGTAGTCTGATATCAGGCATTAACCTATTTGACTTGCAGAATGATTTGAAAAGTCATGTTTGCTGGCATGTATATGGTCTTCTATACCGGTCAGACAGAGAATACAGGGAGGCAATTAAGTGCTATCGAAATGCCCTGAGGATTGATCCAGACAACATTGAGATACTGAGGGACCTCTCCCTTTTGCAGGTGTATATGCATATCTATATTAAGCTCTGAATAAAAGAATAAATTTGAATTTGTATGTGCAGCAGATGGTATTGGGTTACGATGTTGCTGTTTTTTTTTCTGTTTTTTTTTCCTGTGGTCAGTCACTATTTGTCTCCCCCCCAACTCTCCCCCCTCTCTTTGGCCAATCAATGACATTAGTGTAGTTCTTTTGTGCATGTGCTGTACTAACATTTTTGTGCCATGAAGTAAATATTGACAATGAGCGTTTACCGCCTGTTGCAGGCACAAATGCGTGACTTGGCAGGTTTTGTTGAAACGAGGCAACAGTTGCTGACTCTGAAACCAAATCATCGTATGAACTGGATCGGATTTGCTGTTGCCCATCATTTAAACTCAAAGTATGGTATATGTCATTTGCTGGATATTGGGTAGTTGACATTGTTTGGTTCTGCGACCCTTTATATCATGTTATTGATATGCCTGATATAGATTGGTGGATTTCAAGCATTATTAGTATGCTGTCAAGTGTTTGATTTGTCAGGCTTGCTGTCATTAAATTGGATAATTGAAACAATTTACGGACATCAGATTTGCAATTTTTTGTCAGAGTGCTTGTTTTGTATGGAGAGGTATATTATGTTTGTGAAACTAATTAGAGAAAAAAATTTGGAATATCATTTTAGGTTTTAGTTGATTTTCAATCTGCTTCCTCTTTTGTTCCCCCCACCCCCTCCCTCCCTCTATCAGTTTTTTTTGCCTCTGATATTTGATCTCAACGACCTGTTTTGGTATTTATACAGTTCATGCTCACTATTCCTGCATATGTGAATGTGGATCAGTGAATTTCTTTTACTTACCAGAGGAAGAGTTAATTAAACAGAATTCAACTTAATACATGCTCAAGAAGAACGACAAACTCAGTAAGGGCTTGTAAGTACACTGATTCTTCAGGCTTCTATTGAAAATAGATGCCATTTAGTGAAGAAATGGCCAAAGATGCTATGTTCCCTTCAAAGTAAAAAGCAATTAGCTGACTCATTGAATGGTTGGAATCGCAATATGGTTGGTAGTATCTACGGTGCATAATTTTCTTTCCCCCCGGATTTCCCATACCAGTCTCCTCTTCTCTGTGGAATACTTTTGCTTCACGACTATTTTTACTCATAATTTATGCATCTTATTGTATTACATGCTTAGCTTCACATTCAGTTTGTAGAATCTAGTAAATTTTCTATGGTATCTGTAGCTTTTCGCTCCTTTTGTCGACAAACCCCTTATCATAAATTAAACTGATCTTTATTTTGAGTCTTGAACTGGTCTATTTTTATTTGTTTATTGGTTAGTGCGTCAAAGGCAATTGATATCCTTGAAGCATATGAAGGGACCCTTGAGGATGATTATCCACCGGATAACGAGCGCTGTGAGCATGGTGAAATGCTTTTATACAAGGTATTTTATTCGTAGAGGGTGGGAAGGTCGTAGATCACCTCCACTTTCAGTTTCTTCACCCTATAATTTCTTTCCCTGCAATCTTTTTTAGGAATCCATGAAATACTCGTGATTTATTTTGAGTCTTGAGCATAACTATACTACGGAACTCTGTTCCTTAATTATGAACAACTGCCTTGTCAGTTATCAGCTGAACACTGCGTGCGCGCGCGCGTCTATATATGATTAGATTTAGAGGCATGAGTTTTTTCCCTCTTGATACATATCTTGTCATTTACAAGAAAGATACTAACAATGTAAATTTTAAATTTGTCCTTCAACATTGTTTTGCTGAATTTACTAACTTTTAAGTTTTCCCAGATATCTTTATTAGAGGAATGTGGTTTTCTTGAGAGAGCTCTTCAGGAGCTGCACAAGAAAGAGTTTAAAATTGTAAGTGCATGCCACAATGCTATCATAGTGTCAGAAATTCTAAGTTTCTTATTGGACTGATGTCGTCCTTTTTTGGGGTAAAATGTCTCAACAGGTTGATAAAATATCATACAAGGAAGAGGAGGTTTCTCTTCTTGTGAAGCTTGGTCACCTTGAAGAAAGTGAAAAATTGTACAAGGTGCTACTTTCCATGAATCCGGACAATTACAGGTACGTTGTTGTGTTTTTTCCCCATAGGATGGTATTATACAAGTCTGGAGATTTATTGTAATAGTTATCCAGACGGAGAGATTGCTTTTACCTGCATAGTCAAAGTTCTCTTTGTTTTCTAATTTTTTCTTTTAAGGATACTGACATTTGTAGTTCCTACATATCAAAGGATCAATTCTCTGTGTGTGCGTGCGTGCGTGCGTGCTTGTAAGTATGTTGCTTGTTATAGCATCATATGTTTATCTTCTATTATTGATTGGAAAATTGAGGGATGACGAATATATGCAGTTGGAATTTACTAGTGCACTATTTTAGGAAGAGAGGTTTTTGAGATTATACCGAAGATTTATGCAGGATGATCGTATATTAAGTTTGATCGGAAATCCTTTATACATATATATTTTATGAGATTGACACATTTTTTACTTTGTGCAAATGACTTCGCATAGTTGATTTCAACCTCCCCCACCCCCACCCCTCTTCCTCTCTCTGTGCGTCTATTACACGCATACACGCAAACTCATATACGCGTGTGAATGCACCATGCATGTTTCTACTACTATGGATTGTTCTTAGGTTGGGTTGGTTCACTTCTGTCTTAGGTTTGATCAATCATTCAATGGCTAACTTCTTTCTGTTTTTAGATATTATGAAGAGCTGCAAAAGTGTATCGGGCTACATTCAACAGGTGGCCAATATTCCTCTCATGAAGTTGATCAGTTGGAGGCTTTGTACGATTCACTTGGGCAGCAATACACTTGGTCATCCGCTGTTAAGGTGACACATCTTCCTCTTTCTTTTTGTCCCCTCTCTCTGAAAGAACACGATGGACGTCTTTCCAAGCTTCAATATATTGTTTTGGAAACCAGCTATCAGTACGCTGTTGACGCGTGTAGAAGAAAGTGACTACCTTGAGGCTTGAGCATTTGTGAAACTATAAGTAGTGAATAATTATCAAATCATGGCTTCTAAACTTGAGCATGGGACACAAAACATTTTATTGGTTGTTATCAAGGTTTTTTTTCTTTAAAAAAGGAGCACCAATTCGTGGACTGAGGAAATGTCATGCTTATATCAAGAATTTGCTCCAACCCAGAAGAACTCGTTTGTTGTTTGGTCATGCCCACAGTCCACGGGAGGACTCTAGATATTTGAGCCTTTGATGCCCTTTGCCTGCGTAATGTGATGCGGGTTACATGTCAATGGCTCGTGTTCCGCATTCCATTGCATCTTTCTTTGTCTTATAGGTTGTTACTATAGCTCTTGTTGGCAATTGTTCTATTCGCGTGACAGGTCACGATGACGAAACAATTAATGAAATTGAGAGTTGTGACAAACTAGAGAGTTCCTGTATAGATCACAGTAGATGCGTAAGGAAATTGAGAATTTTCTGACCTTCAGTTCTAGTTTTGAAGAACGGTCTATTGTTTTCTTGGGTCAGAATTTTAAGGTTGTCTAAAGGTTTATCTCTTTAATCATTATTGAACTTTGTTTTCTCCATCGCAGAGAATACCTCTAGATTTTCTGGACAGCAACAAATTCCGGGAAGCAGCAGATAATTACATTAGGCCTCTTCTGAGAAAGGTAATACTTGCTTTGTACCTGTTGTATCTATGGTTCTTTGAGTAATTAACCAGGTTTTGGAAGCAAAACTCTGACCTCTCTTTGTGATGCATTCAGGGAGTTCCTTCACTGTTCTCTGATCTATCTCCTCTTTATGATCACCTTGGCAAGGTCTGTGCATTCTCTTTTTCATCGACATGCTGGAACTTTTGTAGTTTGTCTGATGGGTACTTTGATTTATTAGTCACCGGACACATTGTTTACACCTCTTTGCACAGGCAGACATTCTAGAGCAGTTAATTCTTGATATGGAGCAGTCAATTAAAGCAACAGGTGAATACCCAGGGAGGTAAGATTAAAGCTGGTATTTTCAATCAATATATATATATATATATATTAATTTTGGGGGCTGGGATGATGTCAAATTATAGAAGTTTATTGGCAAATGTTCTGCTAGTTTATGAACTTTGAGTAGAATCAAAGCCCTGAAATCTTGCTAACTATCAGTTTCTCCCCATTTTGAATCTATAAAGTTAAGTGCAAGTGATGGTTTATAATTTCTGATGTGTAATAATGCTTTGAAGCATCAAGCTAGCTATATTAATAAGAAGGCTTGGAATTAGACGAATATAGGAAAGCTCGTATAGCTGTTGAGGTTAGGAGATGCTCGACTGACGTGGACTAACCTTTTATAGGAAAGGCTGGACGATATACCTGTTTACACTGTTAATAACCATTTATAAGGATGAGGTGTACAGTGAAGCTTTCAGACAGGGCCTAGGCTAATATTTGAGACTAATTGAGACTCGTTACTGCTGCAGGCTTAAGAGATCCATATGGAAGCAATCTTTTTTATTAGAGAGGCATTATTTGCAAAAAAACTGTTATGCTTGGGCTTTTTAAAGATAAAATTTTCATAATGATTTATTTCCCTCTTCGTTTATTTCTTTGGGTGGGTGGGGGATATTATAGTCCTTTTTATAAAATTCTAAGTCAGTCATTCTAATTTGGAAATGCAAGTTGCAATCACAATTGTATGTATGGGACGTTTCATGCCTCTACACTAGAATGATTTGCTATGCTCGAAGAACCTATGCTCTTGCTATATTAGCATATCTTCCACCTATACACGTGCATCTCGACTTTCGTGCAGATCAGATAAAGAGCCTCCTTCTACGCTTATGTGGACGTTGTTTTATTTGGCTCAGGTTTGCTGCCATCACCTTGGATATTTAGGTGTACACTGTGCTTCTATATTTATTTATGTCAAATTTTGGTAAGATATTTTGTTTTGATGCAGCACTATGATAGACGGGGCCAGTACGAGATTGCTCTCGCTAAAATTGATGAGGCTATAAAACATACACCAACTGTGATTGATTTATACTCTGTCAAGGTCTGTTGATAGCATCAGTTTGCCACATTCTGTGTATGTTTACGCGTATCATGGATTATCTGCCTATTTTTCCCGCACATGATTACTACATCTATCCATTTAGTGGCTTTTATTTTTCAGTTATGACCTGCTATCTCTCCTTGTTAGTGTATTTCTTTCTTTCTGTTTCGACTATTTCGCAAAAGTTGGATAACGGTTCTGACTTGTAGACCTACTTTCAGTCCCTGACCCAAAGTATTGAAATTATTCCTTTTTGGACCCGTATTCTTATAAGCTTCTAAATTGGGGCTTTGACATGAAGGTAGCGTTTGAAAACTGGTTGGTTTTCAATTTTTTCTCCAGTTTTGTAAACTGGAGAAAAAAAACGCTTTTGGCACGCAGTTTTTGTTTTTTTATTTTCCTTCAGTTTTGAGAACCAGTTTTTGAAACAGGGCTGTTTTTGAAAACTCCCATTTTGGATTTTTGAGTTTCCAGTTTTGGTTTTTGTTTTGAGACCCCCCCCCCCCCCCCCCCCACCGCCACAGCCATCGCCCGCCGCCACCGGCCCCTGCCAGCCACGCCCCACCACCAAAGAAAAAACTCAAAATAAAAACTGGGTAATGAAACACGCATTTGTTTTTTAAAAAAAATAAAAACTAAACTAAACTGGTTTTGGTTTTTGTTTTTTTGGAAACAAAAAACCAAAACTGGAAGTGATTTCAAACGGACCCGAAGTTGCACTTACTTTTGGGGTCTCCTTTAATTGTGGATTCCTCAACATGGTAATTCTAGGTCCCATTGAGTACTTTGAAAACTTGGGACTTCTTTTTTACCCCGTATACACCCCATTGAGTACATTGGGTGATCTTGATCTTTTACCTGCAAATACTTACTCCTCTAGATATAATGCTGCTACAGACATTAGTCTCTGCTATATTAATTTGCTGTCTGTTGATTACAGAGCCGTATATTAAAGCATGCTGGGGACTCACCCGCTGCTGCAGCATTGGCAGACGAAGCTCGGTGTATGGATCTTGCTGATCGTTATGTAAATAGTCAATGTATTAAACGTATGCTGCAGGCTGATCAGGTTCTCAAGCTGCAAGTTTTTAATCTTTTATTATTTTTATCAAACAGTAATCGCTGCCTCATACTTCGGCGTTTCTTCTCTTGCGTAAGTCTCCTCTACATTGAACGCGTTTTAATGTAAAATATATATTTTTAAGGTTGCTCTGGCAGAAAAGACAGCTGCATTGTTCACCAAAGATGGAGATCAGCACAATAACCTTCATGATATGCAGTGCATGTGGTGTGTATCTTTTCAAACCTGAGCCGAGAGATTATAAAGTAGTTGGTATTGAGCTATCTCTTCATTAATAATTGTTAATGTCGATATTCTGAAGGTATGAACTTGCTTCTGGTGAGAGTCACTTCCGCCAAGGTGACCTAGGAAGAGCTTTGAAAAAATTCTTGGCAGTGGAGAAGCATTATGCAGACATCACTGAAGACCAATTTGACTTTCATTCTTATTGCTTAAGAAAAATGACTCTACGTGCGTATATTGATATGCTGAAGTTTCAAGACCGTCTCCATTCACATGCTTATTTTCGAAAAGCAGCAGCTGGAGCTATCAGGTGAAGCTTTTACTGTGTTTTAGATTATGCTTTGATCTTCTATGATTAGCTTTTCTCCAGTGTGCTATTGGGTGCTCAAGTCATTGATGACCTGTTGTGTAACTAGTCCCGTTTCTGATATTTCATCACGATTTTCCAGTGTCATCACCATCAATGTGATTCTTTGTTCTTTCAAAATTGATTATGGTTTTTCAAATTTTGTTCCAGATGCTATATAAAGCTTTATGATTCTCCTTCAAAGTCAGCAACAGAAGAAGATGATGAAATGGCAAGGTTGCCTGCTTCGCAGAAGAAAAAAATGAGGCAAAAACAGAGAAAAGCAGAGGCTCGAGCTAAGAAAGTATTCAGTCTGTTTCTTGCATCTTTTAGAGTATTTTTCTGTCTGAACTGAACTGCACTCTAATCTTTATGACTTTCTGCTAGGAGGCTGAAGTCAAAATTGAGGAATCAAATGTCAGTGTCTCCAAATCTGGAAAACGACACGTTAAACCAGTAGATCCAGATCCACATGGAGAGAAGTTATTGCAGGTCTTCATTCCTCCCCTTCCTCCTATTTTCTATATTCCCCATTTTTCCTAAGAAATATTTTCTTCAGCATCTAAATATTTGGTGCTTTTATGTGTCCTCATTAGGCTTCGTCCCTTGTACCTTTGATAGATGACATCTTGTTGCTTTGGTATATTTTTCTAATGTAGGTTGAAGATCCTTTGTTGGAAGCTACCAAGTATCTGAAGCTGCTTCAAAAGCACTCACCTGATTCATTAGAGACACATTTGCTCTCTTTTGAGTTAAATATGAGAAAGGATAGAATCTTGCTCGCCTTTCAGGTAGAGTACTAGATTTTCCGGTCAGTGTAACGTTTGTTGGTTGTAAATTTTCAATTAAAAATAGTTGTGTGGCCTTTTTCCCACCTTCCATTCTTCATCAACTGAACTACGTCACATTGTACGAAACGTACATGTGCTGTTTTTGTTTTTACGAAGCTGAATTACCGTCCTCTTTCCTTCATTTCTTTCTCATCTTTTCTCTGTAGGCTGTAAAGCAGCTACAAAGGTTGGATGCTGAAAACCCAGACTCTCATCGCTGCTTGGTATGTTTTTGGTCGTGAAATAAGTCAATTAGCATAAACTGCATATTCTATCTGCCAATTTTTCTATGTTATTATACTATTTTTCATCTGCAGATAAGATTTTTCCATAGAGTGGCGTCCATGCCGCCTCCAGTTACCGACACAGAGAAACTCATTTGGGGTGTTTTAGAAGCAGAGAGACCTACTTTCAGGTTCTCTTCGGTTTTTCCTGTATTTTTTGGGTGCTATTGTGAGTTATTGTCTAATCTAATGGCACCTGCTTACTGAGCACCTCTTTTTTATTTTAAACTTTTTGTAGTCAGTTGCATGAGAAGTCGCTCATCGAAGCAAATGCTCTATTCCTTGAGAAGCATAAAGGTCATCTATGCCTTATCCAAATTATGTCTTTGCTTTAGTAGAACAACCCCTTTGGCTTCGTTTTCTGATATTCACGTGTCTATTATTGTTATCAGATTCCTTGATGCATAGAGCGGCAGTAGCAGCAATGCTAAATGTTTTAGAACCAAACAAGAAGGCTGATGCTATCAAATTAATTGAAGATTCATCTAACAACGTGGCGTCAAAGTAACCTCTTTTGATCTGAGCTTTGTCATCACCTTCACACTATTATCTTGCATTTGCATCTTTGTCTTGTATTGCTATCAAACATTACTTTAACCGCTGAAGCTCTACATTATTACTGAACCAGAAGTGGAGCAGTTGGACCAGTTAAGGAATGGAATTTGAATGACTGTATTGCCATTCACAAGATCCTGGGGGATATTTTGGCTGACCATGCTGCCTCGTCGAGTAAGTTGACAATACACTGTCCCTCATTGCCTATATATATGCCCAAGTACTCCTTTAGTTTCTTGTAGCTGCATTTTTGTATAGACCGGGTTGATTTTTAGTACCCTTGTATCTGATATCATGGTAACGTTGTTTACTTCTAGATAAGGTATTTCATATCAACACCCCCCCCCCCCCCCCCTGGCGCCCAACACACAAATGCACATACATACATATCCCCAATTCCAAAGAGAAAAGGATGCTGTACAGATTTATTTCATTTCGTATTAACTCTTTGGCGGGCACAAAATCTGTCTGAATGATGAAATAGTTGTATGCATTGAATATATTGCTTACATCTTTGCGCAAAACGTGTTGATTTGAAAGATGGAAACTACAGAAATCATATTGCTCAACATTGGTTTTATCTTGTAGGGTGGAAATTGCGATGTGCGGAGTACTTCCCATATTCTACATACTTTGCAGGTAGCCGCAGCTCTGCAGTCGCAATCCCTGAAAATGGGGGTCTGAATCATTTGGAAGCTGATCACAGTGCGGAGTCAATTTCTTCAAACGGAAAGCTAGAAAAACTAGAGGCTATGAAGGACCTTGCCATCTAAATCAGTACTATAACTTACACTTCTGCTAATTTATCCATAAGAGCTTAGAATATCTGAGGGAGAGGTTGCAAAAATGTGGTGCAGTTTGAACTTATACCCAGATGAAAGATTAAGGAGCTCATCAGGAAGTTGAATCAGGTGCAAGTAACAACATCCAACAAGATCCAGTTTACTGTTGCTTTGTGTCTACATTCTTTGTTAGCCAACATCCACAGATCCTGGAAAGCTCCCTATGCATTTGTGTATATTTTAGTTCTTGCTTCTAAAGGTTTTGGATTCTTGATTGCTCATTTTCTGGTGAGATCCACCCATGGATTTGCGATGCAATAGTGAACCACTTTTTAGGTGAAATGGAGCGCTACTGAAATTTTTAGAGTACCAGTCCTACACCCCGTTAGCATAGAGCATACCCATAGCGGACAATCTCAAGAGTATGTTGTATTTGCCCCCATTTCTGTTGACCATTATTTATAATGTATAAATGCTATGAAATTTTGGCGTGGAATTATTTGATAACTAATTCATATTGCCGAGTGTTGATATTCATTTTTGGAAGAAGATACGATGATCAGTATCTTTACTCCATACTTGTACTCGAAGAATTCATCGGTGCTACACATTTCATATTTGATCCATGGCTGCATGTTTTCAGTTCAAATTGTGAATCTGAGCTATCTGAAGATGCAGAATTTTTAGTGTTTAGATAAGGGAGTACCCCATGACCAAGGACGTGAAAAGTTGTGCATTTCCGGGGTTAAAGTTCGTAGGTTTATACCTTGGACTTAAATACAGAGCAAGAAGCCATAAAGTTACACGAAGTTAGGGTGGAATGACAATCAAGTGAAGGGTTATAACTTCCACATGAAACGAACGATGTTTCTAAAGTCGATTGGATCATTTGCTGTTACAGCAGAAGTGCTACGTAGTTCTCGAATTTACTTATAGTTGCTAACCTGAAATCTGACTGCCTTTTTCGCTTACCAACGGTTCTGTTGTGTTGCAGAATTTTGGGCGTGGATTTAGAATTGGACCAATTCAATTCTTACGTTATTGTTTTAGAAATTATGTAAGCAGGTTATCAAAAGTCCGCCCGACAGAAAGTTACGTTGGGCAGACATCAAAGTCACAGGACTAAAGTAGACATTATAGTCAGTTGGAATAAGATATATACCGAACATAGTCAGTTCGGAAAAAAGCAAGTAAATGATTGCATGAAGACGAGGAAAGTGCCAATGTTAAACAGACCATGTTAGGAATCTACCTTCCCTAGACACCACTAAGCACAATACATTAGAGCATTTAGTCTGTCCCAACAGCCTGGAATTTGAAAAAATTAAGCGAACATGACACTTTCAGCAACGGTACTTTTCTGTCATCAAGGTGCTTACCGAGTTAATTTGAATCCATCATAATGTGTAACGGGTACTAAGGCAACTTTGAATGACCAAAACCAACTAAAAGAACAAACTTTGACTCTTACCCGGGTTATAGGAATCTTCCTCCAACCTCATGTATAGTGACAATTAATAGTCACTAAATGTTTCTAGTGACTTTTTTTTCTAACACTTTCAGCGACAATTATTAACAGCACTTTTTTAACGTCACTAATTAAAAGTCACTAGAGACATTTAGAGAAGATTGATTGTCGCTATATAGGGGGTAGGAGGAAGATTTCTTCAACCAGGGTAGCAGCCAAATTTTTTTCCAACTAAAATCACCTCCGTAGACAGCGCCAACCACAAACATGCGTACCCGGAATTGTGATAGCTCGTGCTTAAATGATTCACAAGACAAGCCAATGCGTTTCTTCCGAGTAAGACCACCAGCATACGTAACCATATCAACCGCATTTTCCATCAACACGTATCTCGGCTTCAAATAGTTGATGATATCGATGAAAACAGCAAGTTGTTTGTTCTCTGGATCTGGATGATCCAAGGGACTCTCGGCATTCCTAAACTGATGAAAACCAATAATGCAATGGCATGGGGAACCGCCGACATTAGTGGCTTCAATTGCTTTAGGAATGCAGAAAATCCCCCGGATGATCCGAGCATAAAACAATTAATTTGTTGCATCATGGATATCGTCGACTGTTGAAGCCGAGATTTGTATCTGACGGAAAATGTGGTTGATATAGTTCAGTTTGAAATATCACCCAAAGCTTCAAAATACATACATACAACAGAAAGCAATAGCTTAATATAAATTCACTCTTGAAATTCATGAGGTCTTGAATAAGATTGAGCTATGGATTAGATATCTGAGTTTTGGGCTGGAACAAGGCTGTTAATTCTGGTTTCAACAAACAATTATGCTTGAATTGGAATTTGGCTCCCTGTGTACTGCAGCAGTGAAGTAGTTACCTCACCATGTTAGCACTGTTGAATTTCTTGTGTTTTCAGTTGGACTGACATAATCAGTGGTGGTAATTGGCCTTTAATGGAAATAAAGGACATCTTTAGCAAAAGAAAAAATTCACTCTTGAGGAACACAAATGGTTTAGTATAGAACAATAACAACAGCAAGAGACAGTTTGATCAAAAAATAACACACACATATACGCACGCACGCACGCACAGAGTCTAACCCGGACTAGCTGCAATGCATCTTAAGGACTGCATCACTGAACTTGAGTTTTGTCACTTATAAGTACTGCTTCGCTTTTCTTATATCTAATATAAACATTTTTCGTCAATTTCTTCTTTTAAGACTTACAGAACGAAGCCCAAGAATGCTGTGACAAGCACTCTTGGGTTTCTATAGTTTAGGATTCAACTGCGTTTCCGATGACCGTAAGCACTCTTGGGCTTTTATAGTTTAGGGTTCAACTGTCTTCCTGATGATAGTCACGTAAGCACTCTTGGGCTTTTATAGTTTAGGGTTCAACTGTCTTCCTGATGATAGTCACGGACTCACGGTGGACGGAGGTCAGTGGTGGCTTTGACCTTCGGTGCTCATTCGTTGCGAGCTCGGTCGGTGGTGGCTTTGACGTTTGGTGGTCGTTTGTGGCGAGCTCGACTAAGGCGATGGTCGTTAGCAGATGAAAATTAAGGATTATTGAGCTAGCATGGGAGGAGTTGAAACAAAAAGACAGCAGACATAGGATATATGCTTGTGACCATCAATGTTACTTTTTTTATGTTAGTGATAGGAAATGACCATTGAATATGGTAAGTAATATCTAATTAGCAACGCTTAAAAAGTTTCGCTAAAATTAGTCACTGGAGGGTTTCGTTAAAATGCGATTAACTGTATTTGTGTATTTTTTATCCACCATAATGCGTCACTTGTAACAAAATTAAGGATGTTAAGCCAGTCGTCGTGTTTTATAAGCAATATAAAGAGAGATAGTTATTGGTTTCCCACGGGTGTGTGTGTGTGACATATTACATAGCACCCTTTTAAGGTTTTTCCCCAGAAAAAGAAAATACAGCACAGGCAGTATATACACAGGATACGTATACAAAAGTACATATAAGCTCATACCTTGCTTCCGAAATTCGCAAAAATTGCAAGATTAACACTCAGATTTTGTAGAAAAATGGATCTTTATTCTCTTATAATATAAGTTCACACAAAAAAAGAGAAAATAAATACCTATGTTTACACGCCGCATTAATCATCAACCTCAGCTCTGATTTCCCTTTGTAGATCCACCTTGTACTCCTCGAATGAGCCGTCAAACGTCGTCGCGGTTCCATCTTCCACCACCCAGATTTGGCTTCTCTCTTCATCGTCACAGACGCGAGATATCAGCCTAGAATCATGACTGACTAGGACGACTCCGCCGGTGAATTCATCAAGCGCATCAGCCAGCGCATCAATGCTCTGCATGTCCAAATGGTTGGTGGGTTCGTCCAACAGTAAAATGTGAGGCTTTGACATGGAGATTGAGGTGAAAACAACGCGAGATTTCTGGCCCCCAGACAACTTTGCAATTGGAGTGAGGTGGTTATGGCTGGGAAGTCCAAATTTCCCAAGCTTTGCACGAACAGCCTCTTGCTTGCTTAGTCCCTCTTGATCAGGATGAAGACGGAGAAGATATTGAACCGGAGTTTCCTCCATTGTAAGGAGATCAACGAAGTGCTGTGAATATCTCCCAATCCGCAACTTTTGACTCCTTCGTACTTCACCTTCTGTAGGAACCAAATCGCCAGCAAGAAGGTTGAGCAATGTAGATTTCCCAGCTCCATTAGGCCCAACAATAGCAACCCGAGTACCCATATCAATGCCAACATCGACGTTAGACAGTCTAAAATCCTCTCGGTTTGGATAACTGAAGCTGACTTCTATTAGTTGCAAAAGCGGTGGTGTCAGCTCAGTGGGTTCAGGGAAGTGGAATTCGACAGTGTAATCTCTCCACTTCTGAGGGGCTTCTGGAAGCGGCTCATCCTCATCAACTTTGCCCTTTGCCTTCTTCTTTGAGGCTTCCTTGGCAGCAACGAATTTAGCCCGATCCTTGACCTTCTCCTGCTGAGCCCGATTGCCAGTCCTCCTGGCAGCTTTGACTTGCTTATCATAAGTCTCAAACTTCTTGTTCACCTCTTTGCGACGCTGCTCGTATCCAGTTTCAAAATCATCAAAATTTCCACGATATAAGTGGAGCTTTAAGTCATGGAGATGGATAATTTCATTGCAAACGGTATTTAGAAAATCCCGATCGTGGGAGACAACAACAAGAGTTTTTTTCCACCGGCACAAGTACTCCTCCAACCAAAGAACAGCCCTGAGGTCAAGATGATTGGTAGGTTCATCTAACAGTAATAGGGTCGGCTGCACAAACAGAGCCCTAGCCAATGAAATTCTCATCCTCCAGCCTCCACTGAATGACCGCGTAGCACGGCCTTGCATATCCTTGGTGAAACCCAAGCCAGCAAGTATCTTTGATGCCTGTGCTTCAGCAGCATCGGAACCCATCAGCTGTAGTTGTTCATACACTTCAGCAAGCTTCTCTCCTACATCAAGGCTATCATCATCTTCATCCTCGCCAACAGTTTCGGAAGCCAAATTCTGCAAAGATGCAGCCTCTTCTCGGAGCTTGACGAGTTCTTCATTAGCTGAAACTACTGCTTCCAGGGCGCTTCTGTTATCTCCAACTACCTCTTGTTCGACCAACAGAACATCTATATTTCTAGGTACAGGAATTTTCCTCCAAGCAATAAGCTTCAATAAGGTAGACTTGCCCATTCCATTGGGCCCAACCAATCCATATCTCTTGCCGTGAGATATCTTTACGGATGCATTCTTTAGAAGCTCTTTCCCACGAGCAGATACCGAAAAGTTATCTATAGTTATATCTTTGACATTAGCATCAGCTTCATCTTGACCCTCAAGAACCGAAGCCCGACTAATCACAACTGTAAAAGCATCTCGATCATCCCTAAGGGCTTCTTGTTTCGCCTGCATGGAAGCTTGGACGGCAAGCATGTCTTTCTTTTCTCGTTTCTTCACCTCTTTGACAGTTACAGAGACCTCAAGAGGTTTTGCATCACTCCTTTGCTGTCGAGCAAGCTGTTTATGATCAACTTGCTCTTCTCCAGAGGCATTTTCATCATCATCCTCATCAGAGGGAGGGAGATCGATACCATCGGTATATGATGGTTTCTGAGCTACTTTTGGTTTAGGCTTACTCGAAGTAGAGCTTGAGGAGGAAGATCCTTTCTTGGTTTTATCAGGCTTCAGGTCCATGTTAGCAAGCATGGCAGAGACTGACAGCTTCTCTTTCTTTACATCTTTCCCAGCATCCTTACTGCCCGGCTTAGCCTTCGTATTCCCTCCAATCTCATCTGACTTCTTCTTCCCCATTGCACTGACTAATCTGTTAAAGTTAAACAATAAGCTCTTCAGCAAAGGCTCTGTGTCCCCTTACTAAAATGAACAGAAATTTCATACACAATAACTATAACTAGGGGACTAACTGACTAAGCGTCAACTATAACTAAATTAGGGGACTAACTGACTAAGCGTCTGTGTCCCTATACAAGTTTCTACTCAAAAGGCCTGCTAAAGAAGCGGACAACAATAAATATCCTCTATATTCGCAATATAGAGGATAATATATCTTCTTAACATTCGTCAAAATTAGAAACTTTGATAGCACATAACTCCTCAACAAGAGAAATACATAATAAAGGTTCAATGCATACAACTATTTATTTAACGAGAAAACATCAGCTCTTCTAGCCTAAGTAGCCCAGACACAAACACCGCGTCCAACACCGACTGGGACTCCGGACACCGCAAATTCCAAAAAACCAGATTTTGGACACTGCAGGACAACGCTGAACTTTTTTATATATTTTTATTATGTATATATGTAGTCATTAAATATTATCAAATACATTCTACATCTATAACAGCGAACAATAACCAATAACCACAAAACAAGCAACTCAAATAAAAGTCATACTTAAAACTTAAATGCAATATAGTACCAAAAAAAAAACATGGTACATAACATACAATGTACTTCACTACTCAACTCTTACTAAGCCATGCAAACAGGTAGTGGTTTGTAGATAACAAAGCCCCAAAAACATCAACCTTTTTTTTGGTTCTTAAAGTTAAATTCACTTCATCTGCAACGCGGGATTTGTAAGTTCTCATACGTCTATGCAGTTGAAATCTATTGGGGTTTTCATGTAACTAGTTCAACGAATATGTCGAAAAGCCATATGGGAAATAGGAGAAAATTAGAAAGTAAATTTACATCAAATATTTTGGTTCGATTACGAATTTCTCTAGACTAAACTGGCCTAAGCATGCCCATTTGCCGGGTCTAAATGGCAGTTAGAATTTGATGACAATAAAGTTTTGATAAATTTGTTTGTAAAGTGCCCATATTTTAACCTCGAACAAAACTTCTGCCTCCGCCACTGCAAACAGGTAACAGAAACAGGGAAAGCGCCCTCCTCTTCACCGCCGCCCAAACAGAAACAGGGAACAGAACAGGAAACAGAAACAGGGAACTCTTGCATAAGTCATATGAAATTACTTAACTCTTACGCAACACAAATTTAATATCTTTCCTTCGACCAAGGGCTCAATCTACATCAATAGTGTCATCTTCGAATGTACCGAAACGAGAGAGACATGAGAGAGAAAGAAGGAGACCCCAGTAAAGAAGGAAAAAAGAAATAGATGAGAGAGAAAGACGAAGATACCTGTTGCTGGAATCCGCAGACGCCGGCGAGATACTCCGGCGGCAGTTTGGGTAGATCGTCTACTTCGTTCTCTTCTCTTGACGCCACAAGAATGACTCAGAAGACACCGGTAATGGGTCGATCTAATTAGGGCTTCCTTACTTTATTTCTGAAAGAGTTCCAAAATTGTCGATCATTACACACAAACCCCCGAAATAAGTTTAAAATTTTGTACTTTGACCCCACTTCTTCATAGGTGTTATAAAGCGTCAGTGCGCTTACTAAATGAGCAAGGTCTCCAAAATATTTACTAACTATGTACACATGTTTCTTGTACATAAGAGATAATTCTAGAAACTTAGAGGAGAACTCTAGAAAGGTAGAGAGACTTATAAATATTTAGATACTATTATTGTATATAGTTTTATAGACGAAATGTAAAGCGTATGATTAAATGTATTTTCACCGTCCATTAAGAAGGTGGAGTAGTATAAATAGTTAAGGCTTCACTTGGCGAAGGCATGAGTGATCCAAGTATTGTAACATTCTTCGAGCAATATACGAAATGTAGAGCGTATGATCAAATGTATTTCCACCATCCATTAAGGAGGTGGAGTAGTATAAATAATTACGGTCTCACTTGGCAAAGGCATGAGTGATCCAAGTATTGTAGCATTCTCCGAACAGTATACGAAATGTAGAGCGTATGATCAATGTATTTCCACCATCAATTAAGGAGGTAGAGTAGTACAAATAGTTAAGGCCTCACTTGACGAAGGCATGAGTGATCTAAGTACTATATCATTCTCCGAGCGATATACCAAATGTAGAGCGTATGATCAAATGTATTCCCACCATTTATTAAGGAGGTGGAGTAGTATAAATAGACCTCACTTGGCGAAGGCACAAGTGATCCAAGCATTGTAGCATTCTCCGAGCAATTTAGTGAATATAATGCTTCCTAACTTTTAGCAAGTCCTAAAGTTATTACTTGCAAAAATTACAAACTTAAAACATACAAACAAGCTAATTTTGGAAACCATTGTTAGGTAATGAAATTGCAAAAAAAAAAAAAAAATTTCTATTGGATTTTCCACCAATGAATTTTTGTTAATCTTATGACATATTTAGTACCTTATAACTAACGAATTAAATTGAAATAAAGATTATAGATTAAATAAGGATGGTTTGAAAAGTCAAGATAGGGTTCAAATGCCTAAGTGAAGTCAAAATTCACATGCCATAGGAATACGCGACAAGGCAGAGGAAAAAAATTCAATGGAACGCAGTGAGTATATTGATGGCAGATTAACGATTCATAAAGTGGCCTTAGCTGCCTTATCCTAAATTCTGATGAAACTAGTTAATTGAATCGATTCAGCAAACATGATAATCAAATTAGTTCTTACTTCTCTCTCGCTTCCAAACAGTCAGCAATAAGAAAATTAACGTAGTCGAGATTAATCATATACCTAGCCAGTGATGGGAGATTTTTGAAATTCGCTAGAGATGTTGTCGCCGGCAATCAGGATTCGATGGTGTAAGGAGGAAGGCGATGGATTAGTCGCCTGAGAGGAGGGAAAAAAGTGTTGTAAATGTAGAGTTATCGGGTGACAAACATTGTCTTAAATATCGACGTGTATATGAGATCGAGAACGGGCTGGTCATGGATGAAAGTAATTGTTGTGGACATTATTGATTGGGCTTGGGAATACAAAAGTCCAAAATAAAATAGTAAATTGGGCCCAGGCCATTGGCTGTCCACTGAAAAGCCCATTCTTCGCAAAATAAGAGTATAGGGCCTTGTTTGGTGAGTGCTTTTGTTTTGGATCAAAATTTTATGTTGTTAGAACGATTTTGTCATTGTAGTAAATTTGGAAGACTCATTTGGTCAGGGTTTATCCTTTTTTTTTTTTTTTTCTTTTTTGCCTAAAGAAACGTATCCATAGGTGGGGAAACAGAGTTGTTCTGGATAGGTGGTGAGTATGGATTTGCAACAAATATCTAAAAAAATACTTATTTCTATATCTTTGATCAATAATCGATAAAGAGCTGGAGACTGACGATGATGTTGCAACAAGATAAGAGCAAGTTGGCTACATTTGATGTCTGCTTATGGGGTTTCGTGTGAACCCAATATTCCTCTTGAACTACGAGAAAATTTTTGTAAGACAATAATCAGGCTAGCAGTGTTGTGTGGTCCAAATGCTGGGCAAATAAGAGTAGGGTTGATCATGGTTCATTTTGGTTCGATTTAGGATCAAACTATGTACGAAACCGTAGCTCGTTCATTTGGAAAATTCTAAACCTAACCGAATCAACCACTATCGATTTGGACGATTTAGTTTAGTAGGTTTGAATGGTTCGATTTTGATCAATTTGAGCCTGCTTATTCAAAGTTTTTCACCATTTTCATACCTGTTATTCGATTCACATATTATATATATATATATATATATATATATAGATTGCATTCTTATCATTATACTACAATTCAACATCTATGTATCCACACTAAAAAAAATGAGTATTATTCTTAATCAGAAAAGAAAAAAAATAAAGTATGCTTTTGCTACTAATATACCGAAGAAGTTGAAAATTTTAACGAGAATTGGTAACTGGACCTTAGATAGATTTCGCCCTTCTTTTCGTTTTCGTTTTCAAGGTTTGGTTTGGTTGACTTTACTTAATTACGTGTACATGAAAATAACCAACACACATAAACATTTTTAACATGTCATGTATCAGTTCGACTCGGTTTATTATCGATTTTAAAGTATTGATTCGTGAACCGAACAAAATCGAGATCAGTTTGAAAAGCGTGAACCGAACCATAAGAAAATTTTCGCGTTTTCGAATTGGATCGGCTTAATTTGATCGCTTCAAACGATTTGATACTTACCTCTAACTAATAGACATCACATACAACGGGACTGCTCAGGTAGACGTGCGACCACACATTTAGTGATAAATGAGAAATCAGGATGTTCGCAACAAAGTGGTGGCGACGTTAATTGAGAAGAAGACGAGAGAACATTGCTTAAGATGATTAGGTCATCCAACGTAGGTGACTAAAGGTTCATCCGAGAAGAAGAACTGATTTGTGTCAAGTCGATAGGCTAAGACAAGACAGGTAGACCGAGAAAAACATGTTAAGAAGTAGAAAAAGAGGACTTGATATCTCTAGAGTCCAGAATTCCCGGTGAGCATGGATTCAAGGTCCGGGACCCAGCCAGTTGGAACAAGACTTAGACGTTGTTTGCCCAAAAGCAAAATAAAGAAAAAGGCTTTACCCATATTTGTTTTGAAAATAAAGCATAACATTTGCAATATCTATAGCTTCAATAAAGCTTTTTTTTTATGTTCTCATTCTTCTCTTTCTTTAACACAAATTCTCATAACATTTGCAATATTTTATTTCTTGATTTACCTATAAAATATAGCTGTAACGATTGTTTCTTTGGTGTTTCTGAATTAAATTTTGAGTGTAAATGACAAGTATCCACGCGCTGTCGAGCGCTCGAGGAGCTAACTAGTACTGAAAAGAATCCTAGAATTTAGACGGTAAAGTTTATAACGCTCATCAATATTACTTTCCAAAATGTACCCATATTTTCTTTGGGTAATAATCTTCAACTTTATCCCAATTTCAATAGCCATACGAATTTTGTCTGTTGATAAGAGGTGATGGTCTGATCACAATCAGAACCCACAAAAGGCCCTCTAGATCGGAAGGTAGGCTCTTCATGCCTTGCAATTTCAGGCAAATGGATCAAATGGCCGATACTTTCAACATCTATGGGCCCATCCGATACACGTGCTTTAGCCCATGTCCACAACTAAAATATCCTCACCAACAAAATGTGAGGTGCGTATTACACAAAGATTGGGACCCTTTGCTAGTCGGCAGATGAATTGTACGATATCAAAATAGCACTTTGTTACGATATCAAAAGATCGATACTGATAAAACTTTTATCAATACCGATTGTTTGCTATTACATTTAAGAACATTCACGTAATGCTTTCGCTTTTATCATAAAAACAATAACATTATGTTAATGTTCTTAAATTTAGCAGAATTAAGGGATAATGATTATCTGCTTTACGACATCTCCGTTGTAACAGCTTTCCTAACAAACGATCGTCAGTATTGCTAAATATAATATAGGAAAAATATTTTAACATTGTCATATTTGACTTAATTGTCCAAGAAGAAAAAACATGTACAAGGCGGGCACGTGATCGCTTGCTTGTTCACGTGACTTTCACGCTCACGTAGGGCCTGGGCCCGATGCAGATCCAATGTGTATCTGGACCAACATATATGGATCTGATTCTTTCTGGCCCATGGCCTTATATAATATATATTATACACGGTTGTCCACACAACAAATTATACCTTGTTTGGACACCGATCTTAATGACCTTAGTGGATGGTGAAACTAATTACTTCAAATGCCACTCTATTCAAAAAAAAATATTCGATGTGAAAATGATAGATATGATGAGTGGAATAGACGAGTAAGATTTAAAAAGATAAAGGAATTCATAGGGTCAATGTGTTATCATTATCTCATCTCATCCGTTACTTATGTCGTGTCCATTGTTTATTAAAGGTGTAGAGGCATTTAATGCGCAAAAGGTCCATAGAGCCCAAGAGTAAAACGCAAGCGTGTGCCTTTTCAAGATTAGGCGCAAAATAAAAAAAAAAAGGTATCAGTGCATTACACCAATAAAATCATGTGAAAAAATTCCAGGACATGGTAATTTGTGAAACTTCAAACACTAGAAAAAGTTTCAAATCCAAAATGAAGGTTCTGTTTGGTAACGTTTATTTTTTCAGTTTTGACACAGTTTTCATTTTTTTTTTTCAGTTTTGAAAACCAGTTTTTAAAATACATTACCATTACGCGGCTTTTGATAATATTGACCACGTCAAATACATTACCATTACGCGGCTTTTCTCCACGTCTTTTTGTTACGAATATATTACCTACTCGTGATTAACCAAGTAGCACCATAATTCGGTAATGTGCCGGATACAAGCCCATCACGTGTGCCCATTTGTGTAGGACCGGTCGATGAATCTCATTGCCTTGTCCAACCCCCAGGGAACATGTGCTCGGTTGTATTGAAACATCAACTTAATTACAATATTAAGAACAGACATTATGCTAGGCCATTAAGTGGGTAAGCCATGTTTCACTCACAAGAGAGATACTACACACATGCACGCACGCGCACGCACGCGCGCACATACACACACACACTATATGCAAATATATACAAACACATAACTCTCGCCTAAGGTCTAGCGAGAAGTCTTTACGATTCGATTCTCATTGTTCCATATTTTCAAAGAGATTCAGTTTTGATAGCCCTTGCCAAGAGTCCACGCGAGTAGTTTGTGATGGCCTCCATTTCTCTCATTAGTGACAATAAGTTTTAATTAGAAAGAACGCATCTGGTGGAAAGAAAAGCACTTTATGTAGACGTTATACTTCATCTTAATCAAAAGGCCGAGGAAGAACCTTATAATAGGTAAAAAAAAAAAAATCATAAAAGGAAAAACCTAATTAACTACACAAAAATCAAGTTGAGAAGAGAGAGTAGTATGTTTCACCTCCGAAGATGTTACACTTATTTTAATCGGTTCATATGTTTTGGTCTGTTGGCCGGCTAGTCTAGTTATATTCATGTGCTGCATGTACACTACTATTCTAACGTGTTTCCATGATTCATACTTTGTTTTTGATTTGTCGCACATATGATTGAACATAAATAAGAACGGATTTTTGATGATGACATGATACTAGATTTGTTCATGGAGCAACTAATAACAAACACTTGAAACATATTTATGCAGGATCACCATCAACCATGAGATCTGTAACGTAGCTTCCCAACTGTCTTACATGAGATCTGTGTTGCATCATTTCAACCATGGCTATCGTATATTCCTCTGCTCCTAAATCAAGTCTCGCTATCCTCATTCTATAACGAGAGTCTATTTGCGTAACATAAATAACGCTCTCGAGACCCTATATTTATATATATTTTATAGTACTGAACTAGAAATGAACATTTTGGAACTGTAAGGTATGGTATGCAAACTTACCGTTCTCCTTTATATTTTTTTGAACGTGTAGTAGGATTCTTGTTACAAAACGCAATAACAATGAAGCAATACATCGAAGAACAAAAAAACGAGAAATAAAAAACAAACGCATAACACAAGATTTGCGAGGTTCACCAATATGGCTACATCTTTGGAATATGACCGGACAACAACTTACAACCAGAAACCCTAGCTCCTTCTCTCTGTTTTCTCTCTCTTTCTCTTTTTCTCCGAACGCAAAGATATATATATACACGAAAATCCTAGAGCGAAAAACATAGATCATTACAAAAATACCCTCTAAAAAACTCAATCAAGAGCGTTACCAGGAATTAATTCCCATTGTGGTGTTATTTTCTTCTTCAAACAATAATGTGTGTAAATAAAAGTAACAAGGATTCCTCAATAAGGCAAATCACATGGCATGTTTCCAGTCCCAAACATCAAACGGCCACGATGAAAAACCACCAAATAATCAAAGATCAACAACCTTACTGTATATGCCCCATGCCATATCCCAAACTTTTGAACATTGCCGGCCTTTGCTAGTGTTTTAGGTGGCCTTTGTAACTCATGTGACCGACCACTCGAGCCATACGACCTGTCATTGCTCCTACCATGTCCTCTATTCACTTCAATGTAAATATAAAAGCTGGCTAGTTTCATGAATTCAACATAGCAAACTCTTTTGCATCAGAGGAGGAAAAAAACAAGTAACAAAAAATTCTAGAAATGGCTACACAAGGTCTAGGGCTTGAGATCACGGAGCTTAGGCTAGGGCTTCCGGGGGGCGGCCCCGAGAAAAATGAGAGGAAAAGGATGTTTTCAGAGATTGAAGGCGAGGGGAACAGTTGCAATGGTCATGGTAAAACTCAGAATAAGAGTCAAGTTGTGGGGTGGCCACCGGTGTGTTCGTACAGAAAGAAGAACAGTTTCAATGGCCGTGAAACGGCGAAAACGTACGTGAAAGTGAGCAGGGACGGCGCACCGTTTCTTCGCAAAATCGATCTGAGTGCCCATGGCAAAGGGTATCCCGATCTTGTCATGGCTCTTGAGAAGCTCTTTGGCTGTTTTGGCATTGGTAAGTGATTTCGCTTGTGCTATCTTATGTTGCCATGTCTAGCATGAAAGTAAAAGGGAGTTTGAGAGCATATACTGTAGAATTGGAGTCTCTTTTACATAAATTTTATGATCAAAAGAGTGTCAAAACGAAAGGGTCAGGATCTGGTTTGTTAAGTAGCTTTTTCCATGCAAAAATCGCGAAATTACCAATTATATGTCATATGCATGACTTTTGATCTAAATAATTTTCATGTACAGCGTTAGTTAAATACTCCACCTATCAGTTACTATAGATTCAAGTTTTTGCTAATTTAAGTGTCAAAAGAGTGTGACAAATGGTTGGAAGCCACTATATATATAATTTAAATCTAATTTTCCGGATCAGAACAAGATATATGAAACCAACAGAGACAATTTGGTTGCAGAATTTGGCTGGTTTGAGCTGATATATGGTATTAGTTTGGGATTTGTGTAACCTTGAAATTGCAGGAAAAATATAGATCTGTGACAAATCAGAGCTTTATCAATTCACCTAAAAGCTAATGAAAATCAATTTTACCAATTTGGAAGAGATTAAAGTTAATAGTCGTACATGTTATAGTGAATGAAAGGGAGGTATAATGACTTCATTTAATTGTGTACAGCTGAGGCAATGAAGGATGCAGACAGTTCTGAGTACGTTCCCATATATGAAGACAAAGATGGGGACTGGATGCTTGTGGGAGACGTCCCATGGGAGTAAGTCTTTCTCCAAGAAACCCTACACCCCCACCCGCCCTACCCAAGCTAAGCGTGGCTAAAAGAAAACATTTTGACGGGTTGAAGAATTTTCCTCCTACTCTTTATATAGTGACAATTAATGATCGCTAATATTTTTAATGTCATTATTTAGTAACACTAAAAAATGTTGCTAAGAATTGTCGCTGAAAGTGTTAACAGAAAAAATCACTAGAAATATTTAACGACTGTTAATTACCACTATGTTCGAGGTTGGTGGAAGATTCATATAACTTCGGTAGCAGTCAAAATTTGTTCTTACTAATAGAAGTACTGGAGCATGAATTTGATCGAGGGAAATGTGGATTCGTTTAGCATAAAATAAACTGTAATTTTCTGACTAAATTTCTTAAATGAGTAACTGTGAGTAACTAGCAAAGGTTACGATCTACTTTTTTATCACTAAAAGTGAGTTTTTTGGTCGCTACAAATGATTTTTCTTGTTTTACTTTTATTGACTAAAGTGAAGTGCTGGTATTAAAAAAAAAAATTGTGTGATGATCAATCACCTCCCTGTTTTTATTTTTATTTTTTATCTCTTGTAACTCAAGAATACGATATTCTTCTTGAACCTACACAATAATTCCGACAAACGCGGCCAAGAAGCCCATCATGGTGTCCGAACCACAATTTTATAGACATAGGATGAAAAACTTCTTGAATGTCGTTGATTGCGTGTCCTTTCTGTCCGTGAATGTCCCGTTGTCACATTTATGCACCACGTAAACTGTTTGCTGCTGAACCATCAGGAAACTTTGGGTTAATCATCGATATTTCCGTAAAATTTCACACAATTTGATGAAGGAAAATTGAAGTGGGAAAAAAATAATCTTGTATTTGTACGTATAGCAACTATTAAAAACCTCAAGGGTTAATTAGTCGGTAGTTAAGGAGGTTTACTTCTTTCCTTGACTTCTTGAATTGAAACCGCGGAACCAGCGCTCGAAGGAAAAATACTCTTATGAATGTACCAAGTCGATGCGGGGGGTACATCCTTAAGATCGTTTGAAGATGGGATTTAGTCTCCATTAATGCTAAAGCTCGTCTTAGGATATCCCTTACCGACCAACAAAAAATAAAAACGATTAAAAACCCTCTCCTTAAGAAAAAGAAAACTTACACAGTTGTCTACCCTCTCACGTTTTCAATAATTAAACGAGCAATAATTGAAATCTTCTAAAGATTTTTCCTTTTCCTTTCGAAAGCACTCTTCTAGTATATTAGTAAAATTTCTTACATTTTATTCTGTCTTCATGATTGCACGTGTATTGTGTGTGTCACGACAACTACGCGACTTAAACTATGAAGGCGGCATCAGTTTTCTTGCCTAATGATAATCTTGGATAAAAAATTTTGCAGGATGTTTACGGAGTCGTGCAAGAGGCTGAGGATTATGAAGAGATCGGACGTCAAGGGTATTGCACTTCAAGCCAAAAGCTGTCTCAAGAGAATCACAAACGACGGATGAAGCAATTTACTAGACTCGATTTCCATCGTCTCTTGCGGATTCTATGCTTGTTTTGTGTGTTTAATTAATTATTTATGTGACTAAGCAGATTAACTCTTGTTAAATTATGTAATGTTTAATTTTATTTTATGTTTAGATGGGTAGAACCCTTGATATAGCAAAATATAGCCATATCCTGTATGTTTTCAGATGAATATTTTCTTTAGCTTCTGCTTAAGTTCATATATAATTTAGATATTTGCCCCTCCTAGAATATGCCTTCTTTTTGGAACGAAATTATCATCTTCGACCAATGCAGGGATAATTAACCCCCCCCCCCCCCCCCCTTTCAAAAAAAAAAACAGTTACTTACGAGTAATAATGAGGAATTCCTTCGTCAAAATGTTGCTTGGCCTTCGAATTTATTTCATGTCATTCTCGTCTAACTTAATAGCGACTCCAGATCATTCAAACCGAAAGTAAAGTAATTATTTTTCAAGCAAAATCCCTCCTCTAATTCAGTATTATCAATGAAAAACGATATTTGAACTTCACTTTTAGCATTTTTAACTCTACAAGTATTGGCAAAGTGATCTTATATCAAGACCAAAAAAACCTTTAACAATAAAAGTTGCGCTCAAATGCCCTTATTTTTTTATGTACCAAATAGGAGCTCAAATTGCTAAGTCAAGGGGCGCCCATAGATTTAGCTCTCAAGAAATTCTAGACACAAGAAGGCAATGATTAAACAATTAAGTACTTGCATGTTCATCGTATTAATTAGCATAATTCTTGAACTAATCCAAGCGCTGTTTATTCTGCATCATGTTCTTATGTACTCCGTATGTAGCTTAGAACATGTACTGACATTATTTATTTAGAATTAAATTAATCACCACAAAAAACATTATAGAGTTAGCATCCATCACCGAAACCTGCAAAGTTTGTTTACCTTAATCCCATACATGAATGATAGTCAAGTCAAAATGTCACTTCTGCAGAAAATTATTGTTAACCTCTGTGTTAGTATTAGTTATTTTTTCTGTCTATCTTTCTTATTTTTCCAAGAGCCGGCCGAATAATAATAATCCCAATCGGGAGACCTATCGAAAATTTTCATTTATTAATTCATTATTTTTTAAACTAAAGCAAATCATGCACTTTGTTGTATTAGATTCAGTGGTGAGATTCAACCGTTACATATTTGCGTTCAGTTGGCACGTACTGCTACATTCATGAACGTTGTATGTTTAGTTCACCAGATTCACATAATTAGCGCGTTAATCTATAGTAAACCCGATTGAGTTTGCAGGTACAGAACCCTATTCATGAATCCAGTAGTTTAATAACCTTACTAACTAATTAAACTACCACTATTATTTAAATCCCGATTTGATCTTGTCTGGGACTTACAGGGTTCACATGATTCTCTACTACTTTATCCAGATTAGTTGTATTTGACTCATAACACACGGTCTTCTGTGATGTTACTTTGCCAAGTCTAGGGTTCGCCAGAGGCATAATTACCTTATCCTTCTCTGTTTTTTTTATGTTAATCCTGGTTCTTAAAACAATGAGCGACCATAGAATTTGTTGGAACCTTAACCATTTGTCTATGGGCCAAGTACCTGTCTAGGTTCCCTGAACAACACCATTCTTGATCAGAGTTCTTACATATTGAAATATAATATAGAATTTCATTCATTTAATATTGATCGAGTACAAGCACTTATATATACTAGTATGGAGCACGTGTCTTGCACGTGAATGTGGTCGAGAGTAATTTTTGAAGTAATATTATTAGCCTTTTTAGATCAAATAATATATACAATTCAATTATGTTTTTATTTCTTTTATGACTTGTTCTAGAAGAAATGTATATTTGATATTTGCAATTGTGATCAATGTTTGAAAATCTTCTTTCCAGACTTCTGGATTAAAGAAATGTTTGATGCTACTGCTGAAGAAAAAAAAAGTAAGTGAATGTTTTTTTAAAAGAATCAATTTATGTCTTTGTTTTTGTAATCTGTTAGATTGGTTTATAGTATACAGTTAAGATTTATAATTTTCATCATTTTATTGTAGTTTGGTTGGTTCTGTGAGCTTTCTATTTTTTTTTATTTATTCATCACAAGAAGACAAAATATAGATTTTTTTTTAAATTCTATTGAATAATAAATAAGAAAGAAGAACTCAAAGCCTTAGAAAGATAATTTTTTCCTTTTTCTTTTTGGTTTAAACAAAGAAGTTAACAAAGAGAGAACTATTGTCTATTGATTGCGACATTGGGGAGGAGGTCAGTTCCTTTTCTCTTTAAACACCAAAAGAGGGAAATAGAGTTTTTAGCGAACAATCAATGAGAAGCTTTTTGAAACATTATATGTCCAAACCACAAACCAACACTCATAATATAGACAATTACTATGCATGTGTATATAAATCAATTATACATAAAATAATATATAGGAATGTTATGATTAATGTATGTTTCTGATTTCAATAATAAGACGCAGTGAATGTCCATAAAATCAAGAATCTTGTGTTATGAGAGTCATTCATGATGGAGACAGTAGACTTTCAGTTTTTAGCACGTAGAATGAGAAGATGTAGTTTTACTTTATTATATAATATCATTTTAACCTTCATTAAAGTGATCTTCTTTTTTGCGCACTGGATCTTCAGCTGTCATCGGATGATTTCCATCATTTTCCTGTGTTGGATAGTATTCTTGAACTTCATGTGCTATATCAGCCTTGCTTGATTCTGTCATTTTTAGCCTTTTTGTCCATCCTAACGACGAAGTTGAATTCTTTCCCTTCCATTTTCTCAATCCATTATGCGTGTAATTTTTAGTATTAGACGTCGTTCTTACCTAAATTTTTACAAGGCATATAGTTATGAATATGTATACCTTCTTTGATTGTATCAATTCTGAGACTGAACATCTAATTAAAATTTTGATTACGTCGAACAATGTTATGAATGCCTGTTGAATGTCTCCAATCACGACCAGTTTCAGCATGTACATGTTTTTATCAATATCATTGAATCAGTAATATTTTTGTTAAAATAAACAAATATTCTTAATTTTCTAGTTTACCTTGATTCATAAGAATTGGAAGTTCACATTTTTCATCCTTACAAGTCCGTCCTTTTTCTGTGATTGTAACTTTCTTGCAGCCTCTTTTGCATGCTTAGTACCATGGTTCTTCTTTATTCTCAATAGTTAGTAATCTCGCTTTAAAGAGAAATACAATTTCTATATAAAACTGTTGTTAATTTGTGCCGTATTTAAGCCTTGTTTTTTTTTTCCTTCCCATTTTTTATGCATATTAACCTTGTTTTTCATTTTTTCTGTTTTTGTTTTTTCTACAATTTTTTTGTTTTTAACTGATTATTCAAGAATTTCAGTTTCTTTGTTTTGTTTTTGTTTTTCAGTTTTATAATTTTTTAATTATTTACTAACCCAAAAATGCAAGAAAAAGAAAATATATCAGAGTTCTCATTACCCAATATTTAGAGAACATTTATTATCCAATGTTTATTTCATTTCAACCAAATTAGAAAGCGAGTAATAAAGAAATTTCTTTGTTTTATTTTTCTATGTCACGAGACTTTTCATTTCCCAATTTTAGAACATGTTCATTAATCATTATCCAATGTTCATTTAATTTTAACCAAATTTAAAAATGAGTCATAAATTGAGTGTTTGATTGTTATAAGCGTAATTAGAGGATGACATAATCGTCCAGAAATGATTTACAACATTGGTACTTTTATAGGTAGTATAGATAGGTAGAAAGAATAATTTAAATTTATAAATAATTCAACCTAACAATGTTATCTCCAAAGATAATTAATCCTTTCCTCTCTAAAAGTTAAACTTAATTAAAATTCTAGATTGATCTAATATTATTAAACATCCCCACTCAAACACATGATATTTTGAATAATTTTTTTACAAAAATCAACCCAAGAAAATAAGAAATACACATATCTAGCAAGAAGCTTCTCATGATTGCTTCACGGTGCATGCAACTCCAACATAAAAGATCTCTCCATTATAATTCATACGCCAATAAAAAGAAAGTCAGTTGTCCATCAGCAGACTCTCAACATGATGTAGAAAACAAGTGCGTAAGCACAAAAAAAGTGCGAGCTTAAAGTAACTAGCTCCTTGATAACAACGAGATTATCAATAGATTTAGAAATTAGAAAGAAAACGAGGAAAAAAAAGGTAAAAAGACTTTTCCAATTATTTAGAAAGAAGGATATAGAAAAAGAGAATGAGATATGAATTATATGCCGAAGAGATAATAAAGTATGAAAGGAGTTTATATATGCTTTAGTGGAGGAGTAGCAAAAGAAAAAAAAAAGAAACATAACTAGTTGGTAAAGATATTTTTGGGCTTAAGATCGAACGAGTGATGTCGAATAATTAATTAGATCAAACCAAAAACCCAAAAACTTGATAACAGGGCCTATTGCATCTAGATAAGCAAAAATAACAAAAGAGAAAGAAAAACATATGTGTGGCAAGGCGGACGACCTCAGATGCAGAAGTACTTAAAGAGACTCTCAAAACGGTGATAGTCTTGCTCTTGATACCATATTGAATTGTAATATGGAATTTCATTCACTTAATATTGGTTGAGTACAAGCACCTACATATATAGGTAGAAAGAATAATTCAAATATAGATAACTCAACCTAACAATATTATCACTGAAAATGACTAATCACTTTTTATCTAAAAGTTAAACTTAACAATTATAAATTGATTTAATATTTTCTAACATTACAAAAGCACCCATAGCAATAGTCTAAGAATTAAACTTGTCATCGGTTTTTTTTTTTTTTTACGCTTTTTTCAAATAATGAATTAATAAAAAAATGACCATTTAATTGGTGCACGTCAACAATCAAAATCAGAGTTCTACCGCCCCCTCCACCCCTCTTAATATACGACCCAATGACAGACTCAGTAACAAAAAGACTAAAAGAAAATCAATTCAGTAAAGGTAATAGGAATTAAACCTAACACGATTTAAACGCACTTGTAATTAAAGGTTACACTTTTGGAAGACGCTATGTTATACCATCAGCTCTTGATTTGTGATACGCAAATGTAACTAATGCAGCAGAGTTCCATCGTTAAGTGACAGATAAAAAATGTACGAAAAGTTACAATCACTGCAGTGGAATAGTGCCCGTGTGCGCCTTTGTCGCTGTTGTTTTTGTGAAAATCTTTTTTTATCGACACCTCAAAAACTTTCTATGAAATGACAGCTTCAAGTAACTCAATACGATAGATCAACCCATTCCTCACTCAATTGTATAGAAATCCTTTAGTGGACAGATTGAACCATATAAAGATAATGGATCTTAGTCTGCTTTGTTACCCCCACTGCCAAAATAGGGCTTCAGTTTCACTTCCATAACTAGTAGAAGCTCTCCATATGCTTTGAAATGAAGTCGCTCGCTGGACTTTCAAGAATCCTCGCACCAACGCCCAACCACTGGGAAAGTTGATAAGATCAAATGTCATGAATGGTCACTTCATTTGCATTCCATGAACAAATAGAGGATGATACCATCTCCATTGAAAATGAACTTGTCTTTTCAAAATCAAGAAAAAGTCTCAAAACTGGCGAGACATTGGTAGCAGGGGTCCATGTCTTTGTGCAAGTCCAAATCTTGTTCACGTATTTGTTTGGACTGTGGCAAAGATGAAAACATTTGATCGCTGCACTACATATCCTGTTTAACCTAATTGGGCTAAGAATTAATTCAGAAGATGTACCACTTAGGAGCAAATGTTAGTAGCATGTGGTTGCCTCGAAAAGATTCTCCTCGAAAGGGAAAAGCCAGTACCTCTCTGTCGTTGATCTTCCGAGAATGCTAAAGCAATTGAATCTCTGAGTTTTCGATCCTCTCAACTCATCGACATTAATAGGCGGTTGACGGAAATGTCTGCAATGCTTCCATTTTGGAGTGTGGGGCTGTTTTTTTCTCTCTCTCTCTCTCTCATATGAGATGAATGTTCTCGGTCCGGCCTCTCACGTGTGGTTTGCTTGGTAGGCTGAATTGACATTCGCATTAAATTTTAAAAATTAATTGACGGTAAATACGATCAAATTTCAGTATGCATGACCGACGAATTCAATGAAAATTAAAAATTTCCAAAATATTCTTCTCGAGTTTAAAAAAAGTAGGCAAAAGAAGAGAAAAGGGAAAGCGATTACTTTCTCCATTAGTGCACATCAATCGGACGAAAAAGAAGAGAAGTGCGAGAAAAATTTAAAGGAACTTTTTCTTCGGAAAGAAAAGGGGACAAAAGAAGCTTGTCGTAATGGGATATTTCATCATACTAATTACTAATGATAACTAAAACAAACACTTAACCTTCTATTCTTTTCTTTCTTAAAACAATCGTATTATTTACGTTTTTTTTGTATCTCGGTTTAATGAACAACATTCGACGGCCCAATACTCGACGAACACAGTTCTTCTCCTATGTTATCTTAGTTCCTCACCAATTGCCGAATTCGCTAAAATCCTCGTTTAATCGGAATTCTATAAAAATCTAAATACAACATTAATAAAAATCTGAGTGAGAGATACAAAACTAGGATAATTTTGCATCTCAAGTTGAGTAATTTTCCTTTTTTTTATTTTTCTTCTTTTTGGACAATTTTGGGACTGTTGACGCAGGCTGAGGTAGTCAGTGACGGTTGTTAGGAAGGCCAACACCGGCTGGCGACGCCTACGTGTCGGTGGGAAACCCGTCTGGTCTCATTACAAAAGGGGAGGCCCATTACCCGACAAACCAACACGGTCACATGCTGGTCTGTGGGGCCCAAAAAGCCCGTAATTAGTAGGCTTCGCTTTGCACATGGAGTCACAAAAAGTTGACATGTACCTCAAGAACCCCGACATGTGGGCCCCCACCTCCCTTTCAACACCTTCTACACACGAACACATGGTCTTGCTCCGGTGCGACTGGTGCCTACCTGTGGATCGCTGCACCCTCTCCTATCGCGTAACCGGTGACTGGACAACATTATTTTCATTTTCCAAGCCGTTTTATTAACGTTGCTCTCTTTATTTGAGTATGGTTTGATTCCAACTCCAGTCCTACTGAAAAAGTATTTTTCAAAATTAGGCATATTGGCAGTGTCCGAAGAAGTTTTACGTTCTATCTTATATAACATGTGAATTGATGTTTTCACTTCAGATTTAGACCACTCAATTTTATTTTTTTAGTGTCGCTACAATGTCTTTTAGAGCCCAATTAATCCAATTGTGGAGCAAAATTTGAACAATAAGTTACATCAATAATTGAAATTCATGGATTTGGACTTGCAATCTTGAAGCAACGACAGGAAATTACAAATTCCTTTTACATATGATTGCCATAAATCAACCATGGTTGGACTCATACAACATGACAAGATAAATCAAAAACTTTAAGAGAGTAAAAGATGCAAACCAAAATCAGTTTCGGTTTACCTATTATTCACCAAAAACAAAAATCTTTTGCATAGTGGTACCGGAAAGAATTCAAACCGACAATACCTTTTATTCAATGACTAACGAGAATACAAATGTAGAATATCTACGAGACATCTTCATTGTAGGGATCTGCACTTTTAGTGGATCGATGCCCCCAAAAAAAAAACCAAAAGGAGAACATAATTACTTCTTCACGAGAAAACATAAAATGAAAAAAAAAATAGAAACTATAGTGCCTTCATATTCGATTAATGTAAATGACTTTAGGTGAAGAAAACATAATTGTCAGAAAAACACAAGAAAATTTAAAAAATATCAATAATTTTTTTTTTGTTTGATATCAATTTTTTTCTGCGGTAGCATATACGTATGTAATAATTGTTAGTAGCTAAACTGAGATTATTAGCTTCTAAAATTTGACTATCATGACCATGAGGACACAATGGACGCAGCGATGTACATTTCCTCAACTTTTACTTGCGAGGTCGAAGCAGGATATCTTAACCTCGAATTCGGAGCGACAGTGTATTACTTAAGAAAGGGACCGGGTCGAACCGACCGAGGGCCCAAACTTCAAAGCGCTCAAAATCAGAAACACACGCTTTCCATCATACGCAGTAGCCAGTGACATGGACGAATCCAAACCGTTCTCTCCAGAACACGTGTCATCACGCGACTGGTTTTGCGGTTTCTATATAGAGTGTAGAGCACAACACGTTATTCCTCACTCCTCCGATTTTTCAGTGCCCAAGTTATAAGACCAGCCAGCTAACATTTCTTACCAGCACAGCCTACCAAAATAGAAGAGAAGATGTCGCCTGAGACGGCCAAAAGCTCGCCGGAATTCGACACCGCCACCGAGCTCACTCTCGGCTTGCCGGGCGCTCCGAAATCCGGCACGAAACGCTTATTCTCGGAGACTCTTGAGTTGAACCTCGGAAGTAGCAGCAGCGCCACGGGTTGTCACAGTGGAAGCCCCGATGATGAGCTGCCGGAGAATGAAATCTCCAAGGCAGAAAATCCTCCAAAATCAAAGTAAGTAATTCTCCAAATTAAGCAGAAGGCGGTTGCTGTGCGGTCTAGGGATATGTTTTCATCTAAGATACATTGATTTTCAGGGCACAAGTGGTGGGGTGGCCGCCGGTTAGAGCCTTCAGGAAGAACATAATGAAGAGCTGCAAGTACGTGAAGGTGGCGGTTGATGGAGCGCCATATCTGAGAAAAGTTGATCTGGAGATGTACAGCAGCTACGAGGAGCTGCTGAGCGCGTTAGAGAACATGTTCACTTGCTTCGCCATATGTGAGTACACAGAGATCAACATTCAATTTACTCACCACAGATGAATATATGTGGTTAGCCCGTCTCTCTTTGTTCTTAGTGGACTGATTCGATGTCAATGTTCAGGTAATGTCTCGAACGAAAGAAAGCTTATGGACCCTGTAAACGGAATGGAGTATGTACCAACTTATGAGGACAAAGATGGGGACTGGATGCTGGTTGGGGATGTTCCATGGAAGTAAGCTTCGTCTAAACCTAGCTAGCCTTCAAAATCTATCAACCCAGTCAACTTTATGCAGCTGAAAGCTTGGGTATTAACCAAATTCTTCTTCTCGATTTCAGAATGTTTGTTGAATCATGCAAGCGACTACGCTTGAAGAAAAGCTCAGAGGCATCATCTGGATTAATAGGTAGTCCACCCTTCTTGTTCCTAATTAACTTCTATACGTATCTCACATATATATATGATCTGATAAATTTTCACAAATTATGATATGTGGAGGATTAACGTTTGGATGTCTGTGTTATGGATGCAGGTCCGTACACGCCTGCGAGATGCTCAAGTTCAAGTTGCTAAAGAAGTCTTCCATGAATTACTTGGCGTCCATGGCTACACTTTTTTAATTTCTAGATATATAGTACTATATTTGTAGTAGTACAGTGGCATGTACAGAGGCTTTTGTTTGCCCTTTTGAGGAGTCTTTAGCTATAAAGGAGATTAGGACAATAATTATGAGTTTGTGCCTTTAATTATTGATGTGTTTGAGTGTCGTTGAAACCATGTTTTTGGGATTGTTTAGCCTTTTAATGGGGATTGTAAACCCTTGCACAGTAACATCATATACCAAACTTCATATCAATTCTTTTGGATTTGTGTTCCAATGTTTCTTAATAAGAGCCATGTCAATTGTCTTTAACAGTAGTGTAGAAACATTTAATTAATAATAAATAAATGGTTGTATAAAGCTGGTTCCGGTTGTTTGACAAATTACACAATGAACTAAATATCTAAATCTAAAGCTAAAAAATATCTACATCTGTAAAGTCGAAGTTACATATATTTAATTATCTTCTCACACTTATATGCACTCAATTCAACAAGATAATTATTTTACGTCGCACTCAATTCAACAAGGTAATTATTTTGGAAGGCAAAGAGAATTGCGACTTGTGGAGTAAATGGCTCTTCTTTCACCAAGGAAGATCAATTCTCTCTCTCTCTCTCTCTCTCTCTCTTTTAGGGTATTTCAAGTCACCTTTTGTCGTTTTTGTGACAATATTTTCACTTCAATTTCTTTGCTATGTGTGTATCAAGTAGTTCAATTTATAAAGGAAGATCAATTCTCTCTCTCTCTCTCTCTCTCTCTCTGTGCATTTTTAGGGTATTTCACGTCACCTTTTGTCGTTTTTGTTACAATATTTTCACTTCAATTTCTTTGCTCTGTGTGTATCAGGTAGTTCAATTTATAAAATTTTAGACGCGTGTCAAAATACCTAAGATTTCTCGGCCACCTTAGGATAAAGATCTATGTTGTACAACACATTTGTCGTGACAACTTTAGCCTAACAAAATTACCATCAAAATTATGTTGTCGTTATTGTTAAAAATTATAGCATCATTTTCTATCACTAAGTTGTATTTAACAAAACTTCGAGTTATATAATATAGGTATTGTACAATAGAAGATCCTTAATTCCTTATCAGTCGCGTTAAGGCTTCTCATTAATGTATAGTCTAGATCTAAATGAATTTCAAAAAAAGTTTTTATTTCTTATGAGCAGGTCCTTTAAATCGGCCCTAATATGGCAAATTTGTTCATTTATTTTATATAGTGGGCCTAAAGTTACGACACCGCAAATTTGTCGATTTACTAAAATGGGCCTATTTACCATGACGACTGCAGACTCAACCCAATCAAATGGACCTATATTGGCCCAACCATATGGTCTTGTTGTCATTTGCTTTTGGGTGGCACTATTGGGCTATTGGCACTCATATGATGACTATTGACAATTTTGTACTTTTTATTATTATTGAGGAAGAGCATCTCTATTTGAAGTCTTTTTGAGCTTTTAATTGTACCTTTATTTCACTTTTTGAAGTCACTCCACACCTCTCTTAAAAAAAATTAACAATGGTCAGTAAAGGAATCTAAAATTCTTAAAAAAATTAACAATGGTCGGAAAAGCAATCTAAAATTCTATCCTACCTCCTAACGTTCTCCTATTTCCTAGTCCCACTCTATTCATATTTAATAAATGATAACTCTTTTTATTCTGATTTTTAATATTATTAAATATGATTTTCCTTCTTTCTGTGTATATGCACCGAGCAAAACTTATGCATATACGTCTTTGGGTTAGATTCAAATATTTGTCATTTACGTTTTCACACTTCTTTTCGTCGTAGTTTCTTAAATAAGTTTCTATTCACTTTCTTATCTTCGTCTCTTTTCACTACTATCGTTGCTCACTTTTTTTTTTGTTTGCATTTCTTCTTTTTTGGATGCTAGAGACTTGGATATTTACTTTAAACTTTATATTAATAAAGAAATGTGAGACATTAGCCACTTATATAAACTAGTACTAGATTTGGCTTTTTGAAGCTAAACCAATACAAAAACTATAGCTCCAAGCCTCCAACCATACAAAAAAGATATATTCAAGTCTTGGGCTCCGTTTGACGCTGTTTATTTTTCCAGTTTTGTAAACTGAAAAAATAAACGCATTTGGCGCACAGTTTTCGTTTGTTTTTCTTCAATTTAAAAAATCAGTTTTAAAACCAGGGCTGTTTTTGAAAACTCTAAAAATGAATTTCGATTTTCAGTTTTGATTTTTATTTTTAGACCACTACCCTTCTACCACTGGCAGCCACCGCCCACCGCCACAGTCCACCACTGGCGACCACCACCAGCCACCGCCGGCTGCCGGCGACCACCACCAGCCACCGCCGACTACCGGCGACCACCACCAGCCACCGCCGGCCACCACCACCGTCCGCCACCGCCACACCCCTCCACCGTCACCGCAAACTACCACCAAAGAAAAAACTCAAAATAAAAAATTGGGTAATCAAACACTCAAAAGAAAAAAACTCAAAATAAAAATTGGGTAATCAAACACCCATTTGTTTTTGTAAAAAAAAAATATTTAAACTGATTTTGATTTTTTTTGAAACAGAAAACCAAAAATGAAAGAGCGAGGGGTTTCGGCACCACCGGCTGTCGGCGACCACCACCAGCCACCGCCGGCTGCCGGCAACCACCACCAGCCACCGCCGGCTGCCGGCCACCATCACCGTCCGCCACCGCCACACTCCACCACCGTCACCGCAAACCATCACCAAAGAAAAAATTCAAAATAAAAATTGGATAATCAAATATCCAAAAGAAAAAACTTAAAATAGAAATTGGGTAATCAAACACCCACTTGTTTTTGTAAAAAAAAAATAATATTAAACTGATTTTGATTTTTTTTGAAACAGAAAACCAAAAATGAAAGAGTGAGGGGTTTCGGTCAAAATAACAAAATATATATATACCATCACAAAATACGTGTACGACGATAACGTTCCAAACATGTAAACATTTGCCTCATCTGATATTCAAATAAGGAATCTGTATTTACAATAACTTCCCACGTACGTCTAGATTTACTCATGAGACAATATCCAATGATAGATCACAAAAATCCCTGTTGATTCTTTATATATACTTTGCTTCAATGCCATCTTTTGCAACAAATACATCAATTGACTTTTTTTGTAACAATAATCTAATGACAGTTGCAAATCTAACGATAATATTAACTTCACGTTCAATTACCTTTAGCGACAAATTTTGACCAAAACCAGAGAGCATTAACAAGAGTGGTCAATGATTCATGACAGTTGTTGCTAGCCTTTCTTCCCCGGTAATTACAGTTGTATGGAAGCTAGATTTCAGCGTAACCCGCCGACACTCTCAAACTATATAAACCATGAATGAATGGCATCCCCTCCTCACTCTCTTTTTACACCACAGAATTGAAAAGTGGCACAAAAATCATTCATCATCCTTGAATTTCTCCAGTAAATCCGTCCAACCCAAAGTCCAGACTCCAGAGCATACTTATACCCACATTTGACCCTCACCCTTTTCTTTTCCCTTTCAAACAAGATCCACCTCTCTACAGGTACTCCTTCATTCTCCACACACACACACACACACACACGGGTGTTGTGTGCGTTTTTCCCTCCTGTAATTCCATTGATGTGACTGTGCAATGTTATTTTGTGTGTGGTTTCTATGATTTCTGTGTTGTGTGTTGATCTGTCAATTTAATTCCATCGATTTCCCTCCTGTAATTCCATTGACGTGACTGTGCAATGTTATTGTGTGTGGTTTCTGTGATTTCTGTGTTGTGTGTTGATCTGTCAATTTAATTCCACCGACTGTATTACTGCAATGTCTTTACAATCCCATTGATCTGTTTCTTTCTGTAGACACTGTGTGTGTGCATTTGTCAAATCTTGATCCTGTTGATCTGTGTTTGCAGGATTTTACTTGTGTCACTTGCAATGGTGATTTCGAATGGCGAAGAGGTGAAGTCCGCAAGCCCTAATCCCCAATCTGACGTTACAATCGAAATGGACAGTCAAAAGCCGTTCAAGATGTTCGTAGGCTACGATCCTCGCGAGGATCTGGCGTACGAGGTCTGTCAGTATTCGATTCTTAAGAGATCGTCAATCCCCGTTGAGGTCATACCGATCAAACAATCAGAATTGAGGCAAAATGGAACGTATTGGCGCGAGAGAGGAAAGCTAGAGAGCACAGAGTTTTCATTTAGTAGGTTTCTGACCCCGTTTTTGGCAAATTACAAAGGTTGGGCTGTGTTTGTTGACTGTGATTTCTTGTATCTGGGTGATGTGAAAGATCTGAGGGATTTGATTGACGATAAGTACGCTATAATGTGTGTGCAACACGATTACACGCCTAAAGAGACGACGAAGATGGACGGGGCGGTGCAAACTGTCTACCCCAGGAAGAATTGGTCGTCGATGGTGTTGTACAACTGTGGGCACCCGAAGAATAAGGTGTTGACGCCCGAGGTTGTGAATACGCAGTCGGGTGTGTTTCTTCATAGGTTTCAGTGGCTGGATGATCATGAGATTGGGTCGGTTCCGTTTGTTTGGAATTTTCTTGTGGGGCATAATAGGGTTGTTGAGGGTGATCCGGCCACGTTGCCGAAGGCAATACATTATACGCTTGGAGGGCCGTGGTTTGAGGCGTGGAAGGACTGCGAGTTTGGGGATTTGTGGTTGAAGGAGATGGAGGAGTATAAGAAGGCTGCAGAGAAGAAAGTGTAGCTGTTGAGATTGTTTCTGTTGCATTATTTAGTGAAGGTAATTGTTTCTTCATCATTGTATTGTTTCATATGTTCCTCAGATGCTCGCAATTGACAGTGTTGGCGTTGATTAGCATTAAATAGGTATTATTAAGAAGGGTATTAGCTATTTCGATATCTTCATGTTATCAGTTGTTTCTATTTTGAAGTTCAATACCACTTATTGTGACATAGGTGATGCAATATCAAAGTTTATTGATTGTATTGATTACGAAGACAATAAAGCAAGCTGGCACTATAGTTTCATGTTGGATGTGGTTTTGCTGTGTTTTTTAGACATTCTTCACGGATGAGAAAATTTCTCTCGAATTTTTTTCCCATTTTGGCATTATCTTCTGTTTAATGGCAACGACATTATCTTCTATTTGCTGCCAGCCACTATTGATACCCGATATCCTGTAATTACCTTGATGTAGACATTGTTTCTAGAGCCATAATTAACTTGCTAATTTTTTTATTTGTTCATATGCTTTGCGAACTGCATCATTTATCTATTTTGGCGCCATATAAATCCTCATAATTCCCATTGTTTTCACTGCTTGAACTTTGCTCATATGTCATGCATAACATCTTTTATCACTGTTGGAGCTTTTATTGTTCTTCAAACTGTACAAGGTTTTTATCAAAAATATATTTAACGCGAAGAAATTTGGAGCTTCGCCTTAGCACCCTCAGGAAATCTGGAAGACTTCACAGGGGCACAGGGCATCAGCATATTTATATCTTTGCCCTTTCGGTTTGTTGCTAGGAAGTTGTTAGACAGCCTCATATCTGCGGTATAATATAGAACTTAATCACAGCCTTTTATTGTCTTCCCGATGGAAATAAAGGTCAAGGAGGTGGCGTTCGCTTTCCGCATTCTACCGTGGAAACTTTGTTTAGTTCCGGTGGAGTGAAGCTGATCACCTTGAACGTGCAAATAAGCGAGAACGTTTTGATTGGAAGCTTGATTAACTTCTCTGATCTTTGTTGAGCAGAGCGTGGATGGATTTTGAATCGGGCAAAAATTGGATTGTGACGACATCTAGGATGATTGATAGCATCAAAGATGAGCTGTTTCCTGTCCTTAGAGGTGCTCTGAGTTCTGGTATTGAGCCGCGTCTATTTGATTGCTTTGTGCACAGAGAAGACGAATGTGGTTGATATGTGTTTTTGTTTTCATCATGCTCACTTTTTGCATAGTTCAAGGGGCTCAGAAACTATGCGCACTCTGAGTCGTATTTTGTATGATCCTCTAACGTTGTCTTTTACATTCAACAAAAGATAAGCCTTCCAGTCACCCTCTGGTTTACGGCAAGTTGGTAAGGTTAGGAACCGAGGACATCTGAGCCCAGAGTTACATTTCAGGCATTTCTAGTTTCCACCGTCGTTGGGTATTAAGACCCCGTTTCTTTCACAAAAACATATTCCGGAACATGTTTTTGGAAATTAAAAGGCCAGAATGTCGGGAAAACGAGTTACCCTATTCAAATCCTTAAGTCGCTCCCAATCTCACGAACGACCTTACCTCTACCTCCCATCTCTCACCGATGGCCAAGTCTACGTCACCACCAACATAACACAATGTTGGTGAAGATCGATGTCCTTCTCACCCATGTGAGTCCGAGCTGACCCATGCCGCGGTCCTCGCTCGGCTCCTAAACTCCGTCGACGTTTATGTCGAAGGATACCTCACGATGGGGTCCGACTTGATCAACTTGCTAACAGGAGACCGGTTTAATTTTAAGCCCAGAACAAGTCCGAAGAGATACAGGGATACGACTTGGTGGACGTCCAACGAGTAGTTAAGAGTTTTTAAACGCTGGTGACTTGGCTGACCTCAACTCGGAAATGACATGGATTGGGTTGATGAAAGCAATTGAGATGACTCGGAGTATGTACGCTAGTTCGGCAATAACTTTGTTCTTTGTTCTTCTCGCTTAAAACTGGACGACTCCATCGCTTTTGTATAAGTTCTTCCTCCAAATTTATTTGGCTCGTGGATTGGCAGCTTGGCGTGATTGTACTTGTCGTTACTTCATCACTTAACTTTTGGATCATCGGTGTAAGCTACCTGATATAGGGAGCATTGCTTTCATCATTTCCGGTCCCTTGCGTCAAGCCCTACCCCCCTCACCCCACATCCCCCAGAACCGTGCTCACATGTCACGAAAAGGTGAAAAAGTAAACACATGGGTATCACGATATATAGCCAGTTAGATGGTGGAGGGCTTGAGGGCAACCAGTTCACGACTAATTGCAGCTTGCTGTCACATGTGCATATCTTTCTATATACTGAAGCCAACCGTTGTAGAAACACTTGTTTTCAAGGATGGACGGAATATCACGGGTTGAAAGTATCTTGAACCGCTGTAATTAAAGAATTTTAGTAGCTTTTTGATACATCTGGACTGAGATGTGCATATATGTGGGCAGAAATAATCTGATACCATGTCCTACATTAGATGGAGAATCATTCAGGACCATTACATATCTTCTGCGGTTTGAAAGATGGGGGACTCTTGGTTGTTGGCTGGATTTGCAGCTACCCACCTCATTAAATTGCGGTATGAAGCCTTTCCGGTTTTCTTTTAACCAGGAGTGGAACTGGGGTCTTTCAAGCAACACCAATAATAGTAGCAGTAGCAGCTACTTTTCTCGTCATCTGTCGAAGTACAGATCGAGGCAGAAGCAGTATCTCCGAAGATGTCAATGTCATATTATGAACCTGTCCAGAGACGTCGGGAGGAAAAGGGCTTCCTCTATGCCTGGTGTGTTTCCGTCCGACCATTTCGACTGCTTGTTCTCTGCTCTGTTCATGCGTTTATTTGGCTAGAGATCCCTTGATTCATTAACTTCTAACTGTTTCATGGATTATTTTGAAAAAGGAAAGGATTATTAGAGCTGTTCCAGAAGATTTTGTGCAGCTAATACGTATATATATTCACTACTAAACGGAGGAAAAAATTGTATGAAACATGAAGGTGATGCTATGGACAATCGAGAAGTGGTTATGGTTGGGCCAAAATGTGTTGATGTTTGTACTTTGAGGTGTCTACAGCATGTATTTGGCTGCCACTAGCATCAAGAGAGGTGAAATATGCATTGCAACCCCTAAATGGCTATTAACACTTCCCGCATGTTTTACACGAGTATACACGTTAGACAAGTTAAGTGCATGAATGAACTAACAGTAGTAGTCACTAGCCATTCAGGCCTTGTGGGTAGGGCTACCCAATAGGGTAAAGATATTTGTAACTTCTTTGTGTACTAAATATTTTTAAGGTAGGAGACGCTCGGTCACGCTCCTATTTCCAATCCTCACTTTCTCTCTGCCCTCTCGTTAACCATTAAACGCACATCCACTTTGACTCGCGTCTCTCAGATAGCCCGTAAAAAGATGAAAAAATAACTGAAGTTTTCCAAATCCTTTGGATTCACAAGAAGGTTGAAGACAAGTCAGACCGTAATAATGCATAGCAAAAATTATTCAAGGAGCAAAAATTGTGCTAATTTAGATGGATTTTTTCCAAGACATTAAAAACACAAAGCACTTTTTGGGCCTCCACCAACATGAAATTCTGATTCTGCGCACAGGCCTGTGATTCAGATTGCTTGTACTGCACAAGTGGGCTACCTGTTGTTATTCATATGCTACTTTTCATGTCATAACCTGGTAATTACAACTGAAATGCAGCTTGTTTGCATTCTGCTGCTGCTGCTGCTGCTTTGAGACTTGTGAGTGCTGCTTGGACTGCTGCTGCTGCGCCTAGAAGATCATTTGCCATCGTAGGATTTCATCGTATTTGTCGAATATCAATGCAAAGTTGATATTGTAATCTCTTGAATAATCATCAATCTCTATCTTTAAATATTAGCAACACTTTTTTAGCGTAACTAAATGAAAGTCACTAGAAACATTTAGAGATGATTGATTGTTGCAACATAGGGGGTAGGAGGAAGATTCCTCTAACCGGGATAACAACCAATTTTTTTCCTAAATAAAAAGGTCTCGTTTCACGTCAAACAATCTTAATCAGCATACTTTTTTTATTTAACGCATAGCACGTCTGCATTACACGTGACGCACACTTTGTTATATGTTTATGATCATAAAATATGGAATCTCAATAGTATATACTTGGTTCCAATGCTCTACAGAGATTTGGTCAAGCTTTTAGAATTCTGCAAACTGATATGAAGAATCTTTTATGCAAACTAGAATGCTACTGTTTTTACTAAACCTCCACAAGTCAACTCAAACCTCTATTTTAGCTATATCCTGGAGTAAGATCTAGGTTTAGACTTTAGAGATAATCACCCTTAGAATAAAAGGGTGGAAAAGGGACAGAAAAATTAAAATATAAGCAAACCCTTGCATACCCCATCTATAAATTGAGCATGAAATTGCCAAGAGATCACATCAGAACTAAAACAATACCACTCTAGCCTTGTCTCCGTGAACTTTTGGTCTGATATAGCACAGAGGAAGAATATGGATGTTCCAGCAGCTCAGGAGATGTCATACGGCGAGCATGTCAAGCGTCGGCACGAGGAGAAAGGCTGCCTGTATGCTTGGTCTGTGTTGCTTCCAATTTTACCTTCTACACTTCTGTGCATGTTTCTACATGAAGAAATGGATGTTTCAGTTCATGTTTGTGTTTCTATCTCGATGCTAATTGAGCTTTTGATGCATCTTTGCAGCTTATTCGCCTTGTGTTGCTGCTTTTGCTGCTTTGAGACTTGTGAGTGCTGCTTGGACATTCTCTGCTGCGGCTGTTCTTAGACTTGTCTACAATAGAACCACCGCCATGTGTAATCTGTAGCTTTCTCGTACTCCTCATCCCTCTTTCCCTATCACTGAATTTACAGCACCTTGTGATAATCTTAGAATGTAGAGATCAGTAAATGGTGGGCAGGTTTAAGACCTGCTCAACTACAATGTCTTGTGCCAGACATCCATCTTATGGAAGTAAACCAATCTGTTTGCCAATCGAAATGCCTACTTGCTTAATCTATTAGCATTTAGTCACTTGCAGGGTTGATCTTTCAAATGTGCTATGTAACTCTTTCACACCAATCGTAATGAATCTATTACATACGTGTTATCCACAGATGAATAATTAGGGCATGAATTCTTACAGAGCGTCCAACAAGAATGGAGCTTGTAAATTCTTCTTGCTGCATCTAGACAGATACGACACCAGCTTACTCCATATTCTGGGCTCCATCTAAGACTTCTTCTTTCCAATCAGTACTAGAAACCTCTCAAAATCTTTGAGACATTTCTCACTTATAATGTCCTTAAAAGTTCTAAATTGATGGGACAAACAGGTTTCGTTTACTATCTTCTTCTGCTACTCTCCAACGTGTGTATAAACGAGTCTACTTCAGAAGCAAAATTGCTCGAGAACTTCTCATTCATCAAACAGAATTTCATTTACATATCACTTCATCTACCTTGGAATTAACTCAACATATACACAACGAATTCTCCTATTGCAATGATCATAAGATAAGTTTCATAGTAGCCTTCCATCTAAGTAACTGTTACCTAGTTAGCAAGGATGGGATTCCTTCCCTCATCAATTTCGATAACAAGGACATGGTCCGGATCTGACCCTTTGGGTCCTTCTGAATAGAGTGTAGGAAGGTAAGCATTGTATGCTGGCAAGTACCGTGACACAAAATCCATAATCTGCACATAAGCGTTGGGAATACACTTGAGTCTTGAAAATGTTGGAATAAACTTAAAATATTAGGGGAAAATGGCATGAAATTTGAAAAATGTAAAAAGGATTAACCCCACCTCATCATCAGTCATTCCAGGCTTTCCATCTGCCCTCATGGCAATCTCTGCCTGCAAATTTCACTCACGACTTACATAACTATAGCAGTGGACTAAGGCAAAGAGCAAAAGATTGTGAACATGATTACCCACCTGTAACCGCCACTGGTACACGCATTGAGGGTCTTTAATCTTGATAACTATCCATGCTTGCACAAACTTGTCCCATGCATCATAATAAGCTTCCAAGTATTTATTTACAATTTCCAGCTGTCAAATTGAGGTCAAGTCAATAAGCTAGACTGATGACATGGGTGAATGATGAATTTGCAAAACAGAAACCAGATAGGACTCTAGCTCTGATACGAGTGCTCTAACCTGTGGATCGACAGCTTTGACATCTTCAACAGGAAGGGGTTTAAAACCGAGCATCCAACCCTCAAAAAGAACAACCTAGATGACCATGAAACCAAAAAATAAATGATGAGAAAACTCGGAAGTCACGTCCTTCCTTCAAAAGCAAATTGGAATGACGAGACGGCAATGTATTTTCATCTCATTGCTAGCTAAACTGAAGATCCACGTTACCGCTAGAGGCCCTTCAATTTCAGGCCACGTTGAAGGATCAGCTCTGTTGCCCCTACCACTGAATGCAGACTACATAAGAGCACAATCATGTTAAGCAAACTGGAAGCGTGCGCGCACACACAGAGGGAGAGGGAGAGGGAGAGGGAGAGGGAGAAGGGGAGAGGGAGAGAGAGAAATAACACAGGATGCTGGGTACATACTTTATCATATCGGGGTAGCTTCATCTTCATACCTGAAGAGTTTGCAAACATATGTACATTCTACTTCAATATAATTTGCCATGAAATGAATAAGCCCAAAAGAGAAGAGAACTGGATGATGAAAGCTCCCACCTTCTTTGCTCAATTTGCCTAGAGCTGTCAGTGTTTCAACAGAAAGTGAAAGGTCATGGCTTCCAGCATTTCCACGTAACTATGAGTGAAGAGTCAGTCTTCAACAATCTAGTTACTATACAAGTGCTAATATTCAGACAATAGAATGTTGACTGCTACCTCTAAAAGCGCATTCCGTGGATACTTTTCTCTAAGTTTAGCCTAAAATAAAATTAAAACTAGTTAGAAAAAAACAAAAACAGAGAAGAAGACACAAAGAAACGTTAGATACTCCCTCAACATTGTACCTGTTCCTCTGCTGTTAAATAGAAATCATCTATGGATATAGTTGCGCAGTTCCTGAGATTTAAACGTGTCAGCAATTACGGAGCTCCATATTTTGCTCTTACAAATTAATTCAAATAACAATTAAGATCACTTGTATTCAATAAGCATCACCATTCCTCAATCTACCTCCCAATGACTCGGAAAAGATAATCCAGTGCAAAGACAAGTGTAGTTTTTCCACAACCCTGTGGCGCACTAAAACCAATCTGCAACACAAAGAAATACCAGCTTAGCAGTTCTTATTGTACTTTGGATGTGTATAATAGTCCATTGATGCACTGCGGCATGATCAGCCACCAAGCTTTTAAACCCCAATGGGAAACAGAGAGAGAAGGTTGGGAAATGAAATATTCACCACTAAAGGAGGAATATTTTCTCCCTCTTTAAACTTTGACCTATGAAGAGAAACCTTTTGTTCACACCACAGGAAGACTGGTACATAGTAGTGATAAATTCTAGCTTTCTGAGGTGTTGTCAGGTAGAGATCATTGAAACCAAACATTTTACATAACCGTAGTCCATACGCTAACCACTTATCAATGGACTCAGCTACCATTTCTGAGCTTAGACCCAATTTGCCTATAAGGGGGCCTGAGCATATGAACTCAAAGAGGTCCTGCACAGAAGAAACTTCGGCAGGTGTTGTTGGAAAAACTGAATGTAATGGACCCTGCCTCCTTCCATTGTTGGTAACTGTATCACGATACATGGAATTGTCTTCCATCCATAAGCGTCTGCTACCTGCATGATAATATGTGAATCTTGGAAAGAGAAGATTCAACAGTGAAATGAAGCTGCAACTATCAATGCCTCAATACAAAAGGCAAAATGCACCATATCAATAGCGAGCAGAAAGGAAAAAACAATCCAGTTAATGTAGCTGTAGCTGCTTGTAATTTCAATAAATAAAAAGCTTAGCACCCTACGTTGTTCATTAACAAAGTCAAAGTAAGTTCTAAAATTCCATCTACACCGAATTCTCTCGTTCAAGGGTTTGAACATTTGAACTCCACCACATATACACATTTTCTTTGATTGCTGACGTAAAAACTGTTGCATTTGCAATTTAGAGGTATCTAACATTATTTTCTCATGATAATCCAGGCGTATAGAATTTATAAGAGCCAATGCTCAGGAATTGAAAGTTGGAGCAATCATCATGGGCCAACCTAATTTACTGCTGCACCCCTAACAATAAGTCATGTTAGAACAGCGATAGGTGCATAGTTGGAATTTGGAAAAGATGACCACATGAACAAGGAGATTGTTTTCAGTTTCACTTGATTTGCTAAGACCACAAAAAAAATGTTACATATGCAGACTAAGCTTCTATCAGCACAGAAACGAGTAAATATGACGGAAAGGCAGAATGCGGAAAAAGAGTCCAGTTACCCAGAATTTCATCCTCCTTGCTGTTATTCACAAAAGAAGCATGATTGGAATTGTGTAAAGAAAATGTAGAATCTAATATTGTCCTGCACCTGTGGGTAAAAGCATTTACTGCTTGACTATTTGTACAACGAAAAGGACCACAAGATTTCAAGTTTGGTTGTGTACAATATTTCTTCACAAGGAGAAAATACTATTTATCATCTAAGGCAAAAATCAGCTTGCCCCCGTATTAACAATTGACATCCCCAACTCAGGAATCTAACATAAATCTAGCTTGTTTCATAAACCACATTAAACTATGTGCAACCAATCATAAATTAAACTCTCCATCAATCATCGCTTACAAGAACCTTAGCATCACACAACCTCAAACTTGTTAACACAACGAGGCAGGAAATCTCTTCGATTCCACTCCAGGACCATATATGAAATAAAAACAAATAAAATTGCAAAGTAATACAAATCACCATTTCGGTACAGTTTCCCAGTAACACCAACGTCAAAGTTCTCATCCATATTCTCTACTTTCCAACCAAAACTCTTTAGAGCTGAACGGAAAACTGTTCCTCTGAACTATACCAAATTCAGTTTCTTAATTATTATTTTTCTGCTTTGACTTTAAACGAATTTCTAAGATATATTTCAAACCATTAAACATACAAACTAGGTAAGTATTGATTGACAAGTCAAACGAGGGCCAAAACAAAAAGTAATTTAGGAATTTCGCATAATGCCAATGGAACAAAAACAATCAAACTGAGGAGTACACAGAATCAAACGAGGGCCAAAACAGTAAGTAATTTAGGAATTTCGCATAATGCATGTCAGATGGAACAAAAACAATCAAACTGAGGAGTACATAGAATCCAACACACAAGATTGTCTAAACATCCATGTGCCAGATGGAAATCATAACCTTTAAACAGGTTTACTCCCGAGAAACAAATCATAAGAAACTCCACAAAGATGAGAGAACCGAACGAGAATTTCTCAAGAATGGCGATCAAAGCAAAACTCACAGGCGAGAAAGTGAAGATTTTCTGACCTGATTTCGAAAGAACTGAACAGGGTTTTGGTCTGCTGCTTCTTCTCCTTCCCGTTCTAGCGATGGTTTTGCATTTAGATACTGGTTTTACAAAGGTTTCGTTACTATTAAGGTCGAGTTTGTAGAAGGATTGTGGAGTGGCACCCATCAGACCTACTTTAATGGGTTGATCTAAAATATTCAGCACCGCCATATCTCGCTATTTTCGCTCTCTCTCTCTCTCTCTCTCTGTGCCTCCCTCTCACTGAAAATGCGGGTAAATACCGTTGAACTTATCAGTTTGGGTTGGTTTAGAAAGATCGTAGGTGGTCGTGTCGGAGTTGCTGAAATTGCGAAAATACCCTCGGACAAAATCAACATATTTTTTCACCTAAATGTCAAAATTGATGAATTTGAAGAAAAGAGCTCCTCCCAAAAGTATACTCGTCATGACAAAATCTGGCCATACCATGTGCAATTGCTACTTCGGTCTTTTTTTATTATGCTAGTCATGTAACACCTATTTTCATTAAAAAAAATTCTGAAAAAATAAGTTTTTTTTTTGTAATAAGAGAATTGCATTGATAATTTAAAGATACACAGTCGCTTTGTTGTAGAGCTTACAGACATTATCGGTCACGACATTTCCGTAACTTAGTATACATGACCACGAAGGCCGACACTAATAACAAACCTAATAAATCTATACACATTACAATTTAATTAGAGCAGAGCATATCCTACATTTTAACTCAACTTAAAGTAACATGCAAAATTTACAGGTTTAAACTGAACATAAATGAAAACAAACTATAAGTGGTAACAATAACGCAGACAATCGGGAACTGCACGACACAAAGGTGAGCACACTATTTAAGAGTCCATCACACCTTCCAGGATCTACAACACTGCAATGTCCATCCTTCGACTAACCCGTAATAAATTCAAAACAAATTGTCGCAATACAGGGCGGATGAACCACAACTTACCAAGCTAACCAAAGTAGACACATAGGATGCTCGAATCTAGAAAAGAGTCCTAAAAATTGACCCCCGACCCCCCCCCCCCCCCCCTCTAAAAAAATCCCCCTGCCCAAAACCCAAAGGCAAATCTCTTCCCCCCCCCTCCCCGGGTCCTAAATCCCCCCATTGCCCAACAGAAACTCACCCTGCACCCCCACGCCACTCCCAAAACCCTATCCCCCCCCCCAACCCCCATCCCAAGACTCCACGGACTCCAAGAACCAACCCCAGAACCACGGCTAAGCCCATCTATCCCGAGCCCTCCTCCTACTACTAGGACCAACCAACCGACCACAACCTGAACCTCCACCACTGAGGAACATGAAACATATAAAAACAGAATTGAAAGTCTAAATGAGCATTTAGAATGACGGTCAAAAAGTGTCGGCGAAGATCCGGCCGCTGCCGGTAAGATTCTGGCCGCCTCCGACGAACATTGGAAAATACATCAATCAAGCAGATCTACAAAGATCTACGTAGATCAACCAAGATCGGAGACAAACCTTGATGTTGCCGCCTCCGTTCAAATTCTGGTGAGATGCCTCGCCACTGTCTTCCCGCCACTTGTACCACCAGCCACTAACTGATCACTTCCTAAAGTATATCACCACAGTAGACGTAAAGAAGAACCTACAGCTGAAACGTCAGAGTGGCTGCCGCCCCACACACGCCGAAGCACGGTGGGGCGGCCATGGTGACGTTAGTGGATCACTAAAAAGTATGTTAGTGATGCATAAGTTATAAGTGTGTCAGTGTTATGTGTTACTCAAAGTGACGACTAGTAAGTGTGTGAAGTAGTGGGCCGGTGGTCTTGTTATAACAATGTCTAGGAGTTACAGTAGAAGGCTATAAAAAACTAGCTAGTCCAATCATTTTTAAATAGAGAGGTGAAGTTGTAAAGAAATAAAGTGAAATAAAAGTACTCTCAGTATACTCTTTATTACTTCCTCATGTTCGGTATTGTGTGGGTTTGAGTGACCTTTTTTTTTTTATCAACATTCTCTTTTAGTTACTTTATTGTTCCAGCATAATTTAAAGTAACTTAAGAAATAGGAGTAATTCAAGAGAAAATTGTATCAAACAAGGGCTAGGCCCATCCTTAAGGATTCAAAATACAAAAAGCATTCAAATTGATCATATAACATTATCTTGTTTGAAGTGAAAGGATATTTGTTGTACACACAGCTTTTCTTTTGGCTAATTTTATTGTCAAAGCATTGACTTTCGCTAAAACAATGTTCTTTTTCGAGTGGTTGTACGACATGCTTTTAAAACTGTACATTGTTACGGCAAAAACCATATATTTGCTTTGGTACGAAGACTAGTCTTCCCTTTCAATGGTACATCCTTTTCAGAACCTCCCAAATCAGGAAATAAGAAATATTGAGTTGTGGCCTAAATGATGCACTAAGGTTGCCTCTTCGAGTAGCCATTTTATGGACACTCAATGCATGATAGTCTGTGGAAATGAGAACATGCAAGGGGTGCATTGGCTCAATTGGCATAGACTGTGTGCACCACGTCATATGGAGGGCATTGGATTCAAGGATACTGAGATCTTCAACAAAATTCTTCTGGCAAAGACAAGCTGGAGACTGTGGACAGAATCGGACGCCTTGATTGCCAAAATCCTTCTGGGAAAATATTGTCATCGGGAGAAATTCCTACTTAGTCCAGATCATGGAAATTTTTCTTGGGGTTGGCGAAGCATTGTGGCAGGACGTCTGGTCATTAAAACTGGGCTGCGATGGCAGGTAGGTACGGGATCACAAATTTCCATATGATAGGATGACTGGATTCCCAATTGTATTGGGAAGCCACTCCTTATAACTCCACACCCTCCTCATCCTCCGGACAAAGTAGAACAACTTATAAGACATGGATCCTGGGATGAGGACCTAGTTTGGAAGCATACACCATCTGAAATTTATTCTACTAAATCTACCTATCTCATACTATTCTAGCAAAAAACAGAAAAACTCTTGGCGGAAGGACGAATTCAAGGAAACGAATTAGTGGATAGTAAAATCTAGCTCAAAATCTGGTCTCTGCCAATTCCACCCAAATTTGCTTCCTCATCTGGCAAATCCTGTGGAACCGACTACCAATCCAACTTAAATTGCATCATTTCAAAATTACCCCGTCAAATCTTTGCCCTTTATGCTTAAGTGAGCCGGAAACTTTAGATCACCTGTTTCTTTCTTGTCCCAAAGTTTGTCTTGTCTAATTTGGAGGACCTTCAAGTATCAAATCTGACGCTATCACCTCACCCTTTCGAGAATGGCTTATTGCATGGTTCTCTAACATCAAATATAAAAGCACTTATTTAAATCAAACTATTTTTATCGTCACAACAATTTGGGGTATTTGGATTCATAGAAACAAACATATTTTTCAGTTAGAACCTTTCATTCCTAGTTGTGTAATCCAAGCTATAGGTTCTCTTTCAGCACATATACAAGCCCTCATTTCTAAAAAACCTGATACACTACTGCCTATTAGACAGTCACTTATGCTTGACCCACCTTTTCTGGTACACTAGACTAAACATGAGTGCAGATGCCGGAATAAAGCCTTGTGACCATTTGTTTGGCTGTTTGTTTTGATAAGGAGCTACTCAAAGTCGGACTTGTCATCACTTGCCTAACTCAAGGGAATCATAGATGTGAGTCAACTGCTATCTCGTTTATGGCATCTGACGAAATGATTGCTTATGCAAAGGCGCTACTAACAGTATTATGTTGGGCACATAAAAAGAAGTTACTGCATATTAAAATTGTTACTTATTCAAAAAATTTACTCTTACCGATGACAAACTCTGAAGACATCGCTGATACAGTGGTACCGATTATGTATGATATCTGTTATATTTCTACCGATATGCACTATTTTAGTATTAGCAAGACTGGTGGACTGCCCATGAAGGAGGCCAGATCATTAGCAGCTTTTGCATATCACGCCCGCATCATCGTATATCAAGACCGAGTCGATAAATTTTGCTGCAATATGATCTGACTATTCTATTTTGTGTAAATTATTTGTTATGTTGTACTTTGACTTTTGAACGTTCTTACTATTGGATGTTTGACTCTTATGTAAAGCCGCGATGACTTGATCTGAGAAATCACTGTAACCTTTTGAAAATTTCAATGCAATTCTCTATTTCTATCAACAACAAAAAAAAATGCATGATAGTCCTCCAATTTGGTAAAGGTTTGAATGTCCAAAATTTATAAATATGTATGTATTATTCTCGTATGAAACCTTACTCCTAAAATCTTAAGGAACATATTACCATGGCATGTTACTAGTCAATCTTAGATATGATACCAAATTTTGAAACATTTCCAAGCGAAAAACGAGACCAAAATAATGAAACTGGAGGACCTAATCTTTGCAGTGAAGGAGTGCACACAATGAACAAGCAAGCTCAACTAAAACAAAGAAAAACTGCATATAAATGTTTATTGGTATGATTTCTCTTTCTCAAGGTAAGAAAGTTTTTGTAATCTGAATCTCAAAAAAAGAAAAAAGAGTAAAGGGAGAGTGATGAAAGATTGACACTGGATTTAGTTGAGCATAATAGGCCACATGTATATTGCCTTTGACCCATATGGGAAGGTGGACTTAATACGATGGACACAAGCTGTCACGCAATACCACAGTATACAACATTACGATTGACAAATAGAAGAAAAACAAGAACATACGCCTCATGGTAAGGCAACAATACATAATTTTTTTACTAGAAAAGAGTCAAAAAGCTAGAAGGAAAGCATTCCATTAGGTAAAAAAGCCTTGGCAACAAAATATACATTAGTTGGCAACAACCATACTTGCCAATTTACACCCCACCATTTAATTTGTATGCCAATACAAATCTAGCTTAGAACAACAGGAATGAAAATTAGCTGATATCACATCAATATTCACTTTAAGGGGCACAGACATCCCTAGATCTTGGATTCAACAACAAAGAGGGAGGTTTGGAAGAACCAAACCCCAACAAAAGTGGCAAAGAATTATGAACAGAAATTTTAAGAAGATAATTAATGGGTTGGATGAATGCGGATCAGAAAAATGATTAAGATTAGCTTTCAGGTACAACCTGAGGGAGTGGACACCAAAATCCAGAGGTAGCCCTTGAACGGTTCTGTAAGATATATGCATCTGTTAGCACTCCATTATGATTGATCAGAATCTGTTTCAGAATAGCGTTTCCAGCAGCTTAGGGGAAGGCAAAGCCGCAACAGATTTGAACTGTTGTCACAATAGAAAAAAGAGAACCCACATTAGAGTGGTAGTAGTTAATCTGAAAGAGATGGTACTTGCAGTATCTGAAGTTGCATAACTTCACATAGCATTATGATGAAAAACGTTGTTCATTTCTCTTTGATCGTTTTTTCGTCCAATGACCGGGTTACACGGGTAGGCAATGCTGACCCTAACATTCTGGGGGTGTTTGAGGGGAACTCCTTTGTATAGCCCAGTAGTTGGACCAAAAACCAACAACTTATTGCACCTATCATTTTCCTAACATTTGTTACCTTATCTTGCCTGTACTTCGAACGTATAGCATTCAGAGGACAACCACTGGTGTTTGATTGTAGACCTTGTAAAGCGAGAACTGTGCTTTTAAGATCATTAGCTTTGTAGCGGGTGTAATGTTCCAGTGTCGGGTTCTGTCAGAATATCAAATGGAAAGTCATGACACAACAAAAGAATTAAAAATAGAAGTAAAACAAAGAAAGAGAGGCTCAAACCCATGGGTGGCCTGACTGATCTAATGTCCATCTGGCAAGGAATACAGCTGAAGCAGCAACAATGGAAGGAATGCATTTCAAGAAGAAGTAGTCAATCAGTGTCAGTTCTGCTAGATAATTGGCCAAGAACTCCAATTCAAGACTAGGGCTCTGCAAATATTTGGAACAATTGAGATACAGTCTTTCCCTCAACAGGCGTCAAACTCTTGGCCTCTTCTGGGCCTAATTTAGCAATAACCTAGCTAGCCAACTATTACTACCTTGTAACAAGCTTGCGCCGCTCGTAAGAATCTCCTACGGATAAAAAAGTTAAGCAAGACCGTGAGCCAAGAGTTTCCAGTTTTATACAGGTATTATCAGCAAAGTAGATTTCAGCTATAAGAGCTGGCATACCTGAGAAACGATTTGGCTGTAGGTGCTGAAATTCGAAAACCCAAATTGTTCAGAACTTGACTCTCCATTGTCAACACCTGCGAGTTATGCCGATCAGAAACTTCAATAACAGCAGAACATTTACCAACTATGCATAGATAACAAAACGGAGGGCTTTGAGACTGTATTGGCAACAAAGAAATACTCGTACTGGGATGACCTTTATTTCAACTCTCAGTATTCAAGGTAATAACATGGAAGTGCCTGCAATTGATTTTAATTGCTTGATGTTGCCTTGTTTGTGGATAATGACCGCAAGGATGAGAATCCAATCTGACAATTTGGTTTTAATGAACATTTCCGAGGTGGTTGTCCCATGTTGAATAGGCGATTAGGTGCTATAATACGCAGGAAACATAGGTGCATGTGCAAAAGACCTAATGGCTTAACTTTTTGGGTGAAGATTACCTATATCATGTATCATTGAACGTTTCACTGGCAACTTTATATTTTGACAAGAAAAGAATCTCAGTGGCAATTGGTCTCACTATCTCCCTTACAAATGGTGTCAGAGCCCATGGCTATATTAGCAGTGGCTCTTGAAACAATGACAATGGGCTTTTGACGGCCATAATTTGTTGGTGGACTCTCAATGCAGCAGAACACTAAGGTTATTTGAAATGACAATGGGCTCTTAACAGGTCTCTTCTGGGCGGAAGCACACTACACAGATATTTGGCACAGGGCTCGTAGGGAGTGGTGGATTGGACTTGAGCAAATTGAACTCAATCGGGAGCTCTGATTTTGACTTGGGCGTGAGGCGGGAAGCGTTGCTGCAGATGTCACCTCAGATTTGTGCTGTAACTAGGAGGGACAAATACCTGAAGGCTTCAACTTTTCGATTAAAATCAGGCTCCATCCTGTGTATTTGGGCCTTCCAGTGGCACTAAACTCTCATTCTCTCCCTATCAACAAACGTATAAGTGTCTGCTTCACGATATGAATTGATTAAAGTTTACAGTCTTACCCCGTACTGTATACATTAGGGGCTCCAGTTATACTTGGATATATTAGTATACATAACGTGCAGGCATGCATACATGTAACTACGTGATTATTAAGTTCTTTACATGTATGAAGTTAGAAGGGTTAATTGAACAAGTAAACTAATCAATCCTCATCGCCAACATTTTTATCTACTGTTTTCTTAGAGAGAGAGAGAGAAGAGAGAGTGAGAGAGGTGCCAAACCTCTTCTTTTGTGTAGGTATTGTCCGTAATGAAGCAGAATTCCTCAATGCGTGGTGCACAAATTTCTTCGTACTTCCTTCAAGAGTGTAAAACCACATTGATCATGAGATCCATAAAATTTGATGTCACACCTTATCACTTTAGTTGTATGTAGTTAGCCCCATTGTAACAGCATACATGTTAATTTTCACTCCATTTAACATATAAGACCACACAATTAAAGAACAGTTGCTAGATGACTATGACCTGCATGAGAACATATTTGACTCCACAATTTAGAAAAGCATCCCAACTCCTATTAGCAAACGTACAGCCTAGTTCTATCCTCATCCTAAGTTGCAGTCATATACTATCTCAAGGAAACTTAAAACACAACATTTACTTGATTCTGCAACAGAAAAGAGAGCTTACGAGGCAATCAACATGCACGTGATGCCTAGCAGTTGAAGTTTCTGCCTTTCAATGTAGTATTCAGAAAGAAACAAGTCAATGAGGTACACTGTAAGATATAGCGTGTCTGGCACCAATTTATACTCCTCACAAACCTGGAACCAAGATTAAAGTCATAAGCATAATCTGCTCTAGAATATCATGTATCTAGAGAGTATGATACAGAAATAGAAACTGCAGGACATAGAACTAGTAGGAAATGCTGAAGACTGAAAAAAACAAACTGGAGGGCGAAAGAAACTAAGAAAGCAAAGGGGATGTAGTATCTTGAGATAAGAGGGTGAGCCTTGCGCAACAATAAGGCTGCTTCATTTTGGATTGGAGGTCAGAGCTTCAAACCATGGAAATAGCCTCTTCCACAGAATTGCATATAAGGCCGCATACGTCTAGCCCTCAACAGACCCCCAATGGCAGGAGTCTCGTGCATTGGACCACCCTTTGCACAAATTTGTGGGTGGAATGTTTTATTGAATATGGTATCAAGCACAATAACACACATTACAGCCCATGAAGTAATTCATGTGTCTCAAGTCTCCGTAAAACAGATTCCCCACATCAAAGTTTAGAATGACAGGAGCACTAAAAGGAGATGTGAAACGCCATATCATCCTTGCGCATTATCTTTCCTTATTGCCAAGTGACGAGATGATTGGTATTAGTACCCTTCCTTACAGAAATCCCACTGCATAATTTCGTAGTAAACCCAAACTTGTACTGTATCCATATTTGTCAATGGAATTTACCCCTTCTTAAAGCCAATCAAAGTACCACAGCCTACATAAAGCAGCTACAAAGATGATGTCAGAGGACTTCCTAACGACTTCTTATGATGATCAGGGAGGTGTACTGCAAATGGTCTGTTCATAGATTTCTCTTCTAGTTTTATGCCATGGTAAAAGAACATACAAAACAAACAACTCTACAGTTCCTGCCATGGAGGAAGGTAAGTCAATGAAGAAACTTTCTGAAGTCAATGCAATTTTCTGCACTTTGTCACAGAGCCCAACACAGAGTTTTCCACTAAAAAAAGAAGGAAAAGAGCATCAAATACTTGAATTCAGAAGTATGGAAACTGAAGCAACTATACAAATTTTACTCAAAATTGTGAGAACCTCTGAAAGTGTTACAAATAAAATCCTGAACTGCATATATATACGACACACTTTGCCAGTGTCCTAAAACCTAAAGTTCTTACTCTTGACGCAAAAGAGAAGCATGCATGGGTTACAATGCTCAATAGTATAATTGATGATCAGAAATTACACCAACCTCCACAAGCCAATCAACCAGAATCCCCCGCATACTCTGAGTGACATCCCGCTGTACCATTTCCATGAAATTGGAATGTGGCCTTCTCATAAGCTGGAAAAACAGAAAAATGGACCACAACTCAGCACAAAGCATCTACTCGCAAGTCAGATAAAACGTCAAGAACCTGAGTGTCCTTGTCCCGACTTGAACCTACAGAAAATACTGCTAGGTGTTGCCCATAGTGTTAGCTTTAAAAGTGTAAGTGTGTGTGTGTGTGTATATTATTTATTATTTTTTTCCAGAAGCTCAGTTATCTGTGCAACTGATGTCAGGAAGAACCGGGAAGTGAAAATGCTAAAAAAATTCAAAACAGAAGAAGGAACCATGCAGTCCAAGTATCGTTTCAGATCATGTGATTTCTCAATATAGTTGATAGGACTTAAAAGGTCAACCCATAAAAGCTGATAGGACTTGGAGAATGTTTCCCTAGTGCAGGGGATCAGACAGAGCAGATAAGTTGTTCAATCATGCCTACTGAAAAGTTTTAAGGCCAGCCAGTGTGTGTGATTTTGCTGGCACACCAAATTACTACCATTACTGTCCGAGCAGTCAATTAAAATCTTACTCATCTCCTGGACTGAAATTTAGGATCATCAGGAACTAGAAAGTAGTGAGATGTGCACTTTGGGGTTTCTTGTTACACAAATTTCCTATTTTTTGCATCCTTTGGGACATTTGCATCCAATATAGTTCACTCCATCGGTCCATCCTATTCTAGGAAGAAGAAAGCAATAAAAGTGATGCATCAAATAAAAAATAGATAACTCACCTAAAGTACAAAATAATGGCTAAAGAACGAACCTCTGCAGCGCGTAAGTTGCTATAAATGTCTGGGGCATAAAGGCTGCACAATTGAGGATCCTTGTGATCAGAATCTATGTCCGTAAAATCTGGCTCACTAGACATAGCCAACATACTGTATAAACTGACTTTCCCTGTTTATCAAATGAGAACATCAAGACATTAATAAGGACCCTGCCCATACGGCCATTATAATCTTTCTACCTATATTTTACCGAAAACAGCAGCAGCCAAGTACCAATTTCATTGTCTTATTGATAAAGGAGAAAAACCTAACAGGAATGTCCTTCCTTAAAGATGAAGTACTAAAGAACCTTGAAATGAACATAACACAAGGCTTTCGACACAAACAGTTTTTGAATCAAATAATTTCCGAAGTAGTTCCTGAGAGGCAAGGAATGGATAAATTCTAGTAAGCTTTCTTTCAGAATCTTCAACTCATTTACTCGGCAGGTCAATTAGATCCTTTATTCATGAATAAAAATCCCGGGGTGTCTATTTCCTTATATTTCAACTTCTATGAAGTTTTTTTCTTTTCTACGTCACAGCAAATTATTGGTTTAGACAATGCATATGCAGAAAGCCTATTTCATTTCTAGTATTTACTAGGTAATAACTAACTCGTGTAGCACCAGTTGCTCGCCTTTTTACCAACCTAAAGTTGGTTGCCTTAACTTGGTCACCTTGATGGCACTCGGCAGTTTTAGACAGAGCAGTATAAGCATCGCCAAATACATACAGCAGAACCACTTTCTCCCATCTGAACCCGCATTGACGTCAATCGCATATAATTGTGAGAACACTTTATATCTCAGTTCACTAACTCTCTCATGCCAAGGTGGCATCTCGTGCCTTTGAGTTTTACTTCAATTCTTTCATGAAAACACATTGTTTTGAACACCGATAGAGGAACAAGAAAACTAGCAGTAGGAAAGGTGCTGGAATGCCCGGTGATAGCTTCTTCTGCATAACCTTTTTTCACCAAAACAAACAAAGATATTTACAGTAGGAAAGAGATTTACCAATGATAGACATGCATTAGAACAATGAAGTCGACCTATAGGGATAACACCCAATTGATTAGCACTGAAAATGGCCACGGTGCCAATCTAGTCCGCAAAATACAGTTGTCTTTATAAGACTAATAGATCAGCTCCTACTATTGGCAGAGATTCACAGGCAACACTATGGCTTTTGGAAGCATATATATATATTCAATAACCTAATGTTCCTCTCAGCAATAAACTTTGGTCTGAGCTGACATTTATATCAAAATTCTGTAAAGCTTGTCGCTGGGCAGAATAAAATGAAAGAAGGACCTTTCTTTGACAGGCTTCCGAGTTGTAAAGGCATCGTTCCAGAATGTTGCTTTTCAAGCAAGGGGATATCTTTGCTGCACTCTACTCCAGCAGTCTGCCTAGGTAGCTGAACAACAACATTTTTGTCCAAGTTCACTGAACACAAAACTTCTTCAGATTGAAGTTCTGGTTTCCCAGTTTCTTGGCCCAGTTTTGCTTTTGAACCAGCTGGAAACTGTCGAACTGCTGCACCAGAGGGTGCTACCTTGGAGATGTCTGCTGAACCTTTTCTAACCGGATTGCCATTCTTCTTCTGAAAATTCCAAAGCAAAAGAAGCATATTACAAGAAAATAAATGACCATGGAGACAAGGATACTGGATTTTGTCCAAAAAACTTGTCTACTGACTATGAAGATATCGACACAAAACAGCCAAGGTTATCTTTCAACCCTGTTGTTGTGAGAGACTTAGCCTGATCTATCCTATAAATTGAGCTCAACCTTAACACTATGACAAGAATCCTTTGTTATGACCCAGACAACAAGAAAAGTGCAGCATTTAGCTTATGAGCATCTACATCAGAATTCCCTGATCTATAAGAAGATTGTGCACACACACTTACCAAAATGGAAAACGAAAAGAGATTATAGAAGCACACAATTGTTTTCCTTGCATCGTATTCTCAGAAAGTACGAAATCATTTAAAGGAAAGTTCACAAACCGGAAGCTTAGCTACATTGAGGCACTTTTTATAAGACTTATCACAGCAAACATTTGTGACATCCTTGAGCACTGCTCTTCTTTTATGCGAGACAGGCATATTGACAGGAGCGCTGGTGGTCTTCTCCTCCGTGGCTGCTCGTTTGTAGTTTTTTCGTAAAGCCCGCTTCTGATCCTGCAACTTTGATACTTCTGACGAGATCATGGCACCAGATGAAAGGGACGCAGCGGCTCGAGCTCGTGTTACTCGGACAGTAGGCTCTTTAACAGGAGCACTTATTAGATTTGCTTTCTTCATCTTTACGAGTCTTGTAAAAGAGCAAGACAAGGCCTTCTACCTTGAACTACTAGTTATCAGACCTGCAGCAGTACGATAACCAGGAAAAAAAAATAATACGACGAGCTTCAGAACCATGACATTTTTGTGGAAATGGAAGCACAGGCAGCTAGAGAAGTACATTATGGTGATGAGGGAAGAGCAAAGTATATAAGAGATTAACATCTCATACTATAAAAAATCAAGGGTTAGCAGTGGAAACTCTGAAAAGAAATGAAGAAAAGATGAATTCAAGAATGAAAAATCATCAGCACTCAAAATTGCTTAAAAGTAACCTATTATTACATAATCTAGATGAATATTGCCAATCCTCGTTAAGTAGCAACAACATGGTGTGACTTCTGGATTTCTAGTAAGTTTGACTGAATCAAAAATGTTTTTCTGTCCCTGTTTAAAGGGGAAATCATAAGCTTGGCATCCAACTAAACTCCAATAGCATTCAAACCGCAAATATAATAAACTTTGAAGATACAAAATAAGGGACATGCATATACTAATGTATGAATCCTTAATGATGATACATAGAACAGAGAAAAAACACCACACATAAGTTCACATTAGTTTGTCATGCCGATGCCTAAACCGTAAAGCATGATAGGAATGCAATCGCCCCGTTGTTCGAGTACATTTAAACTTCCCTTCCGCAATCCATCACCAAACAGATCAAATGACAAATAGAAAATACATTCTTAAGCAAATCCACAATATCGGTTCAATTGTGCCATATCTAATTTCAAAAAGAAGTAAGGGGTCATTCACTATTAATCATAACACCAAATATCTGCTGTGAAAGGATAAAAAAAAGAACAGAACACTTGCAAGATAAGCTAAGGAATCTAGATGTGCAGAAAAAAGTTACAAATTAACCAAAAAACACAGAAAATTTAGAGTTTTATCTCGATTACTGGATACTCTCCTGGCTGGGTTTTCAAGATTTTAAAGGAAAAAGCTATTCTGGATCCACATAAACTCTAAAACCCCATGCTTACTTATCTTGTTTCCTTTTTTCTTTTCTTGAAGTCTTACTGAAATCCTTCATTTTCTCAACAAGAAAACCAAGTTGGTGTGACCCATCTTGCCCACATCCTCCAAAAGCTCACAGATTTCAAATTCACAATAAAGTAAGTAAACCCTAATCGATCTCACAAAAAGGATCAAGAAGATAGTAAAACTCAGTCCAAGAAACCCATATTAAACAAAGGGTTACTGAAATTGAAACTTACTCTGCCATCTGTGAGCTCCAAGACCCTCCAAGAAAACAAACTGAGGCACACTCATGCAAAGGGAAAGAACAGTCTAGAGAGAGAGTGTGTGGAGAGAGAAACTCAAATCATAGAGCGGGATAGTGTGGGTTCAAAAAAATCTAAGAAATTTCTTGAAAGAGAAAGGTTTAATCTTTCACAATAAAAAAATATGTTCACTTGAATTTACAGTGATGGCCTTGAGGCCTTTGAGGTCTGACTGAATTGACTAAGACAGTTCGTTGATTATTTTAAGGTAAAAAAATCCTTAATCACATTTGTTTAAGCTGTGTACATTTGTCCATTTCGACTCAAATTACGAGTAATTGCGCTGACTTTATTGATTTTAACCTGAACTTCATACTGTGTTTGGTCAAGTAAACTTTTCATACTAATATTTATTACACGAACAACAAAAGAAATTTTTATAGTATACATTCAGTCCGAACATATTTGACAAAGCAATCAAGTTTATTATCTCAGGCGTTTGAAAGATACAGCATGGCTATTGTACTTGCGTATCGTCTTGTAAACGCTTGTTAGAGAAACATCACGTATAACGCCAGAAGTAACTTGACCCGTCAATCTCTTAAATTTCTTATTACATTATGCTAAATAGTGTTAAAAAAATGGTGTCCAGCATACAAGGTACGTCGCCAAACTCTTCCTCTGGTGTTCGAGTTGAATGGTGTGCTAGGCTGGTGAATTGAGCTAAAATAGCAATCAAGCTTTCAAGAGTGAAAGACCAGCGGGCCTTTGAAATTGAAATTTGAATATGAGGATAAGCCTATGTTGGAATTGCAAACGGGAAGCTCATTACATTTAACACGTGATTTGGCAGCTTTATGACAGATAATAACATCACGAGACCAGAAGTAGGTGAAAAAGGGACCACTAACCTTCATAGCCTAGTTAAGTGCCACAATTAACCTCTGATTTATGTTTTTGTTGTGCTTCAACATGTTAACGAGACTCCCTTCGACCTCTTTGGTTAATGAAACTTTTGTTATAGTTGACAAATTGTCACCGATGAATGTTGGGAAAATGTCGCGCCGATCACTAATTTTTTGGTGTTATTTTGTAAGGTGGGGGATCTCACGCCTCAAGATATTCTTAGGGGCTGGGATAAAACTGAAATTTAAGTGCTGAAAAAGCTAAACATTGAATTTGTAAAACTGAAAACTTTAAGCGACTGAATTTTTACTGAAAAATAAGTTAACATGTTTGGTAAATCAAAAGCAGATAACCGAAAATTGTTTATTTACAAATTTATCCATTTACCAAAACTATTCATTTGTTTAAGTACTTTGTAACTTTTTTTTTTGGAGGGGGGGCTAAAATCGTGTTGATGGTGGTGGTGGTGGCAGTGACGATGGAGTGGTGGTGGCGGTGGTAGTGGCGACAAAAAACTGTCAATGGTGGCGGTAATGGAGCATGAAGAAATGATGTTGGTAATTGTGATAATAGCGAAATGCGGCAACATGACGGTCAGTGGTTGTAGTGTGGTGGATCTTTAGATAATTTTGGCGAAAATAGACGTGGTGATAATAGCGACGGTATGGTGGAGGTGGCGGTGATAGTGACTCTGTCATGGTGATTGTGATGGTGGTAGTAAAATGAAATAATGGTTGTGGTGGTACTTGTATTGTGGTGGAGACGGTGTTGTTAACAAATTAATTGAGGCGGCATCGTGGTTGTAATTATTTTTTTTATGTTAAATAATTTTTTTAATCATCTCACTTAGAATTAAGTGATTAGTGTCGGGATAAAAAGTTTTACACTATTATGTACTACATGAATATTGATGAATTTTTTGTTTACACTCTCGTGATTTCTTATTCGTACGATCAAACTTTCATGAAATGAATGGATAAATTTGGTAATCAAAAAGAGATCAGAGGAAGTTTAATCATATAGTGGTATAACACAATTGAGTTAAGTGTACTACAGTTGTAATGATCCAAAACCACGATAATGTCTATTTACAATAACAAAGATTTATAGGACTAATAAGTAATAACAAACTATTTCACTTTCAATGGGAACAAAGTGTTAGTAGGCCTTATCACACACGTATTGGGGTTCCCCCATTCATGGTTTACCCCCCTGACCTAATATCCTTGTTGTCACTGCGTCTAGCCTAACATGTGTGATCATAACCTTTTTTCCTTTTTGTAGGTTCTTGTTAAGGCCAATAAAAAAAATCAATGTGAATGAGATGAGCGGTGGTCGGTGGATATGGCGTCTCGCCGTCTCGTGTGAGATGGGCTGGTGAGTTCACGATCTGTCGCCGGCAGATCTGTTGTTGGCGTCTCACCATCTCGTATGAGATGGGCTGACCGCTGATGACAGAATCACGATCTGTCGGGCAACAGATCTGTTGTTGGCCTGCGGCGGCGTGAGAGGGAGAGAACTGTGAGAACTGAGAAGAAACGAAAATGTCTTAGGAGTTAATCAGTTAGGGCACAATTTTTTTTTCCTATATATACTTTAAAAAATGGGTAACATCGGGTAACCCGAACCTAGCCGAAAATTACGGGTCGGTTCGGGTACGGGTCAAATTTTCACAGGTAGTGAATATAGGTATTTTTGACCGGGTACGGGCAGATTTTTGCCAGGTCTACCTAGTAGGGATGACAAATCGAGGATTTTGCAATGGTATTACTCGTACTTTGTATATAATAAGCATGGTTATGATACTGTTAGAGGACATTGTTAAGATTGCTCATCGTGAATAACTTAAGCAATCCGTCAAAGTTCAATTCTCACCGTACAATCATGAATGTAATGGATGGATAGCCCATTCTACCCCCTCCCTGAATGTCTCGTCCAGATAGCTCTTTTTAGATTCGAACTTTCCTAATAATATGAATTAATTATGACTTAAAAACTAAATATAACGCTTGGAAAAGCTATACACTATCTCTTCCCGATTTTGACAAATTCAAGAATATATATATAACCAACAAAATGTTGTACCTTATGGATCTATAGTTGCACTCTTGTTTGATAAGTCTTGTGCTTATAAATTCAAAATCAAACTATTAATTCAAATAGGGGAAATGGCAAATGGTGCCCTCAACCTCGGATATTAATTTTGACAATTGATCTCCTTATCTAGCAATAATTGCACCCAGATAAATTTAAACGAGAAACTTAAAAAATACCCATAACCTTCCCTAAAATGCCAAAGTTCAAAGTTGAAGAACTAGCGACCCCTCAATCCCCCCCTAACCTTGCCACAGTTAATCGAACAAGTGTCTTATCCCTCTGCCCATCCATGCTGGCCTCAATCCCAACCACCGCTTTAGTCGAACTCCATCTTCAACTCCTCCACGACCGCATTCGCCCCCATTAATCGAACGTCATTCCTTTTCCACCCTCCCCCCTTGTCGTCGTCATCAACCTCAACCCATTCAAACCCACCTCCAAAAACATCAAACAATCCACAAAGAACTAAATCTTTGTTGTTGATGACGGGCGACATTGGTGGTGTTACATGTAAGTAATTCAGTGGTATAACACAATTGAGTTAAGTGTACTACAGTTGTAATGATCCAAAACCACGATAATGTCTATTTACAATAACAAAGATTTATAGGACTAATAAGTAATAACAAACTATTTCACTTTCAATGGGAACAAAGTGTTAGTAGGCCTTATCACACACGTATTGGGGTTCCCCCATTCATGGTTTACCCCCCTGACCTAATATCCTTGTTGTCACTGCGTCTAGCCTAACATATGTGATCGTAACCTTTTTACCTTTTTGTAGGTTCTTGTTAAGGCCAATAAAAAAAATCAATGTGAATGAGATGATCGGTGGTCGGTGGATATGGCGTCTCGCCGTCTCGTGTGAGATGGGCTGGTGAGTTCACGATCTGTCGCCGGCAGATCTGTTGTTGGCGTCTCACCATCTCGTATGAGATGGGCTGACCGCTGATGACAGAATCACGATCTGTCGGGCAACAGATCTGTTGTTGGCCTGCGGCGGCGTGAGAGGGAGAGAACTGTGAGAACTGAGAAGAAACGAAAATGTCTTAGGAGTTAATCAGTTAGGGCACAATTTTTTTTTCCTATATATACTTTAAAAAATGGGTAACATCGGGTAACCCGAACCTAGCCGAAAATTACGGGTCGGTTCGGGTACGGGTCAAATTTTCACAGGTAGTGAATATAGGTATTTTTGACCGGGTACGGGCAGATTTTTGCCAGGTCTACCTAGTAGGGATGACAAATCGAGGATTTTGCAATGGTATTACTCGTACTTTGTATATAATAAGCATGGTTATGATACTGTTAGAGGACATTGTTAAGATTGCTCATCGTGAATAACTTAAGCAATCCGTCAAAGTTCAATTCTCACCGTACAATCATGAATGTAATGGATGGATAGCCCATTCTACCCCCTCCCTGAATGTCTCGTCCAGATAGCTCTTTTTAGATTCGAACTTTCCTAATAATATGAATTAATTATGACTTAAAAACTAAATATAACGCTTGGAAAAGCTATACACTATCTCTTCCCGATTTTGACAAATTCAAGAATATATATATAACCAACAAAATGTTGTACCTTATGGATCTATAGTTGCACTCTTGTTTGATAAGTCTTGTGCTTATAAATTCAAATAGGGGAAATGGCAAATGGTGCCCTCAACCTCGGATATTAATTTTGACAATTGATCTCCTTATCTAGCAATAATTGCACCCAGATAAATTTAAACGAGAAACTTAAAAAATACCCATAACCTTCCCTAAAATGCCAAAGTTCAAAGTTGAAGAACTAGCGACCCCTCAATCCCCCCCTAACCTTGCCACAGTTAATCGAACAAGTGTCTTATCCCTCTGCCCATCCATGCTGGCCTCAATCAATCGCCATCGACAACAAGATCCCAACCACCGCTTTAGTCGAACTCCATCTTCAACTCCTCCACGACCGCATTCGCCCCCATTAATCGAACGTCATTCCTTTTCCACCCTCCCCCCTTGTCGTCGTCATCAACCTCAACCCATTCAAACCCACCTCCAAAAACATCAAACAATCCACAAAGAACTAAATCTTTGTTGTTGATGACGGGCGACATTGGTGGTGTTACATGTAAGTAATTCAGTGGTTGTTGGGGTGGGCTCGTTTGAGGGATGATTGTGTGGTGGTTCTTGGGGTAGGTAGGTGGGTCGCTGGCGATGGTGGTTCTTTGGTGGTGATACTGATGGTTTTTGTGGCAACAATTCAAGTATGGTGGTGGTGATGCTTAAGTTAGCGTGGTTGCAGGCGTGGTGGTGGTAGTGCTCGAGTTATTGACGAATGACTAAGGAAAAGAAATCTAAGGAATAGTGGCAAGTGATGGTGCTTGAGTTAAAGGTGATTATGAGTGTGGTGGTTATGGCGCTTGAGTTGTGGATGGTGTAGGTGCAGTGGTGGCGACAACGCTTGAGTTGGAGATGAAGATTTGAGAAAGATAAAGGTAGGGAATGAGAATGATCTGATTAAGACATAAGCATCTGTATCTTTAATTGTTCAAAAACTCGAATACTTGAGGAGGGTCATTTGTGATTTCCCCATTAAAGTAAGCCTCCTCGTGAGATTGTACCAGTTTTCCTATTCGAAGAACCAATATCAATTTTGCTTAAAGTATGACTACACTTTATAATTAATTGAACCACGCCTGATACGAAACGACACTCTTTTCCACCGTTACACGAGTGATAAAAGTAGAACTTTAGTGATAATATTAATACGAGTAGTCATATTTGACCCCCTCAACTATATTGAACTTTCGGGCTGACCTTTTTGGGTACTTACTGAAACAATCGACCTCATTTTCACATATAAAGTAAAATCCGGTTAAATTTATATGGTGGCAGAGTTAGTTTTTTGGAAGACTGATGGAATGTTAGGGCTCCTATGATCAATGAACCACAATATAGAAATAGGAAAAATCTGAAAGTCAAGCAGTTTCTAACCAATTGTGACTGAGATCTTAACGGCCAGAGAAATTCTGTTGACTTTGAAAGGCTCAAGGAGATATTATAAGAATTCATATTCCGCAATACTCCACTAGAGAAGATCATCCTATGTGGCACCCTAACCCCGAGGGCAAATTCACCATATCCAGTGCTTATAGCAGTAGCTGGAGTTGGGTAAAACAAAACCTACCTCATAAGAGCATTTTTTTAATCTGGCTCATCTTGTGGGACAGGCTCCCCACCAATGAACTTCGGTTCATTAGAAACATTACCACCAACAACACTTGCCAAAGGTGTAGGCAAGCCACTGAAAACTTCCATCCATCTCTTAAGAGACTGCCCGAAAGCCAAGAAAATGTGGCAGAAGGTTACTAACCTTCAGCGGAATGTGATACCTTTAGACTTAATACTCTGGAGTGGCTAAAAGAAAATATCATGAATAACAAAAAACATGATTTTGGTGGAATACCCTGGAAGTATATATTCATTGCTATCATTTGACAGGTTTGGAACGATAGGAATAAAGATTGCATTGAAGGAGTCCCACCAAATGAATACTTTTCCTAGAATTATGCCATGGACTTTGCACAAGATTCTATGACAGCATGTGCAAAGTCAAGACATCAAAAAGAACCCAAATTGATTTCCTCCTGTTACAGGTAAATCAAGCTCAATACTGATGGAAGCAAAAAAGAAGATGGCAAATGAAGCAAAAAAGAAGATGACAAATCAAGCTCAACACTGATCAAGCTCCTTGAAACGGATTCCTTGCAAGCCAAAGAACATGCTAAAAAAGAAAACAAATTCCTGACATCCCTTCGCCAACATCATCATAGATTGGCGTTTCCCAACGAATGCGACTAAAACCTCCATCTTGCATCTCTTGAAGGAATACAACAAATGCGCAGACCACCTAGCTAATCTAGGCGCTTAACAAGATCAGGTTTTTGTTTATTTGGAAGAGCTCTCAGCACAAGTGTTTATAGCAGTATGCTGCTTTTTTTTTTGGTACATAAAATGCTGGACTGTAAGATTCTAATATGAGAGTACTGCGCCTCGGGGACTTACAAGGCCGCCACATACACCTGAGCTCCCGATTCCCGCACCTATGTCGAGGCCGAAACGCACAAGGACCCGTGTGTGGAGCACATGCAGAGCGATGACGTAAGTTTACCACTAACAAGTGCAGCGAGCAGGATTCGAATCCAGGTGGGGAACCTGTATTGAGATCTTGGGGACTGCTGAACCAACCCTTGTTGGCCAGCAGTATGCTGCTGGAGTTGGTCACATGCGTATGTACTAAATTATATGTTTTAATTTAATTTCCAATGCACCGAAAAAAATTAAATTTAAAAGTGAAATTCCAGAATTACCCCCAACTATTCACTAAAACACCAAAAGAGCACAGTGACAATACTTTCTCGTTCCAGTCTAAACACCACTCCATGCCGCACCACAACTCCAATGTTGCACCACGGTGCACCGCTAAAATCCCACACAGCTCACAACACTCCCTTCATAACCCAACGCGCCGCCGCCACACCCTCTTCACTATCGCACAATTACAGCCGATCACCGTACCCACAACACCACGCCACCGATAAGCAAACCTGCGACCCCAAAGCACACCCACCAAGACCTTCTGAACGATCACAAGAATCAATGAAGGAATCCAAACTGCCCTAAATTGCCGGCCAACTTCCAAGCCACACCAACCCCGATGCCCTAATCAAAGTCGCACGAAACCCCACACCGCCCCTACCCCCAGGCCCTAGCATCAATGCAGGCTAGATCTAGTGAGTTACACACCGAGGGAAGAGCACCGGTGGTTCTATGGGGTGGGCTTACTGGCGGTGGTTATTGTTACGGTGACAGGTAGGTCGCTGGTTGTTGGGATGGGCTCACTGGTGGCAGCGGAGGCGGAGGTTGTTGGGTAGGCTCAGTAGCGGCGACGGTTGTTATGGTGGCAAGTTGACATTTTTGGGTGGGCTAGGTGGTTGTGGTGGTGACGTTGGTAGAAGCCAGTAAACGAGGAAGAGCGATAAAATGATTGATCGGAGTGATCGGACGCAGGGGCATTTATTTGTGTCTTTTATTTTACAGGTCAATTATCCAATTGTTTATTGAAAAGAGTAATAAATTAATATCCGAATGGTTGACCCGAAAATCCATTTACTTGAGGAGGGTTCATTTGTGATTATTCCATATGTTCATTGACAAATCTTTTTGAGTAATAACATTTTTTCATTGTATGCAACAACAATTTTAATTACAAGACATAGCTTAAAAGAGTATAAGTTATTGTCATATTTGATTAAGCATTAATGTGATATCACATTTTGTGTACACCACTATGTCCACCTTCTCGGATTGGCCAAAGGCATGCCATCAACGGTAAGTGTAGACATTCACAAGAAATTTTCATAATCGAAAAACTTGTTTCAAAATATCTACAGTTGATTCTAGAATTCACTTTCAATCTCTGCAGCTCTTGGGGTATCCTTGAGATTGGTGATCGGATGTCAAATCTGATTAAATTTAGATTAAATCAGATTGTCAGGGGTTTGATAAAGATATGAAATCGATTAAATCAGCTTTTAAAAGGGTAAAAAATTGATCAAATCATAATGCGGGAAACGAGAATTAATGCATTGACCAAGTTTTTGAAACCATGTTTGACCAAATACAATAATAGAATATTTTTACTAATTACAAAGACTTTTAATCTTTTTTTATTTATTAAAATACTAATTTTTAGTCATTTTATATCGCATTAAAATTAATTTGAGTGCATTTCGTCTTAAAACTATTTTCAGTATTTTGAAAGATGTTGAAGTAAACCTCGGTTTGAGGTCCACACCTGGTCAACGTGGCGACACAGCCACAGAGCGGAGAGGGCTTCTCTTTATCCGAAGTGTGGAAAACGAGGCTCTGATTTCCATGCCCAATAAACCGAATCTCCAATTTCAATCCCGAAATTCCACACGACCCATCCCCCACAAAACACGAACACAAGAAGGAAGCCCTCTTCATTTTAGAAACCAAACCCATTTCAATCTAAAACAAATCTCATTTAATCTTTGCCTTGGCACGGTTTTTCAGATCAATTTTATATAGGGATAATTGCGTAAAATACCCCTGTGGTTTGGGGTCGTTGCAACAATACCCCTGCTGTTACAAAAATTGTAAAAAGACACCTGTGATCGCAAAAGCGTTGCAGTAGACGATTTTCATAACAGAATGAAGAAAATGTCTAAATTACCCTCGTATTCCGTGTCTTCCCCTTCCTGTCTAACAGAATGACGATTTCCGTAACACCTGTGATCGACCGGTGTTATGGAAATCGACGACGGCGACCGGTGTTACGTAAATCGATCGACCGGTGTTACGGAAACCGACGACCGGTGTTTCCTCGACCCTCACCGGCAACCGGTGTTCTGCCTACAACGGGAAAGCAGGGAAAGGGAGAAGAAGGGAAGGGGGAACAAAGAACAAAGCAAACATTCAAGCCCAGGCCACCCCCTCACTCGGCCGAGTCCGACCTCGGCTTCGCCTTCCAGCTCCAGCTCCAAGAAGCCATCGAAGCCTCCCTCGCCTCCACGTCATCCTCCTCACCGCCACACGTTATCCTAAAAAACGACGCCGCTCTGGTCCTCGGCCTCGCTCACCTCCTCGATGAGGAAATCGCCAGCTTCGAGCGCTCTGCTCGCGACCGCGAAGAAGTTCAGTCCGAGGCGAGGCGGATTCGCGACGATCTCAATCGTCGGATTCACGACCAGGCATTCGCGCGCCTGAACAACAGTGGGGGGGCTGAGGCAGCAGTGATTGGGCATAACAGCGGCGACAGTTAGGATTTCGGATTTGGGGAAGGAAGAAGAAATAAAGGGCATTTTTGTCATTTCGTTAAGTTAATCTCTACCAAACGCACTTTTAGGAGCGTGAACATCACATGCCGTGAGTTTGAACGTTTTTTTTACGATTGCAACGCTTTTGTGATCACAGGTGTCTTTTGGTAATTTTTGTAACAACAGGAATATTTTTGCAACGACCCCAAACCACATGAATATTTTATGCAATCATCCCTTTTATATACTCCATTCCTGACCCAGCCAGCTAAACTGTGTTGTCATTGGCTTCAGTTATTCTAAGCTTTGTTTTTCTTGGTGTACAATTAGACCCAAAGAGACAAATCAATCGCTGGTTGGAGGAAAAACTGTTGGTTAGTTTAATTGTAATCTGATCTTCTTTCTTGAATAGAAAAATTTCTCCACCCTTTTCGCGTCAACCTTGGAACACAGCACAAAAAGTCAAGAAAGGCACAAAAAGACAGATAAACATACGTTTAGAGTCGTAACAAAGTTAGATGAACAAACGGGTTTCTTCTTTTTAACCTTTTTGTGCCCCTTTTGCTTTTAAGAATTAGCAGCTGAGTTTCTTTAGTCTACTACAAGCATATGTCTCTACCAAATGACTGGTTTTCATTTTAATATCTGACAACTATGGTAATCTATGCTTTGTCGTTACTGTAATCTTGGGAGTTTTGAATTGGAGAAAGCTCCTTTATTTAGTTTTGACGGGTAGGTGGAAAAAAGAGGCCCTTTTTGAGAGGTTAAATTAGGTGGGTTGCCAAGGGAGGGTGAGAAAGAGGAACTGGAAGATGGGTTCCTATGGGATGTTAGCAAGGAGGGCTGTAGAGACCGAGACACCCATCATGGTTGAGGTATATCCCTGTTTGAAATCCTTAAATATGGGTTTCAATATGATCTCCATCTCTTTGGTCATACGCACACATTTGTGTTTGGCATCTTTACTTTGTAGCAATAAAACAATATGTAATGTTTCTTACTAATAAACTCATCTTTATATGTAGATACAAAAGCTGCTTAGAGGTGTTAAAGGTGCAGTCTCATTAGCGCAGGTCTGTTTACTTTCTTCAATTGCTGCCATAGTAATTATATGTAGTCTGGTTACTATCAGGGGAGTCCAAGATGACAGGATGTTGAGAAATATAAAGATTTCATCTATCTTATACCTATCACCAAAAATGTAAGTTGACAAATTAATCACCAAATTCATGATCTGATAAAATAAGATCTTGTTTTGTGGTTTTCTTAAAAACTCTAGGATAGGAGTAAGGCTGGTGGTTGGGGGCAGACGTAGACTACTGTGCCCTTTAAGCTCTTTCCCTGCCATGTTTAGTGAGAGCTTTTTGAGGGTGTGTACTAATTATTGGGATCTAACAGTATATGGATTTTCTTCCTCCCCCAAGATAAGTCAGCAGATGTAGGGATGATGGTGATGAGTTGTTAATCGTGTATCAATAGTCTCTTTTCAGCCCTCATAGTAATGCAAACTAAAAATTTCAACAATTCTTCTGGTCTCCATTTCTCCCCCTGTATCTTTGCATTGATTGCAATCCAGGTATAGCAGGACATGTAAAGTCTTTAAAAGGTTTCTTCGTAATACGTTTCCAACTTTTCACGTTATGTCCAACTTTTGTAGGCATTGAAAAGTTTCTCATAAACCACACTAATTTGGTTTAGTAATCTCGAGGTTCTTGCTCTTCTAGTTAGACAAACAAAGAGGTTAGCTGTTCATTTTTAAATTTAGTCAGGAAACAAAGAGAGGAGACGAACTTTCTGATCCACACTTGGTATGTAATTGTTTGTACTTATATTGGTCTATATCTCATTTTTGAACAATGCTCTTATGCAGGGAGTAGTCTACTGGCAACCACCCAAACAGGCATTAGACAAAGTGAGAGACCTTGTATGGGAGCCTTCAATTAGTCGCTATGGTGCTGATGAAGGTATTCCCGAGCTTAGGGAGGCGCTGATCAAAAAGGTATGCTCAAAATAGCTTAAAGCTGTTTGTGATTTTAATGACTGATGTCTCAGCAGAATGATTCATGCTTTTAATAGCCGGTTGCTAGTTTTAATATATGTCATTGTAACTCATCGGGGACTTTTATCTTGAGTACCAAACAACTATTATCAATGATCATGGACGTCTAATTTTGGGTACCTTGGATGTGCTTGTTGGGCCTGTAAGAACATCACTTGCAGCCAAAAGTTTCTCTCTCTTCATAGCTTCTCATCAGAAAAAATGTTATCCAAATCCGCTTTGTTTTGCAGTTACATCAAGAAAATAAGTTAACCAGATCCTCAGTGATGGTCACTGCCGGTGCTAATCAGGTAACCAAGGGTACATTCTATGTTTTCTTTCCTCTTCTAGGGAAGTTCCCTTTGAGAAAGGTTGATAGACTTCCATGAAATTTCTAAGATTTGCTCACAATATCATAGAAGCTTCTTGATCCACATGTTAGAAGTTTTATCAGTGGAGGATGGACATTCATCTTAATCATCATTTTTGAGTGTTGTCATTTCTAGAACAATTTTTTGTTGCCGTTTTTAACTCTAATTTTCTACCCCTTTTATTGCAGGCATTTGTGAATATTGTTCTTACATTGTGTGATGCTGGGGATTCCGTGGTTATGTTTGCTCCATACTACTTCAACGCATACATGTCATTCCAGATGACGGGCGTTACTAGCATTCTGGTTGGTCCTGGTGATCCAAAGACACTTTATCCAGATGCAGGTTAGAAGCTTCACCAGCTGTCCATTTATACCATTCATTACTTAGCCTTAGATGCAGCCCTTATTCAATACAATCTTCCCAGGACTTTTTACTTTCTAATGCATATTGAATCAAACCGTGGATTGCAGCAAGCAAATAACGTCCCTTACATTTTGGTATAAATGAAAATTTAGTGAAAATCTAAACTTAGTTGGTAAGCAAGAAGGATAAACTCTGTCTCTATTATAATTTTGGTATAGGTTTGAAACATGTTATTTCTGCTATATCAATCTTACCCTTCCAAAACTTAAGGGAAGGCTAAGATGAATTGTTATTCTTATCAAGTTAAAGGATGTAGATGGTAAATCACGTAAGTTAGTAGTCCAACTTTAGAAAAGTTGCCACAATTTTGAAACATATCAAGAGGCAAAAGTGCTACGAAAAAATTGAAAGGCAGGGAGTATCTCATATCTACCATTTTTCTGGTCTTCTACTGATATTCTGCCGATCTTCAGACTGGCTAGAAAGGACTTTACGGGAAACTAAACCAACCCCAAAGCTTGTCACCGTTGTTAATCCTGGCAACCCTTCTGGAACCTACATTCCAGAACCACTTCTCAAGGTCTGTCTCTGTCTCTCTCTCCCCCCGTCCCTCCCCTCTCCATGTTTTAATATTTAGCCAGTATGAAGCTTGCCACTGAAGGTGATAAAAAGTTGGGAACATTTTTTTTTTGCCTTCTTTGTTTTGTTCTTTATTTTCCCTGACTTTCCTTTTCTCTCTCTTTTATTTTTGAATAGAGGATATCCGATATCTGTAGACATGCTGGATGTTGGCTTGTTGTTGATAACACATACGAGTAAGTGTTTTCTGCTTCTGCCAGTGGGTTTCCGTACCAGTCTCTGCATTACTTATGAAGATTTTGCTAATGACTTTTCTTAAGAGAAAAGTTCCTGAAAATCAATGCTAAACAAATTCTTTGGTTAGTGATTCTTCCTTTTGACGTGTTAGTGTTTTTTAAGCTCATGGATGCACGCTTGTTTCAATCTCCCATCCAAGAAATGGAGAGTAAGTTTTCCATGGCAGCACGCAAGGAAGTGCTCAACATGTTTTTCATCGCAAGCTTAATTATGAATGTAGCAACAGGGTTGGTGATCTCTATACAGAAGTATACAGTTAATTTGGCTTTGTCAGCCTAAGAGAGTTAGAAAGTGCAAATTTGTGTGATTAACTTCTCATATCTACCACCTCCAAAAAAAATATATAGGAGACTAAATTGTAAGTTAGATGTAAGACTTATCAAAACTACCGTCGGCTTGGCAACTGTAAGAGAAGGGCACGTTGCGCCGTGCCCTGAGGAGAGTCTCCATCTACTCGTCATGATAGGATCATGAGTACTTTCATATCGGTACCAGACTGTGTGATCCGCTGAGTGCCTATGTGTACTTGGCATGCCGGTAAAAGGATGCTGTGCATGTGAATAGCACAAGTAAAATACTCGTTAGACAGAAAACCTTCTCAGCACCATTGAATCATTCAGAGATTATCCAGGTGCAATTCCCCACTTTGAGCTCTCAAAATGCTTGGTGCTCAGTAGTACTGAATGTCACCACATTAGGAGGACTTATTCTCTGGCTTATCTCCCGTATGGCTCTTGGGAGCATTCCCACCTTTCTGGTACACCGCACGGTATTCGCTTCCAATGCACAATTTTGTACAACCTGTACTATGTTATAAGATGCCACTTCCCTATCATCTTCTTAGATATGCTATCATCCACTGATCAGTGACCATTTTTTGTTAAAAGTTACTGATCTCTAACTGTTGAACAATGGGTACCTACGTGAACCTGTATTATGTTACAAAATGCACTTCCTTATCATTTTTCTCAGTTGCCAGACGTGATAGATTGCTCCACTGTTCTCAGACCAGTTTGTTAACATAATCATGGATGGTTGATCCATATCATGCCACAGATCCATTACCTTGTACACTTTCAGAGAGCGTGCAATTTTCAATAAAATCCAGCATTGAGGCCCTATTGTGGGGTTCTTTTCTTCTAATCTGTTACACTTTTGAAGTTCCTTTCATCACATTGCCTATAGTTTCTAATTTTCGAGAGTATCTTTCAGTTGTATCCTTGGAAGCCCACTATTCGTTGGAATGATGACAATGTCTTGTGCAGGTACTTCATGTATGATGGACTTAAACACTCATGTATTGAGGGCGACCATATAGTGAACATTTTTTCCTTCTCCAAAGCTTATGGAATGATGGGATGGCGAGTTGGATATGTAAGTAATGTTTGATTTATGCTGCGATTGCCAAGACTGAAATTTTCACTGGGAAAATAATGCATCCATATGTTGTTATTTGCTTCCTTTGATGGATTATAAAACTTGTTTAGAACAGGTAGCAGAAAATATCATTGACTAACTAATGCACATTAAAAAATTATGAAAACTCTTCTATGTTATTTGAATACCATTTTCCGCTCATTTATAAGCCATAATTGTGTGGAATGAGTTCAAGTCTAATATATGCATAGAGTTGGTGAATAGTGATTGAGTTTGGTGTTTTTGAAAAACTTAGTCTGGAAATGCTACCCAAACAAGGAAAATTCTAAATCATGAGCTTGAAAACAGAGAAAATGGTAACCAAACTCAGTGTTGTGTTCTCTCAATGCGTTGTTGGGCAGTTATGTCATCATCAATTATCACGATTTCTCATTGTAATAGGAGGTTGAAAGGTGTCCTTTGCAATGGAGCCAGTTGATTGATGCCCTTTGTATGAACTTTTTTGTTCGAATTTAATAAGCAGAACATCTTCGCTATTGGCTGGTCTAGGAATTACTACTGGAGGGAAATGATGGTGGTTATGATGGCTGGGTTGGGAAAACCAGACAGAGTGATGTAGAAGGATGAGAAGAAAGAAAGAAACCTAACACATTAGAGGAACCAAAGAACAGAGAGTATTGCTTTGCAATTTGGCCTCCACCACAGCAAGAAGTAGTCTCACCTATTGAGTTGGGGTTCCTTAGTTTTTTCTTAGGCTCGAATGTAGTCAACGACAACTCCCTCGTCTCTTGCTTTTCGAGAGTTAAAATATATAGTGAAATGGTTACTCCAGGGAGGAAGATGGTGTTGCATGATAAGCTGGAGTTCTGCAGGGTTGTACCATACCCATGTATTAATCATCATAACTTCTCTGGTATCGTTATTTTCTTCCATGGGTTTCTTAAATCCCTGCAAAATTAATGCAGATAGCATATCCTTCGGATGTGGACGGGTTCGGAGCTCAACTCCTCAAAGTCCAAGACAACATACCCATCTGTGCTTCTATAATCTCACAGCGGCTGGCCCTTCACTCTTTAGAAGCGGGTACGGAGTGGGTCACAGATCAAGTTAAAGACCTTGTCAAGAACAGATCGCTTCTTCTTGATGCATTATCTCCTCTGGGAGAGGGTGCCGTCAAAGGTGGAGAAGGCGCAATTTACCTGTGGGCAAAGCTACCAGAAAAGTATCTCGAGGACTTTGAGGTAGTACGCTGGCTGGCACATAGACATGAAGTGGTCGTGATCCCCGGAAGCGCATGTGGCTGTCCAGGGCATGTCAGGGTCTCCTTCGGAGGGTTGAGAGAGGATGCATGTCGATTTGCTTCGGAGAGGCTGAGAAAAGGGTTAGAAGAACTGGTTAGAGACGGCATGGTTTCGTGATTGCATCCAAGCTTCAGTTCAATATTGACGACATTCAGCCCTGACCAGCTGGTACAATATTGAAAACTGGTGGATTCATGTACTAATAATCGGAAGCTCTGTTGCTGGCTGAAGTCATTTTAATAGAAAGTGTCTTTTCATCTGTGTACAGTGGGTATTAAAAGAATGTTCTGCTACTGCATGAACACTGAACTGTATCTGACATTGAGCCATTGAGAGTGAGAAATGTGATTATGCTCATTATTCATGTTTGCATAGGGGATGAACATACATTCTTTCAGCAACATTGCATACTCAAAGTTCCTCTCTTCTGAAATTTGCTGCAAGCCTTGGGAAGAGAGATATCTTTTCCAATCTTCAGATGTTTTTCGACTCGGAGAAAGAAAACTAGTTATTCTTGAGTTTGGAACATTTATAAACTTGAGAGAAACTCCATGAAAAAAGAGAGGAAAAGCCCATAACAGTTGTTTTTTGGTCCAAACTCAAGCAAATGTTCCACCCTCAATGCTTGCTCTTGCTTCTATTTCCATTACCTTTATTACTAACCAGTTATCGTGGCACACGCGATCTATGTGTAAAAATGAAATTAACACCGAAAGAAGCGTTACGTCAATATAAATGTTCTCCTTATAAGTGGTATAAATTTTCTGCATCGAATTAGAGTAAATGATGCGTGGTCCATACCATTCGTTGGATCAGAATAATCGCTAATTTGTTAGAAGATGCAATAGGAAAAATAGAAAGAAAAAGCGCTAAAATGTTTTAAGGTAACCGATCGATTCTCTGATGATGTTGGCCACCTTGCAATATTTTCTACCAAATCAAACATTAAGGAGAGAGGGAAAAAAGTGGAACCATACAAATTGAGCCCTTTTGATGATGATGATCCAGGAGGGTAAATATGGCCCCACCTCTTCAAAATTTTGGATGCTTGATGATAGCAAGCAATTCTAGCCGTTGGATTGGCAGTTTTTTTAACGGTGGGCACCACATGCCCAACAGCCGACAACCGAAATTGAGAACCCGAATCATTCGCTTTTCCCCTTTTTTTTGACGAAGAAGAAGAAGAAGAAGGTACAAGGATAATCTGGTAAAATCACAGTCTCCGCCCTTTCCCGTCTGTCGACCGTTTTAACGTCTCCGTCACAGCTCCAGTGGTCCACCTTCCGAGAAGTTGTACTGGGTACCTCTTCCTGTCCATTTAAGTAAGAATAAGAATCCCCGGTTCTTTTAGAAACCCTAATTTTGAATTCCAGGCAATTTGAAAACCCTCAAAATCAGTAGCAGTAGTAGTACAGGATTGGGCAATGGTGGGCACGACGATATCGGGGTTGCAAGATCACCTCAAATTGGCCAGGGAGTACGCAATTGAAGGCCTGTACGACACCTCCATTATCTTCTTCGATGGCGCCATCGCTCAGATCAACAGGTACTCTCGCTCTCTCTCTCTCTCTCTCTCTGTCTACTCACACGCACCCACTTTTGGTCTGTGCATTGTTTGTTGTAAGCTGATATGCAAATATGAAGTTACTACATGATTAGTGGTGAAAATGGTAGAACTTTTATTAATTCAGTTAATGCCTGATTTGCCTGGGTTACTTTTACCACTTCCAGCGTATATCTGTGCTCTCTCTCTCTCTCTCTCTAAACACTCACACGCCCAAACACTTGCGCTTTTGGTCTGTGCATTGTTATAAGAGACTTGCAAATTTAATAGTATTACATGATTTGTGGTCAAAATGTTAGAACTTTAAACACTTGAGTTAGTGCCTGAATTGTTAGAATTGCGTTGTACTACCTCTTGCATTTTCCTACGTACATTAATGCAGAATTTTTTTTGCTATTTCATCCATATGTTTTACATGCATTAATGCGTGTATGTGTAGTCTCTCTGTCTCTCTCCCTCTCGCCTTCTCACTAATACACACAACAACACTGTTGTATTTGAATGCTTGATTTGCTAGGATTACGTTTTACTAGTTCATGCATTTTCCTACGTACATTACTGGATAAATCCCCGTAGGTAAATGTTATCATACTTTAATCCATATGTTTTACCTGCGCAAATGCAACGGATGGGCAATGTGAGTTTCCTTAACCCATTTAAGTTTGTAGTCTAAATCTCTGAAAAACATCTCGCGTAAAAGAAAGCAATCAAACTTTGGAGTGCAAAACTTATACGATTCACTGTTGTCTGGTGGAATATTTGCAGGAAGTAGGGTTATACAATACCTGCGGAAAAATGTTATGCTATATTAATCCACACGTTTTTACATTTTGACAAGTAAATTTAAAATATTGTCAAAAAGAGTGCCGAAAGAAAGGACGCACCCATGTATGCAAAGGTCAATAGCCATACAAAACTTAAAAGTCTCCCAAAAAATCCAAAAATCTACTGAAGAGTCAGTACATTCATGTTCTGTCCACAAGAGTAACGTGCCCATTACCCATGACTTGAGCTTAAGCTATATGTTCCACCTGTTAAGTGCGTAGATGCAGTGAATGGGCAAAGGATAGGGTGAATTTTTTGCGTATTCCTATGAGGAAAATGACCAAAGTGGTTGACCGTAAATTTTATTTTGTCCAGTGGTAAATTTTGGGGAAGAAGGCTTTCACTACTAAAAAATTGTTCATTGATGTAGTGCAGACTCCTGAGTAAAGGCCGGTTATAAAGATTTCTGCTCTTTTTTTCCCTCTCCCTGTTTCAGGCATTTAAGCACACTTGATGACCCGATGATACGTTCAAAGTGGATGAATGTAAAGAAAGCTTTATCAGAAGAGGCAGAGGTAGTGAAGCAATTGGATGCGGAAAGAAGAGCTTTGAAGGATACTCGTGTGGGTAGACGGCCTGCTTCACCTCCGATTCCCACAAAGTCGTCCTTTGTTTTTCAACCGTTAGATGAGTATCCGACTTCTTCCGGTGCTCCAATGGATGATCCTGATGTGTGGAGGCCGCCAAGTAGAGACACTGCAAACAGACGATCTACGAGAGCCAGTCAAGTGGGTATGAGGAAATCACCACAAGATGGAAATTGGGCAAGGGGTGCTACTAAACCCGGAACAGCTAGCCGCGGAGCAAAGGCTGGTGGTTCCAATAGGGCTAACGCGGGAGTTAGAGCTTCAACTACAGCAAAAAAAGGCAGTGGCTCAGGGAAGTCCAATTCTGGGAAGGCAGATTCTGCGGTAAGTTGCTTTGCACAAAATGGTTGCTGCAGTTATTGCTGTATGTTACTATGTATGGAGGCGCATATTCTTCTGCTTGCTAGGTGGCCATCTTTCTCGTAATCTGAACCTATTAGAGCTAATGAATTCCAGAAAGAGTTTTAATGTTTCATATGCTAATAATGATAGGGGTAAAATATCTTTTTCATTTTGCATGAATACACTTGTATGGCCTGCAGTTTATCATCTTGAGTGATGATAAACTGAAAAGTTGGTATTAAAACTTAAAAGCAATGTGAATGTTTCTGAACTTGGCAACCGTAAGCAATTATATTATGTTCACCAGGATCAGTTTCAATAGCTAACACGTTTTTCAACAGCTCTATGAATAATAGTTCCTCACTACAAGTCAGAGCTACATCAAACATTTCCTCTGTGGTCCTCTATGGTGGATGGAGTTTCAAATTGCAGTTGTCCCTTAATAGTGTTTGAAAACTAGAAGGTCTGGGAAAAAGGGGTACGTGTTTTTGCATGGGGTAAGCTATGAGTCTCCTGTTTGGACTTTCTACTTACTAAAAGTCTTAAAATAGGAAAAAAGGATCCTTTCATGACATGTGGTACCTTCCCATTTTACGACCCTTATTCTCCCCTCTCTCTTTATAAATACATGTCAGAGTTGATTGTGGTTTCTATTCCTTTTCTTCTGGTTCCAAGACGAAATTATTAATTATTAAATAATGTTGGAGATGCCAATTGCTGTAGATAAATGGAATAATCCAACTGGTGATAATTTGCTGAAGTGCCGGAAGATTTATGTTAATTGGTGGCTTGGCGTTATATGTGCTAAAGTGATGGTGAATTGGTTGACCATTGCTTAGTCCTGTGGCTTGTGAGCTTTGGAAGTTGGTTTACAGTCTCCTATGTGTTCAGTTTGTGATGCTTTAGTCTGTTATCGTCAGATACCAGTCTTGGTTATACGAGATGGAGGAGGAAGCACAGTCTTTGGTGCTTGTGGCTGGATAGGAATAGGCGAAAAGGAAGACTGTTTCTGCTGGGCTAAAGGGGAGAGCCCCAATGAACCCTTCTTTGAGTTTTAGAGATAGATTTTGTGGCTGTATAGATTTTTGAGGGGCATGCTTTGTGTACAGGGTTGCGCTTCCTTTAGGTGCCTTTGTTAATAAATGTTTTACTTGTCAAAAGAATAAATAGATGGGACAGTTAGTCACTAAATATTATCGGCGCATGGTGACGAGGAAATTATATATGTCAAACACCGATGGGGACTCATTTTATGATTTACCTATTTAAGTTTCTTGTATTGCATACAAGTTATGTGTGTGCTTGTATCATTTTGAGCCCTAAGAACAGATTGTTCCAATCTGCTTTCCTTCATCTGTTTACTCACTATTATAGTTGTCATTTATGCAACTTCAGAGTAGTGATGCTGAAGATGGAAAATCAAAAAGGGCACAGTATGAGGGGCCTGATCACGATTTGGCTGCAATGCTTGAAAGGGATGTCTTGGAGGGAACCCCTGGAGTTAGATGGGATGATGTTGCAGGGCTAAGTGAGGCAAAAAGACTTCTAGAGGAAGCTGTGGTACTTCCCTTGTGGATGCCCGAATATTTCCAGGTACTCATATTGTTGAAGCGAGCAAGTTTAAAGGTTATTGAATCTGGTTTAGATCCTTCAATATTTAATGACATAAGTCGACAACTGTATCTCCTGATGTGGGGATGCGAGGTCGGAGACAATGGTACCTGCATGTAGCTTGTCAATTTAAACAAAATTTTGTTTCCTGGGTGTTCTTGGAAGCATGGGTAAAATGCTTTAGCCAATTATTTGTTAACCAGTGTGGTTGTTCTTTTGGCGAGTTATCTTATGTTGCATTACAACGGAACAAAATTTTGAATTTACTGAGTGCTGCTGGAAATCTGCACCAGTGAAATAGTTCTCTTATGTGTATCGGAAGATGTGCTCGTCAATGAGGCCATGCCTTCACATTGACAATTGGGCTAATTGGCTGAATCTCTTTTTGATCTTTACTTTCAGGGAATCAGAAGACCGTGGAAAGGTGTTCTCATGTTTGGTCCTCCTGGTACTGGGAAAACACTGCTTGCTAAAGCAGTTGCTACTGAATGTGGCACGACATTTTTCAATGTTTCTTCTGCTACCTTGGCTTCAAAATGGCGTGGAGAGAGCGAGCGCATGGTTCGATGTTTGTTTGATCTTGCAAGGGCTTATGCTCCTAGTACAATTTTCATCGACGAGATAGATTCTCTTTGCAATGCCCGGGGGTAAGCATTGTATTTTCCATTAGAGATTTACAGACCTGTGTATTTTCTCCCAGTAAGGATTTAGCCCAGAAACTTCATGGCACTTTATAGTCCAATTGGTCATGATGATACATTTGTGCTGGGTTGTATAGAAAATGCACATATAAGAATGTACAGTTGCAGATTTTGGCATTTCTACCTGACTACCTGCAAAAGTTTAGCACTTTATTGCTTCTTAAATATGCTTACATATCTGCTATATCAGTTACTTTTTATTATCTGAATCCTGATGTTACAACTACTCCCTCCCTCCTGCATGTAAGGACAGGATAATGATAGTCTACAAGCTGTCTACAATAATGTGCGTGGATGTAGGTGCCATAGAATCGCTCTCTTTCTGTGTTTAGTTTTCTCAGTAAGGACTTAGCCCATAAATTTCAAGGCATTTTATATCACGGTCCGTTATTACAGTATATGCTGTGCATGCGTGTGTACACAACCCATACGTGTTGCAGCTGTTGGCGTAATTACATCCATATAGCTATTACTTAATTGTTTCTGTCGATACTAATATCTTCACTCTATTAGTTCTTTATGATATGAGTATACTCGCAACAATTCTTTTGCCAATCTCTCTCTCTCTCTCTCTCTCTCTTGTGCATGTAAGGATAGCAATTGTCAGTAAGATGCCTCTGCAATGATGTGTGTGGAATGTCCTTTTACTTGCAAATTGATGACGGCATACCTCTGGGTGTACGTGCGATGTTGACTCATGGTCATTTACTTCACTTCACTTTTCAGGGCTTCAGGGGAGCATGAATCATCCAGAAGGGTTAAGTCTGAACTTCTAGTTCAGGTAGATGGTGTAAACAATACATCCACTAATGAAGACGGTAGCCGCAAAATTGTGATGGTTCTGGCAGCTACGAATTTCCCATGGGATATTGACGAGGCACTAAGGTCGAGTCTCATTCATTTTTAGAATCATTATGTTTGACTGTCATTTCTGTTCACACACTAATAATCTAATTTTACTTCTAGAAACCGTTTAACATGGCCATCTGCTTGATCTGATTGATTGTCAATGCATTGCAGGAGGCGACTGGAAAAACGTATATATATTCCTCTTCCTAATGTTGAGAGTCGTAAGGAGCTTATAAAGATCAATTTGAAAACAGTTGAGGTAAAGTGACCAATATTTAACTGGTCATTTCTTCTGGAGATATATTTTGTTCAGGAAGCTCTGATATTATTTGGTACATGATCTTTTCTACCATTTTAGTAGAAGACATTAAGCGTGGCATCTTCACTCGATGTGCTAGTAACAAGTTTACTTTATTCATGGACTAATTATTATCAGTACAAACTCGTTGACTTTGAGTTAGAAGCTTTGTACCATATGTTAATTTAGTACTAGAGCCTTTAAGTTTCACATTGAATTATCTATGGGTCCGACTCTTTCATGCGATCCATTAAAAGAAATATTAGCGCCTGGCCATGGACCGCATATGCTATGGAGAACTACCATGTCTTCAAGTGTGAGCCAAGTTGTAGCATCTCATGATCTGTTGCAAGTTTGCGACAATATAAAAACAAAGTTTTCACGAATTAAAGCTTTACTTTCTCGGTTTTAATGCTGAAACAGTGTTTGCAATCTAAACGTAAGGGGATATAAGAAAATTGTTTTTCGAGTTTAGGTTGGATTACAGGACTGTTTTCAACAGTTATATAATGGGAAATATGTTGATGCCATATACTCTTGTGGCATACGAAGCAAATTCTGCTCAAGTAGAGACTAAACTGGGCCTGCAAATTAGTTTCGGTTTTCATGGGTTTTTAGGTTTGAACCAACCCAACCTAAGAATTTGGAAAATGGGTTAGCTTGGGTTGGGTTTAATTGAAAAATTGGGTTAGGTTTGTTGCGAACTTACTGCATGACTGGACAAAAAAGGAATAGTAGAACAAAGATAAACAGATATTTGTACTGATCTTTGACCGGACCCACCCAACTCATTAAGTTTTTTCCTGGGCTGGGTTGGGCCTTGGTTTGGCAAAAGATGTACCTGCGTTGGGTTTTAATAATTCTCAGGGTTGACTGGGTCTGGTTGAAATCCAACCAATCAACCCAAATTGCCTCCTTAGAGTAAATGTCAGGGCAATGGTTTATCTTACCAGGGGTCTGTTTTGACCTTGGCTTGTGTATCTGATGGCTGGGCCACACACCGCACCCTGGGAGGTAGCTTCTCCTTTTCCAAACCTCCATGAATCTTCTGAAGCAAGATTTGCCTTTCTGATTCATGGTATGACTGTATAAAAATTTAGCGCCTTTCCCTGCTAGGAAAGCCAGCACCTTGATCGAAGGTTTGATTATCATGAACCGTTCATTAAGTTGTATCTGGATATTTTTGGCTGAGTTTTGTGCATTTTTTGTGTTTTTATGATGGATTTTCGTTATTCATTTGACGGAAGTTACAATAGTATGATGGCGATGAATGTTAACAGTACATAAATTCATATTCATAGGAGTAGGTTTAGGTGAAGTTGCATGGAGAACAGTCCGCTTTTTACTAGTTCCATTTCTGGTGTTAAATTCTGTTTTAGGATTAGGTTGTTTTAAAACATATCTCACATACTAGTTTGAGTGTAGTGCATTTCCAGGAACATTGCGTTTCTCATCTCTTAACCTCAAGCTGGCCTTAAGTTTTTTATGCTTCCATTTCTTCCGTAAAGCTATTCAAGTTTTATTATGAAGAAAGTAATTGATCGATTTATAGCATTTAAGGACTGCATTTTCTCGACTTGGTCTTTTTCACGACTACATGCTTTATGAAGGTGGGATATGATAGTAGGTAACATTCCCCAGTGCATGTGGGTTGGTAGACTATATTATCTTCCCCTTGCAAAATTTAAACTAGCCTTGGGTCATGTCAGGTTGCTACTGATGTCAATATTGATGAAGTGGCTCGTCGGACAGAGGGGTACAGTGGAGATGATCTCACAAACGTGTGTCGAGATGCTTCCTTAAATGGCATGCGACGAAAAATAGCTGGAAAGACACGAGATGAGATTAAGAACATGGCCAAGGAGGATATTTCTAAAGACCCCATAGCCATGTGTGACTTTGAAGAAGCCATTGCCAAGGTTCAACCAAGCGTTTCTGCCGCTGACATCGAACGCCATGAGAAGTGGTTTTCAGAATTTGGATCTGCATAGAAGGGTTCAAAAGGATGCGCAGTACTGTTTTATCAGTTTTTTTGCCAGTGTTCACTTGGTTGAGGGATCGTTTTGGCCGTTTTGCCCACGCTAATTGTTCTTCCGAGTGTTGAAAGGTCTCGTATTGTTGTGCTATTGTGTATCTGTAACCTTATGTACCATGATTTGCAAAGCCCGATCATTCATCTAGTGATAGTAAATTCATTGTTTTCAGCTTCAATTAACTATTATCAATGAAGATGCCAGATATCACCAGGGATTGTTTCTTCTAACTTGTACTGCCACTTTGCCGGTTTGTACTACTTTCGGCAATTGTACGCTTGCTACGGTAGAAGGTACTGTCCATTCTATGACTATATTCAAATCGGGCGCTATGCTTTTTTCCCAAACTAAATTTAGCGTCGTACCAAGCGATCAGTGATCGTTACCCGCCATCGTAACGGAGGCCCAATTCTCTGTAGATGAAACAGACCCAAGTGACTTGCTCTCTCTTTCTCGGCATTCCCCGTCTCTTACAGGAAAGAGCTACTCAAGTGAAGAAGAACATGGTGATTAGACATTACACCAAGGACGGCTAGAACTTAGTAATTTTGTCGTCTTTTGCAGTTTTGTTGCTAAAATCGACACTGACTGCATAGGTGTCGAATGTCTCTTTCCCCTTCCATCCATCGCTTGCCCCGCCCACCTATATATAATTGATATTGAGCTGCACTGAACATAAAAATTTACGGCATGGGGTTGTTTGTCGGACTCTTTGAACTGCAACAGGTGCCAGGAGAATGTCGGCAGTATTCATGACCTTGTACATGAAAGCGAGAGACCTTGATTGGTTGTTAGTCACTTAATTTATTTACCCAATTGGTAATAATAGGAACTAGCCACCAATAGTTTGACAATTTTGCGGTCTACCTATTTTTGGATTATTCAGGTAATTCATACCGAATAATGAGAAAAACTAGAATTAGTCCCAATCAATTTTGAAAGGGGAGTGATAATCACACTCCTATTTTGAACAAACTCACTCCCTTTTGTTGCTAAGAATTTAGAATGTGACAATTAAAGGTGTCCTCCCTAAAAATTATTTTGGTGTGGACTGATTAAAAATAGGTGAAACGGTGATGGTGTCAAGGTTGGTGTTCAGGTTTGATATACGTGTCAGTTTCTTAGTTTGTGATTGCTAACCAAAAATCAGAATATCTTTTAGCTCCTTCTTATGTGTGTGCCAATTAAATAACTAGTAATTTGAGATACACACGATACGTGTGAAAGATTAGACAAACGGTCATAATATTTTCTTTCAAAGTTCTTCGCACACATGAGGAGAGTCAGTTGGGATTGTGGATGAGATCGAGATATAAGGGAGGTCAGTTTGGTGTAGGATAGTTGTGGGAATTCGTTCACTAATTTAATTTATTTGCTTTTATTTGACTTTAATACCATTTAATAAAATGTTTACGAGAGAGCAAAGCATGGGTAAAATATGAAGTTAATAAAAAGCTTCACCATAGCAAAAAGTTTCAGGTATTGCAGGTAGTCAATAGATAACATGTGACCATTCCTGTGAAATTGACCTATTCCTCTCGTTACATCTTCCTTAATAATCTCGGTTACTTGGGAAATAGGAATATGAGGTAAATACCGCAGGTTAGAAGCCTTAGGCCCCCAACCAAATAAGGGCGATCCTTTCAATACTTATTAAAAACGTACAAGTCCCTATAAACTAGCAGGAGCTTCTTATAAATATTCTTTTTAGTTTCTTTCTTCAACCTTAATCTCTAGCACCCAACCAAGCTATGGGAAGGTGCATTTCGAGTTCCAGTCTCAACAAAATTGCTGTTCAACTTCTCTTCTTTGATCTCATCATCTTGGCTATCACAGCCATTTCTGGGCAGCCACTCAATCCAGTTCAAGGTCTGTATATTTAGCCCATACACAGTTAATATCATCTTTTCCTTGTATGCACTTGCACTTGTCCTGTTTTGGTTCCTGCACGAGTTTGATCTGTAAATATGTTTACAAAGATTGATGGTACAATATGCATGCATGCATGCAGAGCTGGTGTGCGAAAACTGTGGACAAGGGGCATGCGTGTTCTCGACCGAATCACTGCTAGGAGTTGTTTGCCAGTGTAATCCTGGGTGGAAGCAGATCCAGATTGGTTTCTTGACTTTCCCTGCTTGTTTAGTTCCCAATTGTGAGTCTCTCTTGACTTGATCCTTCACTCTAGTTTTTGCGACGGAACATCCGACAAATTTGCCGCTAATACACGATTTCAGAAATAAAGTTAATTTCGGGTGACATTTATTCGTACTAAAAGAGGGCGTGGAATCGCCATTACCTCATGCTTTTTGTTGTTGAAGCCTGAAGGCTACTTACTTGATCATTGAACCTTATTTGAGATTACTATTCTGAAGTTACGTAAGCAGCGGAATACTATATTAGTAGAATATACTGGTTTGTCACATCAAAGGCCTGACCTTTGCTTCCGAAGTTCTTGTGGGCAGGGAAACTTCCTATATTTAAGTGCCACTGTAGTTAAAAGAACAAGATTTCAGCATGGACGAATTTTTTGCACCAACTCGGTTGGAGCAAATTTCCTCCAACCCTTCTTTTGAGCGGAAAAATCGAGCGCACCGGTGGTACATTTAGCCATACTTGTCGACATAGTGCTGCTTAATGTATTGAAATTTCTAGAAAAATTTCGTTCGAGGAGGATATTTGTGTTGGAGCAAAGTTTTTTTTTTTTCCAGCGTTGGCAAAAAAATGTTCTTGATATAGGACATCGACAATTTACAGTTTTGGCAACAGAAGATGGTTTTCGAAACTAACCTCTAAATTAGTTAGAGGGCATATCTGATTCTCAAAGAAGGGTTGCTATGAGAGAGATCATTGTCCCTATTTTGCTGTTTTCGCTCATAAACTTGAATAAAAGGTTGATTTAATTGTAGTTTTCCATCTTGAAAATTTTCTGATTAGAAGGATATTCATAAGGCATTGATCAAGATATTAAACAAATGGTTTTCCACTGCAGGCACAATCAATTTCGAATGTGGTAGTGGGGCTCCGACACCACCTCCAGCTCCACCTCCGCCAGTCACCCCGCCACCGATCAATATCACAAGCCGTACGTAAAGAAAAATCACCAACCTTAAGCATATTTTTCCTTGCATTTACAGAAGAATTCTGAGCTAATCAAGGCATGAACTCTATGTCACAGCATGCAACCTCAAGTGGTGCGGTGATGGAGACTGCGTAGTCAATGGAACTGGATGCTACTGTCAATGTAACGATGGCTCAGAAAATCTGCTTGATCAGACTCCATTAGCTTGTTTTAAACAATGTAAGTTTCCTTCATAATAAATTTACACCCTAATCAATGTACTTGTCCAAGCTTTCTTTTGCCGCTAAAACGAAAATATTATGTTGGATTTAGCAATAATTAAGTGGACGTGTGGAAAAGCAAAATTTTGTGTGAAAATAAACTCTTTTCCTTGATTTAATTTTATACTGCCTCCAAATTAGAGTCCAGCCCCCCCCTCCTTGGCAACCCAAATTTGTGTCACAGGCATTTAATTTCTGGTAGGAATTTTTTTGTTGTTGCTGGTGGCAGCCAGAAATTTGTCATGTTGGTAACAACATTCTAGCGACAATTGCAAAATCCGTCAGCAGTTTGTCGCTGCAAATGCTTCTGGAGTTGTGAGAGCGTTTGCAACAATTATTTATCGACAGCAAAAAATAGCACATTCAACAATATAAAACGGCAATAAACAGGTGAAACCATTTGTGATTTTTAGCGTATCTGAATTTTTTTGAACATAGGTCGAATTAGGCCCTCTTTGAAATTGAAATCAGAATCTAGTCGCTAAAGATCTTCATTCGTCGCTTAAGAGGTTACTAGAGTATATTCTTCCAATTTACATTTGCATCATTCTTTTCTTATTTTTGCACGCAAACTATGAGCAAACTGGACTTTTGATTTGTCTTGCTTTTCTCCAGGCTGGTTAGGAGGAGATTGTAACGGGCTTGGCTCTTTAGAACCACCACCACCGTCACCCAGTTCAGCCTCACGCCCCGGCAATAATAATAGTAAGTTAAACCAGATCTTATGCACTCAACACGGGCAATTAGGTCGGATTTATGTATTCATCTAAACATGTTTGGTACTAGGGTCAAACGAAGCATCAAGCTGCCTGAGGAATCTACGTGGGCTACTAATTTTGGGGCTATCTGGGATTTTTCTAACATGGATTTAGTGGTGAACGCAAGGCGAAGAGAGGGATACAAGATGGTGATCATGTATATGCACTGAAGTGGTAACAGGATTCTTCACTTTTTATGTTTTATCCGAAGAGATTTAGTAGAAATTTCTTTTTACGTGTCAAAATAATTGTTATTGTTTCCAAGCGAGCAAATTATGTAGTACTATATATATACGCCTTCGGGATGTTGAATGTGTTTTTTTTTTTCACTTCTTGGGATTGAGTGACTTAGAAACATTTTTGTGCATGTAACAATCATCTGATACAATTATATTAGTAATTCGTGTAAGAGATATAAGATAAATACATACTTAATATATTGCTTCAAAAGTTCTACACAAATTCAAAGAATTAGTATGGATTGTTCGTGAGAGAGCCGAGGCAAGTAGGTTTGTGGGGATTGTGGATGATATAAACGAGGGATGTGGGGTTGTTTCACAGGTTTAGTTTGTTTGCCATTATTCAGTTTTAATATTCTTTAATGAGATGATTCAAAATAATAAAGCATGTACATTACAAAAAGTTTATAAAAAATTCACCATAAGGATGCTCCTTCAAGAATGATTAGTGGGCAGGGGGGGTACGCTGATGCATGTGCAATTAAAGAAAATATATGTAAATTTAATCGTTACAAATAATACAAGGTACATAAAAATGAAATAAGTTTACCATGGAGATTTGGAGGAAAGGAACATTAGAAATAGAGTGAAAAAATTGATAGTTTGATACTTGTGTGGAGTGGTTGGAGTAATGGGGATAAAAAAGAAGTGTCAATTGTTGTGGGCTAGAGCAGTTATTTATCAAGTGTTAAGAAATTTTAATAATGACCTTAATTAACTTTTTTTTATTTATAGTTTTGAACTTAGTATATTATAAAGAGGATAATTGGAACTTCAAAAAGGGCTTCACCGTAAGGGTTTTATCCCTTAGCAACAATATTAGTTACAGTGATAAACGCAATGCGTGTGCAAAAATAAGGTTAATAATCTAAAATTTGTCAAAAAAACAAGCATGACGTATAATTGATTCATTGTGAACATTCTTTAAAACAAATTCAAAATTGTGAAGCCAAACATGTCCTTATAGGTAGTTGTTTACTAATATACTAATTTGAGTTTTTATTTTGTGTCTTTTTTTATTATTTTTTTATAATGCCAAATGTCATTATTATAAGTATGTAGTTATGTAAAACCAAAGTGGTGTTACACCAAAGGGAGAGAGAGAGAAAGACAAAAGAGAGATTGGGTGGGGAGTGACGGTAATTGCCCTGCTTTGCTAGCGCATGTGCCCGTCATGTGACCATTTAACGGAGAAAGTGTAACCCCAGCTGATAGAATGACTTGATTGAATAATTTGTGAGTCCAGTGACCAAATTGACACAAATTAAAGTTTAGTGAGTTTAATGAAAATGACTTATAGTTCAGTGACCATTTGTACATTTTACTCTATTTTTTTTTTATGAATTTCAAATGCCCCCATGTGAAAAAATAAAGTTATTACATTGAAATTTGTTATAAAATCAAACATGTCATATAAGTGTTTTAAAATGTGAAACCCAAAGATTGTCCTTATAATTAAAATAGTTATTTACTATTTATATTTTATGTCACAATTTAATAATTTTTTTAGAATGACACATGTTTATGTAACACCAAAAGAGGTGTTACACCAAAAGAAATATTCTCTTTACATATAGTATGGATAGATAGATAGATAGATAGATAGATAGATACATACTAATAGTTATGACATATGCCATGCACTATCAGAGAAAGGATGAAGTTTTCAAAAAGTGGAAGCAACCTATTTGAGATGCTGATTATTTACTCTTGCTTTATTTCTTTGAAAGTTAACACACATTCTTATTGTCAACTGGCATCATTTAGATGCGTCACTTACCATTACCTGAATGAGTTTTAACCTAACACTGAGAACAACAAAAACTGCAAGAATTTTTTTTTAACAGCAATGAACATCCCTCAATCATTTCTAGTGGATGTGAAAACTATATATCCTGCCATTCTGAACAAAATATTTCAATTTCGAAGTAAGGTACAATTTCGAATCAGTCCATTTTCAAATTTTGTAAAGGGTTATAAAGTTTGTTTTTCTTTTTCCCTTTGACTTATTTATGGTACGTAATTATATGCTAATGCTCGTGGGCACATACAGTGCCTATGAAAAGGTTAAAAAGAAAAGAAGAAATTACAAACTTGGATTTAGATCTAACAAAATGGTGATGGAAGAACTTAAAATTTTCTTGAACGAATGTTTGAAGGTCTGCTAAAAACAAATCCCAAGCATGTTAAAGCCACATATATAATAAAGATATAAATACTTGAAAATATTCACTCTAAAGAAAGCCGTTTGATGTTAAGGAAAGTGAGTTCTTTGTCGACGTGGAGGTGCCACAAGGAATATAGTCCAAGTCAGATGTCAAGTATACTGATGTGGGGCACAACAAGGATGGAGTAAGGGCAGAGATCAAGGGCTTTCTAGACAGAGCCTGAGGATGGCAGTGCTGCGAGGGTGATGGCGCAGGGTGAATACACGACGGCAGTTACAGTTCGATGCTTAGGTCCAGAGTCAAAGTCCTGTATGTTTCTACTCTCTAGAGTTGTGAACGTGAGAATGAAAGTCTGGACATGTGAAGTCCTGAAAATGAATTCTCAAGGCCCCTAATTATAAAGGTTGAAATTATGATGTCATCAACCGACATGTGGTGCTCCCCAAGAGTGACATGTCACTGAGGGGTCCACAGGTGCCGGTGCTCTATGGACTGTCGGATCGTATATTTATCCGGCCTGTCCCGCACAGCGACGCTCTGTCTGTTTGGAAAGACTAGCCCACACAGCGCCGGTGTGGCCAGATAACCCCCTTGATCTAGCCACCAGTCCAAGCCCTTGCAGAGTCCCACTGGGCATCGAGAGATGCTGAGGATGTGGCAGCGGTGGGGAAAACCCAATGCTAATTGCCAGACGGACTAAGTGCGATGCCCTCTAGAGACTTGCTCCCGTCTCGGAGTGACCCTTGGGTCATAGTCCTTTGGGGTGCCAATGAAAGCCCTCAGTGCCGGAGCACGTAGGCTAGTCACTCAGACACCCTGACGGAGATAGTGTGCTAGAGGATTTGCATATCCCGCGGGTGAGTCTTTGTGCCAGAGCACTTGGAACTCGCCAAGGTAGTGTTCTCGAGAAGTCGCTTACCCGACGGGATGAGGTAGTGCCCGAAAGGAGTCATCTGCCCGACACGCTGAGGTAGTGTCCCGGAAGAGTTGCCCACTCGACGAGTTGAGGCAGCATCTTGAAGAAGTCGCTACCTGGCTGAAGGGGAGTTTTAGCTCCCTAGTGGAGTTAGTGTCCGCTAATCCCCGAAGGTGAGTCTTTGTGCCAAAGCACTCGGAGCGCACCAAAGGTAATGCTCATGAATGAGTCGCTTACTTGACGGGCCGAGGCAGCATCCCAGATTAGCTGTCTACTTGGCGAAAGAGAAGTCTTCATGCCGTAGCACTTGGAGTTCCCTGGTGGAAATAGTGTCCCGGAGGAGTCACCTATCCCCACGGGTGAGTCCTTATGCCTGAGCACTCGGAGCTCGCCAAGGTAGTGTCCTGGAAGAGTCGCCTACCTGACGGGCAGAGGTAGCATTCCGAAGGAGCCGTCTACCTGGTAGAAGGGGAGTCTTCACTTCGGAGCACTTAGAGCTTCCTGGCAGAGATAGTGTCTCAGATGAGTCGCTTATCCCCACAGGATGCTGCACATTCTGGGGAGTGGATCAAGCATGTTCCACGACCAAGGCAAGGTGTGGTGAAAGGATGGACCAACGTGGGGGCGATAGTGTGATAGGATGCCAGGGGCACAACTGTATAAGTAGCACGACGCATATGCGCGATGGAGTGTGCGGTGCCGACGACATGATAGTGTGACAGAGAGCCGGGGGGCGTGACTGTATCAATATCACGATGCATGGGCACGGTGGAGTGTGTGCAGTGTCGGGGCCACGTGACATGCAAATGGCGCATGACCGCAACGATAGTGTCCTGGAGTCGGGCGTCGTGCCGGGAGCACATGACGCATGAATGACGCATGGGCGTGACGACATATGTCGCGGATGTGGGCATCATGCCGGGGGCACATGACGCATAAACGGCGCATGAGAGTGACGACATCTGCCACGGATGTGGACATCGTGCCGGGGGCACGTGACGCATGGGTGCGGAGACGGCAGACGGGCGAGGGCGACGATTGTTGTCTGAAGAGAATGATGAGGGTTCAAGGGGAAGGCTGAGGCCGACCACCCTTCGCGAAGGCCAAGGCACACTGACATTGCTCACTTAGAGATTTTATGAAAAAGAGAGTGACGTGCATGCGATGAGTGTGTGTTGGTTTAACCGGCTTGTGAGCGTTAAACATTGACCGTTGACAATATTGACGTATCGCGCGAAACAGGATCCACAGTGGGTCCAAAAGTGCATAGTCAGGATAGGATAACACATCTTTTTAAAAAAAATAAAACTCGACCTCCGATTCTAAAACTTCAAAGCAATTGTAGAACTTAAAGCAGCGAATTAATATGCATTGCCAATTATTAATAAAAATAGTAGAAGAAGTAAAAGATAATAGGCATGAGCAAAAAAGAAAGTTCACAAACGACTTTATCATAACGGTGCCGCCTCGTACTAGTATTTGGAGTGCTAACTAACATACTGAATGTTTTGGGTTCATTTTGTCAATTTTTGGGCCTTGAAATTGGACCTGGGCTTATTACTGGACTATTGGTGCGCAAGTTGAATCTAGGCTTTTGCATTTTTCGAAGTTGCCCAATATTCAATTTTGACGGAGTAATCTATGGGTTGATGCTGAAAAAGTAGCAACTCGGATTGTGTCTAATAATAAGATAGAAGATTTTTTGCTTTTGAGCACCTTCGAGGAAGTTGATACCATTTCTTTTACATACATTTGGCCGAATTTGTTATGGATGAACAAGTCGTTTCGGTTCGTTAATCTTTTTTCGTAACCGTGTAGAGATGGTCGGAGTTACTGGTTGAAAATGATGGATGGTATATCTCGTTAGATTTTGGATGTCACAGTAGAGACGGAGGATGTTATGATGTGGTGGTTCGGTGACAGTGATGATGGTTGCTGCTTTGGTCGTAGGCGAGTACATTAACGGAGAGGAGGAGAAGTAAATTTTTCTTCTTTGTCAGATTTTTTTCTATATATATATATAGCAAAAGAAAAAGAGAGCAAAAAAATTGCACGAATAGTTCTACACGTTTTTGACAAAAGGTTTTCATTGACGCCCGTCCACCTCTACATTGATTTTGGTCATAAAAATAGTCTGAGCTAGTGATTTAAAAACATTAAAAAAGATGTACTCGACCCAGATTCCATGTATATTTTAGAGCAAAGTTTTGAATTTAACCTTATATTGACTATAATTACGAACTCATGAGCTGTTTGATAAATCTAACAAATCTTTCACGTACCCAAAATCTTTCGCTGAAAATAAGTACACTCATTTAGCCCCAAATGAAAGTTTATCTTTATGGAGTAACTATAAATGAGCCCTCGGGTATACTCCAGACAAATTCAAGGAAATAATTACAAAAACGATATAAGCACCCAACTTTTAAACTATTGTACTCCTACAAAATTTTTAGCGATACTTCTTACGTACATAAGTAATATACCGTGGAATACATTAATAATAAAAAGGGGAGTGCAAATAACGCTTCCCCGATACCAAAGGTTTCTCATCGGGTTCGGTATGGCCGATTGTATCTCTTATACAATAGAAAAAGGACTGAAAATCTTGAACTGTGGAGTGAACTGATCCCATTTCCTTATCTTGTAGCTCCGCCCATGGTATTGTTCTCACTAGAATTCAGGGCGTTCTCCGAACCAAGGCTAGAATGAACTTCATATTATGACCCGTGAGAAGTTGCTGCCGTTAAATTAACTAAGAAATTCTGCACGAACAGATCCGTTGGTTTGATTTGTTGAGCAGCAACTTGCATGGACCATGGTGTCAGTCAAAAGATCACATGCATGCAAGGCTTCCTCTTATATATATATACATACCCACTAGCTTACTAACAGTTAAAACCGGAATAACCATCTTCCTGGGGTTTGTCCTCTTCCAAGAGCCAACTGACCATGCAGACAAAACTCGTATCTAGGAAGAAATTTCTCTGCCGAAGAGGTGTTTAGTTATATGCCTTTATAGCCACGAATGTAAAGCTTTAGCAGGAACACTTTCGAATTACACTTCTCTAGTACTGATCTGGATCCCTCTCTCAACTAATAAACCTAATTTAGGATATCATTTAGAAATTTCTCATCCAGTCTTCAAGGAACAGAAAAAACAAAATGAAGCGTCATAGATCGTTTTCGTTTCATGTCGAACTATCTATCCAGGTTGTGAATTTAGGTCGCTCGTACGCAAGTAGTGCAACTCTCTCAAACCCATTTTCAGCTATGAAAGCTTGTCGTTAACTACTTTTGTAGTGACGTTTGGAGTAGCACGTTTGCAAAAAAATAGAGTTAATAACAACAGTTAGTCGCTAAAAGTGCGGTCGAAAAGTGCCACCAATGTGGGCACTTACTCGTGCCCAATGCATGCACGTGAGAAGCTGGAAGAACTGAACTTCTACATAAAGTATCTGCATCTTTTGGTTTCTTGTAGCCGAAATTTGATTTTTAAAGCATTGCTTCATACAATAAGGTAAGACCTTGCAATCATTCACATTTCGGCTTCTTTTGTATTTACAAATGCCATCCTGCTCTGGACATTTGTGCCAAATCATTAATAGGCTTGCACCTCAGTTTGGATTCAAACCCTACACTGGACTTTTGTGCTTGTAGCAATCTCCAATGTGTTGTATGCATGTACTTTACACTCCATATTCGGTTTTTCATCAGTACCCATAATGACTACAGCTTTTGCCAGATCAATCATGTACATGGAATCATATGTTTGTAGGAAAAATGAAAAAATTAAGGTGCAAGTTGTTCCTGCAATTTTTTGTCTAGTTCGTACAGAAGCATGTGCTTGGGAGTTGCAGCTATTATTTGCTCTCTCTGGCCAATTGTATTACAGAGTTTATTTATTTATTTATTTTTTGTGTTTGTGTATTACGGAGTAATTCAATTTTAGAATTTCAGCTTTTTATCTAAAAAATGCCTCAAAATGTTTTATCTTTCTCAGAAATTACGTGCATTGCTGTAAAATCAACTTAAAAATGAAATGAATGGATTTTAGATATATAACACTGGTAGGGCATGCGCTGTTTGGTTGTTATCTAAGTCCACTTGCATTTAAGCTCTTATGGATGAATGAAGGAGAGTTTCCTCTGTGTTATTTTGTAGTATATTTAATTCATCTCATAGTAGTTAGAAAAATACGTCGTCTCGATACTCGATACGAAAAAATATTCAGTGGTTGTCTAACATCACGTTATCAGTTTAATTAGGTGGTGTTAGACTACCACTAAAACATGATAGTAAGTGGGGGTAACTATCCAACTGTATAGCAAATTTTTATTATGGTTAACTAAGTGAAACACAAACAATAAAATTCAAAATTTTACCAAATGTTGGAAAATCAAGCCCAATATTTTTCTACCATTAATATTTCATTCCTCATCATTATCATCCCCATTCTCATTTTTCTCCTTCCTCTGCCCAATTTTTTCTCTTTTCATTTTCACTTTTCCCGAGAACAACCAAACCCACTTCTCTTTGATCTGTCTATTATTTTTGATGATAGTGAGCTAGACATGTGGGTAACGACAATATAGTCGTCTTTTGTTAGCCACTGAGTATGATGGAACCAGGCCCTTGCATGTGTGATTTGTAATGCCAAACTTCCATTGCAGAATCAGGAGTAAAAGCTTTCGAAAAAGAACAAGTGAATCCTATTGACCCGAACCACCCTCTCATGCACGAACGTGTTATAAAACCTGAAGCAAATATTTGCACAAATGTGGAACAAATAAAAAATAACAGTTGTACTTAATTCGATTCAATTTCACTTTAATTGATTTGCGAGTTTTCTTTCTGAGTCTTAGAACATTATTTAAAAAATATATATATTCTATAATCATCCAAGATCTATATAGTAGATACAATATTAGAGATTTGCATGTTAGCTTTACTAAATGTGCTATCTATGTGTCCATCTATAATTATACTATGGTTGTACTTGTGAAATGAAAGAGAAGTCAGAGGATATATAGATAAAAGAGGAGAGATAAATGAGACGTGGGTTTGGTTGTTCTTCCTGAAAGTGAAAAGAGAAATAAAGGTAGACCGGTAAAGGAAAGAGAAAAAAGAAGAAGAATGGGAATCAAAATAATAATGAGGAACGAAATATTAATGGTAGAAAATTGTTAGGCGGAATCTTTAAACATTTGGTGAAAATTTGAATTTCATTAAATTTGTGTTTCACTAGGTTAACCACAGTTAATATTTGCTATCTAGTTGAATAATTTTCACTTACTATCATCTTGCTTAGTTGGTAATACTTTAGTGGCAATCGAACACCACCTAAACTGATGATGTGGTGTTAGATAACTACTGAATATTTGTTTGTGAGTTGGAGAAAAAGAAACAAAAATGGAAGGAAACTAGCTACTTTGTTAGCAATTTCTTAGGGTGCGTTAGATAACTCAATTAAACATTTAAAATTTAAAATTTTCAATAATTTTTAATTAAGTGCGTTTATAACGCCTAATATTGTATCACTTAAAAAATTAATTTCTACAAAAAATAGACAAAAACTTTAAGTCATAGTGGACTTACTTAATACTTATCACTTTCTAAGTGAGATGGTTAAAAGTTATTAAACATAATTTTACATTAAAAGTTTAATTACTACTATGATGCCACCTCAATTAATTTGCTGGCAACCTCTCCACCACACTTCAACCATTATTGCCTTTTGTTACCATGATGACAATTATCACGACCTCGCCATTACCACCACCGGCCACCACCACACCATCACCGTCGTCATCACGTCCAAAGATCCACCACACTACAACCACTGTCATGACTGCCATATCAGCTTATTGCTACCACCACAGTTACCAACACAACGTCTTCATGCACCACTACTGCCACGATTGACACCTTTTCGCCGTCGCCGCCACCATCACCATCATTATTACTCCTCCATCAGTCCTGCCACCACCACCAACAACACGAATTTGACAATTTTTTTCTTTATAAAGTGCATGATAAATGCATAACTTTGGTAAAATGGACAAATTAAATATGGAATAGTTTGCAGACATTTTGCTTTTGGTTTACCAAACAAGTTAACATATTTTTTCAGTAAAAATTCAATCGCTTAAAGTTTTCAGTTTTATGAATTCAACATTTAACTTTTCAGCACTTAAACTTCAGTTTTATCAAATAGCCCCGTTAATGTGTGAGTTTTTACGAGAACAAAAAAAAAAAAAAATGTAATGAGAGAAAGTGAGGTCCAAAGCCAAGAAGTAATGTAGAGAAATCAAAATTATTGAAACTTTTAGAATACCATCCAACACTTTTTTTCCCCTTAAATAAAGCATAAACAACTATAAAGATAAATGACATTCTAGCATTAATAAACGTAAACCTTTTGTTTACTTCTTTTCTCTCCGACTAGCAAACATCATAAAATCCTAAACTTAACAACACAAAAAAAGAAAAAAAAAAAAGAAACTTAGTTGTTTCTTTTCCTTACTCGTGCCTTTTCTTCTTTTCATTTTTCTTCATTTCTTCTCGCTTAAAACTCACAAACAGGCTGGAGGAGAAAGAAAGAAGAATTATGCAAATTGGCCGCTAGTTATGGAGAAAAAGCTTCAATGCAACCGCGATACAAAGTCAATTTGAAGTGGTATCACCGTATGTCCAATCAAAACTTTTCGTTTACACAGTAGTGATATTCTTTGTTTCTCTCTTCATCTTTGGATTCCTATCTAATGATCCAGGGCGTAATCCCGGACCAAAATCGCCCCCCCCCGGTGTGTGGGGTGGGGTGGGGGGGGGAGAACTCTACTTAATAGAAAAAGCACGGGAGATAAACAAGCAGAACTACCAATAAAAGCAAAGTCCAAGAAAGATAAAAGGTGCAATTTCGTTGCTCGTAATCATATATTCTAGATGATGACGACCGCGCTCAACTATTCGTGCAGTACAGTACCTCAAGAAGAAGAAATGTGGGGGGGGGGGGGGGGGGGGGGGGGGGGGGGGGGGGGGGGGGGAACTCTACTTAATAGAAAAAGCACGGGAGATAAACAAGCAGAACTACCAATAAAAGCAAAGTCCAAGAAAGATAAAAGGTGCAATTTCGTTGCTCGTAATCATATATTCTAGATGATGACGACCGCGCTCAACTATTCGTGCAGTACAGTACCTCAAGAAGAAGAAAGTGAGGACAGGAATTAATAAATGGCCGCCAAAGTCCCAACTGATCAGCCTTTTTGTTTGGACATTCCGTCCTCTTTTTCTTCATTCTCACTACGCTTTCACCATTTATAATAAGAAGAACCAAGAGGTTTTATGTCTGTTTGTTAGAAATTATCTGGTCGAGGGTATGAGAATTAGACCCTCACGAACCACCATGGATGTACCTATCATTGTGACTGGCATTTAACAAAGAAAAAAAATCATGTTTGTTGGCTCCTTAGTTTTGGATAAGGCCTGATTAGGCCAGTTTGTTGGCTTCTATCAAATATATGTAATCTTCTTTATGTGTTGTTAAGGTGGTACTTATGGAATGTGGATGTCATCCGTGTATTTATGTGTCTATTTTATTGTTTTTTATAAGTAAATGAAATGAATAGATTTAGATAGGCAATGCTGGTAGGGCGTGAGTTATTGGATTGTTATTAAAGTTCACTTACATTTAGCCTCCCATGGATGAATGGATGAGCCTTTCCTCGGTGTTTTTAATAGATTTAATTCATCTCGAAGTAATTCAAAAATATCTAAATTAGATACATATCAGATTACACATTATTTTTTTAAATATAGCGAAGGAGCGAAAATAAACTAACTACTTTCTTGTCATTTCCTTAACTTGTGAGTTTTTATGAGGCGAAAAAAAGGAGTAGAAATAAGGCCAGAATTGGAAAGAATTGGAGCGACAAAAAGAAAGAAGAAAAAAAAACAGTGAAACCTTTTGATTACCAACACTATCCCTTTTATCTTTTCAAGAAAATCACAAAAACACTATAAAAATAAAAGACATTCTAGTCTATCTAGTCTAGTAATAATAACACAAAACTTTCTTTTTCCTTTTTTTCCTCTCCAACTTGCAAACAGTATAAAATCCTAAACATAAATACACAAAGAAGAAACTCGAAGTCATTTCTTTTCCTTATTCTTCCCTTTTCTTCTCTTCATTCACATTTCTTCCTTTCTTCTCGCTCAAAGCTCACAAAACAGCTGGAAGGCTTGTCGTGAGATGTGTTGCTTTCCGGGCTTGAGGACAAGTCATGTGCCCTGGATCTCGAGGAAGTTCTTTATTCCTTCTCAAGGTTGGCCTTTGAAAGGCCTTGATTTTTGTACTTAATTAGCTTGTTGTTTGTACTGTCTCATTCCTCGCTTAACAGGGTTATCAACAATTGGATTAAATGCAACTCGAGTTGTAGTTTCCTACCTATAATCTTCCGTATATTGAGAATCGATGTTTATTAAATATGCATCTCTTAATGGTACTTTTTTTTAGCTTCATTAGTATAATACCGCTAATCATATATATAGAGTGGTAATTAAATTACTGATACATAGCACTCCTGCAGCGTATGCGACATTGAAAGCGCCAAGAGTACTTGGAGAAGGAGATGAAACCTAAAAACAAACAACACTCCGTGTTTACTTAGTTCAAGATTCACCCAGATGAGACATTCCGACTTCCCTATGTGGGGGGTACTACACTTTGTTTGCTAAAGCACAAGAGATAAGCAAGCAGGAATACCAATAAGAACAAAGTCCAAAAAGACAAAAAAAGGTACAAAGTTTGGTTGCTTGCTAACATATTCTAGATGACGACCGTCCAAGCTTTCGTGCATTACCTCAAGGAGAAGCAAGTATGGATAAGAAGAAATGGCCGCCAAAGTTGCCCTTTTGTTTGGACATTAGGCGCTTTCTCCATTTATCTCTAGCAAAACACCAAACTCGATCTACTCTTTTACGTCTCTTTGTTGAAAATTATATGGTCAAGATTACAAGTACTTGACCCACACAAACTCCGGATATTATCTATAAGCATTATGACTGGCATAGAAAATGGAAAATATCTTTTTTTGTTGGCTCTTTAGTATTGGTGTGTTTTGGTGTTGGTCGGTAATACCTGATAAGGTTCTATCGTAAGTGTAGTTTTCCTTATAGGTGCTTTTAAGGTGGTGTATAATGGATGAGGATGTCATCTGCATACGTATGTGTTTATTTTCTTACTTTTTATGAGCTAAATATAACTAGATTGCTTGCATTTTTTTTAAATGTATATCTTAATTTATGTTATTATACTAAAAAAAAAGATGGCGTGATGACATCTATAAGGTGCCAAGTTATGATCTTGAAGTAAAGACAACATACTTTGTCTATGCTAAAGTCCAGTTCAACTCAGAATCATGTTCATGAAAAGGATAAATATGTGTCAAACATAAACATCGATCATAATATATGTAATCAATGCGATTCACGATATGGACATTAAAACTTGTGACTTTTATTTGGTAAAAGACAAAGAGATTGGGTTTGTCATGTATATTTAGGCTAATGAAAGCTCACTCCTTGACTTTACCTAACAAATCAATTATAGTGATGGATCCATCACAGTCTATCATGTATATACATCATATATGTCTTTGATGTTCAATTCCACAGTGCATAAATTACAATTGTCTAGCGTTGCTACTTGGGCAGCAGTACAAGGTTTGCTAGGATCTACGATGGGGGTGGGCAGCCGACCTGGATTTGTTATTACATGACCTATGCGTTTTAAAAATTGATTTTCACCAGCTTTTTATAGGATTAATTACATTAGACTTACGCTTGCCCAACAAATTGTCATGTTATTCTAATATAGTTTATCCAAAATACCCTCAAGAGAAACACTTGGAACAAATACTAGCTTATAACTAATTTATCAAATCAAAAAAAAAAAAAAAAGAAAAAGAAAAAAGAAAAGCAAATCTATCAAAATTCACATTGACTTCAAATTTATCCTCCACGGCCAAATCCCTAACTTGGTCATTCTTCTTTTTCTAAACAATTGTCCAGCACTAGTTTACGTGAGAGGTTTTAATATTCCACCATTATTGCAGTCAGTACAACAACTGTCACCCTTGCCATCGCTATGTTAGCCACCGGAATCTCTCCCCTTCCCTCCAACTCCATTCCTCCGAAAGAGATCCAACCGCTGTGTATGGTTGCGCTAATTACAGTTGTTGGGTCAGCTATGGAGAGAAATGGGGAGGAGAGAAAGCTGGGTGGGATTGGATTCCTGTGGCGTTAAGACAGGGAAAAAGAAAAAAAGAAGTTAAAGAAATTAAAATAAATAAGGGTAACATTGTCACTTCATTGTTTTTTCACGAGTTGAGTGTAGTTCCCCAAACCTTTCCTAGGTGACTGTAATAATACTAAATCTCATGCAAGTTCAGTGTAACTAACCGTTTCCTTTTTATAGTAATTACTAATATGCAGAAAAGGGAAACCTACTAAAAATTTATCTTACTTAACACTTACCTTTGGTTTGACATGCCAATATTAGTGTTCGATCAAATTTAGGCGGTAAATATTTGAGTTTCACTTTTAGTCAATTGAACTCTCTTTTTGTCGTTAAAGGTCTTTCATATCATCATTTTAGCGAAACCTGTGAAGGTCAAAAGTTAAAAGTGGAGCTCAACCATCTCCGTCCTTTAGCATTCTTTTGAGCAAATGACATTAGTATTTCTCTTGCGAGAAATATATATGCATATAACCTACCTTATTTAAGTTAGTTTCAAGTAACACTTGGAGCTCAATCAAAATTAAAACGAGTGTAGTTATTGTTACTTGTTGAGATATTAGGGTTCCAGCTTTGCTACCAACAACGACATTGAAACCCTTTTATTGGATGCCAACGACGTAAAAACTTTAAAAAATTAAAAGTACTTAAACGAAATGACATGCCATGACTGCGACGAGAGACTAACCATAATAGCTTGTAGCCTCGTCTTTCGCAATTGATTATGTACGAGCTTTTCTTAATTCCTCATCTTTGGTGTAGACGTAAAATCAATCCTAGATATTTTAGTACGTCACTAAAAAGGTTTTATCAAGTAAGTACCTGAGACTCATGTATCATGTCTAGATCTGAAATAAAGGAAATTAGAGCGATCCGTAATCTGCGTGTCGTGTCCCCAAAAGGTCATGTCACCTCGATACCCTATATCAAAGCATAGCCAAAAATGTCAGCAATTAATCAATTATTGAGCCCAAAATCGGAAACCAAACAAGTTGGCCTCTAGCATATCACTCACCTAGCAAAACTTCCGGTAATTGATCAAACAGCAGATTCCAAACCATATGATTGAGTCCTAAGTTTGGAACGAAACAATGACCACTCAGATCCTCAAAGTCAACAAGCTAGAAACCTGGTATTTACGTTGGTCAGTTTATATAGGTCCTAGAGCTAGGACGGTCCAAAATTTGACGCGCTTTCGTGATAAATCAGTGTCTTCTCCAAACCTTAGAAACATGATACATCAATGTCTTCTCCGGACTTTAGATGACACGTTATGCCCCTTGATTATTAGCAAAAATCCGGTGATTAGGGCCCTAAAGCATTCTACTTGCTGTCCTTTGGAACTGTACCCTAGGCACTTGACTTCTTATTAATTATTAAGCGTTCCAAATTTAAGGATAAAAAAAGAACGTTAACAATAAGTCCGATTGATCTTTTATTTGACTACAATTAAAAAAAAAAAAAAATTCTTTTATTTGTCTATGGAGGAGGTGTAATCCCAAATTACATCATTATGCTTTGGTGCTTGCCGCAACAATAAGCCCGATTGATCGTTTATTTGCTAATCCTAGTCGTTAATGGCGTGATCCACGTATGTAGTACAAATCTTTAACGTAAAATGAAAGGAATATAACCCATTATCACTGCAGATTATTCAAACTTCAAAGATTTTTGCTCAGAAACTCTAGGAAAGAAAAAAAGAAAAAAAAAAGAAGAAGCTCTCTATGTTAAAGAATACATTACAAAAATGAGCATGGGAACGGCACAAAAGCCAGAATAATATCAGCCAAGTAATGAGACAAGGTCGGCCCTTAAATAACTACGATTAATTATATACTTGCTGAGTTAAGAAAATAATAATCTTAATGATTCGCCACGCATGATTAATTCTCTGCCAAATGAATATTAAATAGTCACATCTAGAAGGCTTCGGATGATAATATAAATAGTAATTCCATAAACCAGTATGCTTCCTTTTAATTTATGCATTGGCATTTGGCACCTTTTAATCAAAAAATTTTTTTTGGCACCTCGGCAGCTTTCACCCATTTGCCAACTAAATATTCTTTCTTCTTTTCCCATTCCTCTTCGTTTTGCTTTTGAGATTGGGATAAATGTTCTCTATCGCTAAAACTCATTGATGATTCTTTTAACACATTCAAAGGCTAAGCGCGAACAAAGTTTACAATTGGTCAAAAGTACAACGAAAATGACAAAAAAGTTTGTAAGCGAAGAAGTTGTCGCTAAAAAGGGAAATCGGAGAAAGCAAATTTTCTTCCTTCTTTTCAAGTAGGGGCCAGTGTAAGCTGTGTACGTAGTTGCTTTTGGTGGGATTATGACTATAGACATGAGTTTAATCCACAAAACTTTTATTTGAATTGTACATTTGGGAAGATGAAATCACCATTCAATTGTCTGACACGACTTTATAGGAAAGGTTTCACTGTTCTTGATTGAAATCATAGAGGCTCTAACAAGTTCTTTCAGAACACTGGGATTGTTCCTGAAAAGGAAACCCGTCACCTCTGTCCACTTTGATATTATCCAGTAATTTCCAATTGACAAAGGAAGCCAGGTGTAACTTCATAATCTTCGCCCAACCGAATGACAAATCGAGTACGGAAAGTAAAGAATCAAACACTCTGGTATAGATAAGTATAGAGAGTATTTCAGCATTATTATTACATCCGGAGTTTTATCTTCTAGAATAATTTTAGGGATCGGATTTGTCAAAATTACGAATAAAGATAAGTTAAGGACATACCTTTAATTTGTAAACCTAAAAAATATCTTCTAATTTTTCTTCTACAAAGTCTAATGAGTGATTACAACTTATTGAATACGAGTAGGGACTAACTCCTATCCTATAAACAGTTTACTAAGTTAAACCTGCACAGGCATGATACACCCAATGTAACGTTGTGTGTGATCATAGACATAACGATACACCTAGCTTCACGGTCCAAAGTATTCATAACTATGGAATAAAACAATCGTTTAATCTCATCCGTTAAACATTCTATCTTTACGCGTTTTCATCCGTACATCCTACTCGTGTTTGACAAGGCCCAAATTTCAGACTATTACATAAGAGTGAAACTGATGGACAGTGTGGTGCAACTGTTCTTATTTCTGACAATGGAAAATCACAAATGACCCCATTAATCTATTTTAGGTTTTTGGTAAACTCCCTGCCATATTAGTTTCGACAATTAATAATTTGACTAGGATTATTTTGGACGTCAAACTCCAAAAATATTCGAAATCAGTAACTAAAATGCCAAATTGATTCTGTAAAAAGAAAAAAAGACCCTAAATATATAATACAGCCGACAATCAAACCAACGCCTCCTCCTCACCGCCACCGCCGCCGCCATCATCAACTGAGTGCCCCCTTTCTTCCCCGTCCCCCTTACCCCGCTGACGCCATCAACCAAACAAGCTATTGGGCAATTGAATTTTGCGGTGGCAACGGTGGCTGGTTGAAAACCAATCGTGGTGGTGGGCCGGTGGTTGTACTGTCAACGGCTCTGTTAGCGCCGTCATCACTGATGGATCGATCCCGTTAACTTCTCTATTCCCGATGAACATGCACCATCACCCCCGGCCCATACAAATCCACCTCCACAAACATAATAGATCTGCACAAAACCCTCCAATCTCTCTGTTGATAGTGATGAGCGACAGAGACATGTTTTTCCTTAGCGGTGCTGCATGCAAGTGGCTCGGTGGTTGTTGAGGGTCGCTAACGACGGTTGGGATATCCCACATCATATGTGGGATAGTATGAGAAGCCCTTGTAAGACCTTACTTATGAACTGTATCGTTACAGATGGTATTAGAACAAATTCTGAAAGTTCGGGCTGAGGTAGCCAGTCGAGTTGCCGATGATTGGGAGAAATGAAGACAAGCCCAAGTATAACCCATATTAAAAAGATGGTTGAGGTAACGAAGGGTGGTCAAGCGAGGTACACACTACACTTGCTAAAAGGGGAGATTATAGGTTATGTGTGATCGAGCATTAGCGAAGACGCTAAGGCATGAGAATGAGAGATGATGATATTCCATATCGTATATTGGGGTAGTACGAGACTGCCGTTATAAGATCTTGACTATGAATTCACAAGTATCTATTTGACTATCCTTTTTGAAGGAGGCATTGTACCGTGTTGCTGCTTTAGACCGGGTCATTACAACGACGGTGGTTGTTAACGTAGCAACTTGCAAATCAGAAGCATTACTTTTGGAATTCCATAATAATAATAATAGTCATAACATTAATCAATCATGCAAATTAAGGACCCGGCCCAACCTTAGCACGTTTGCGCCACGTGAACAGCATATGCAAGTAGAATGAGGCATCTACATACTCACTAACACCATGTCCCATGTATGGCTGTACTGTCACGGGGCATGGATGACCATTATGAGATCATCGTCTTTGTTCTCATTATGTTGTGTGACCACTGCAGCCACGAAAATAGAAAAGCAAAAAGATATTAGAGCGGTCTAACATCCTGTCTATGGATAAATGGAGCGAGAATGACACCTAAATATGATGTTCAATTAAAGGAGATGGTGAGGGAGCCCCACTTGGGTGTTAGGGAACAAAAAGAAGCAAATCCAAAGGTCTCATGGCAAAGAGATTTTACTATCACTCTTTTGTTTTTGCAAAACAATAATGCCCCTCCATAGAGGGCATATATAGAAGGTTTAAATTTGAGAGTAGTGAGGGCAATCTTTTTTTAAGAAAATCTCGATCGAGAATGTCACAAAAGAAACAAATTTTACAGCTAATTAAGTCTCAACTCATATCTTTGTCTTTCTCGATCAATATGTTCTCCGATGATAACCCCGAGTCACATTAAAAAAAAAAAGTTTCATCGATACTGAGAGGGTAAAGTTGGGAAGAAGGGGGCAGTTTTGATAAATTTCCTTGTAAAGCAGATAGGGTGAGGATTAATTGTCTTGTAGTGAGGAGGGATTGAAGCCAACAAGTAGAGTATAGAGATATATATGAGGTGTGACATAGATGTTTTTCTACCTGAGGACAAGACAAAGGCACACGATGCAGCGAGATAAGACCCTAAAACCTTTCATGGAGCCTCCATTTTTTTTTTTTTTTGTGAGGTTGAAGTGCTTTTCTTTGGAAAATAATTTTGGTGCCACGAAACTCTTAATTCGCTAGATTTATGCAGATTAATTTTGGGACAGCGTGTTAATTACTAGGCCGTACAACCTAGTAAAATGCAGTTTATGCGCACGAATTTTGGGGCAGCATGCATGTTAATTTTTAGACCGTACAACCTAATAAAAAATTAAAGCGTGCGGCGATGTTTATGCTTACACTCTCTCGGTGAGAACTTCTCCCCTTGGTTGTCTAATATTTGGATCTACTTTATGTGGAGGACAAGATGGTCCATTGGTTTGTTTTTTTTTTTTTTTGTTCTTTTTCTTGTCCAACACAAAATTAACCTTCCCTTTCATTTCTTGTCGCCCTATCAACACTCCCCCAACACCACTCAAAAAACACACCACCCTCTCCAACATTTACACTATTTTCTTGCCCCCGCCCCACCTTGTCATCATCTTCTCCATCATCTCTATATATACCTTCCAAACACCATCACATTCCCCTCAGAAATTTTCCTTCTCACAACTCTCTCTACTTGCACAAGAGTCCACTTAATTCAACAGGCTACTCTTCACCCACGCACACAAGGTCCTAATTTAAGGATGCCTTCAAGAGTTTCAGATGACTTCATGGCCCATCCTGTCAACCTTCACCAAAAACATTTGGATTTGAGTTCAGTCAAAGAACTTCCCGACTCTCATGCATGGGTGTCGCCGGAAGAGCTGTGCTCTTCCGGGGCCTCGCGCGACACGGAGTCGATCCCAGTTATCGACCTAAACGGTCCGAATGCCACGAAGCTTGCGGGTCAAGCATGCAAAACTTGGGGCGCATTCCAGGTCACGAATCACGGGATCCCCGAGAGCCTCCTCGACAAGATGGAGGCCGCGGGGAGGAAGCTTTTCTCCCTCCCCATCCAGCAAAAGCTCAAAGCCGCTCGCTCCTCGGACGGCGTCTCCGGCTACGGCGTGGCCAGGATTTCTTCCTTCTTCCCAAAGCTCATGTGGTCCGAAGGGTTCACCATCGTTGGGTCCCCCCTTGAACATGCTCGCCAGCTTTGGCCCAAAGACTACAACAATTTCTGGTATCTTCGCTTGCTCATGCACGCACAAGAATTTATGCATGAAAACAGTGGTGAAAGGGCCAGAGTGAAAATAGTGGTCCCACCATAGATATGGAGATATACCATTCAGAAAATCAAATTCCACTTATTGCTGTTTTGTTTTACACAATTAATGATTTCTATTTTCATTTTTCAGTGACACAATTGAAGAATATGAGAGAGAGATGAAAGCGTTAGCAGGGAGGCTGATGTGGGTAATGCTTGGATCACTTGGAATAACCAAGGAAGATGTCAACTGGTCCGGCCCAAGAGGAGAGTTCAATGGAGCATGTGCTGCTTTGCAGTTCAATTCTTACCCGGCCTGTCCGGATCCGGACCGGGCCATGGGTCTTGCGGCCCACACGGACTCCACCCTCCTCACCATCCTCCACCAGAACAAGGCAAGCGGTTTACAAGTCCACCGGGAGGGAACCGGGTGGGTGACCGTCCCTCCGCTTCCCGGGGCGCTAGTGGTCAACGTAGGAGACCTCCTCCACATACTATCAAACGGGTTGTACCCGAGCGTGCTCCACCGTGCCATGGTTAATAGGACCCAACACCGACTCTCCATGGCTTACCTCTTAGGCCCACCGTCTTGTGTTCAAATCTCTCCGCTTTCGAGATTAGTAGATCACGGCCACCCTGCTCTCTACCGGCCTATCACGTGGAGCGAGTATCTCGATACCAAGGCCAAAAATTTCAACAAGGCGCTCTCATCTGTACGGCTCTGCGCTCCCCTAAACGGATTTGCCGATGCAAATGATCACGGTAGTGTAACAGTTGGATAGACATCTTATCAAAAGTTCTATTTTTCCCACTATTTTCCATCTTTTCGGGGGGATGAAAGCTCATAATATTTTTCTAACGATTGGTTGTCTTTTGGCCTATGGGATTCTCATTTTTCATTCATTGGAGGCATGTACAGGCAACAATAATTAAACAAGAAGGGAAAGAATAAGGTTTTTTTTTGTTCCCCATGAATATTATGGTCCTGGCTAAAGGATAAGTTAGGTCGATCAAATCATATAAAGGGATGCAAACAAGCAGTCACTGTTGGCCCTTTTGTTTTTGTGTGGGAAAGAGATGTGCAGTGGGAAAACTCCCATTTTAATATTCAAGTAAACGACATCTAAACCGACATCTTTTTGCCCCGGATACGAAGGAAGATCCCCCCCTCCAAGGAATAAGACAGTCATCAAGATAAAAATGGTTAAATCATTGGATCAAAATAATACCAAACAATCCTTCGCATAATGATAACCAGCAAAACAAAGCCCACAATAAAAGAAAGAAAGAAAGAATAGCGCCCAAGTGAAGAGAAATCAGAGCCATGATTGTCACACACAGTGCACCAAATATTTCAATCAGAGTTCTTTTGGCATTATTGTAGAGACATGGGGCGACAGTCCTATCAAGTACAGTGCATATGCAGTCATGTGCTACACTAAGGACCCTACCGTACTCAATCAGACGAGGCAGTTTTACCGTTTGATTTGTTGGTTTCTTCATTTATGATGCTTAACTAGGAGAGATTGAGAGAATAGAAAGCAAGGAAGCCTTCCGTTTATCTGTCTCCCTCTCTCTACACTACACACCTGAAATAGCAGAACCTACCTTACAACATGGACATGTTGAACGGAAGAACAGGGAAAGTTATCTGATCTCTTCTCATTCTTATAGGTCAGCATAATATAAAAGGACAATAAAAACAATCAGAGAATCCTCGTTATGTAGTACAGACCCCCCCGATATGATGCATACTGAGATTAACATAAAGTAAAAGAATCTCAATTGGGAAGGAGATCCCATCCTGTCTTCCCTGTGTATCTTCCACTGGATTATTGCTATAAACAAGGGGAAGAATTATGCTCTAGAACCTCCATTGAGTTGATTGACCGGGAAGAGTTGATTGCTGTGACAAACAAGGAATATAAAAGGACAATAAAAACAATCAGAGAATCCTCGTTATGTAGTACAGACCCCGATATGATGACCTTCGATGGTACAAAAACAGAAAGACTAAACGATTAAAAAGAATTAATCCATTCTCCAACTTAAGTGTTTATCTAAAAATACTTGATTCATGGGAGAGCTTCAGTATCTCATACATCTCCCTTTACCCTAGAATTATCTGAATATTTGTTTTTCGATCTAAACCATACATACATGTGCCACCAAACATGGTGATACCTTGAAACACCACGGTTATGCACCTAAGAACTCTTTACCTAGTAAAACTTAAGCGTCCCTGTTAATGTTGAGCTTGGCTCCCCGCCGTTTGGTAAATTATGGACTTGTCCATGTTTGACAGGGAGTTTATTTGGAAGGTTCAACACATCCAAACTTGTGGTGGCCATCAGGCAAAAAGGTTATTAAGTCCATCATAATTGGCCCATAGCAAGACTTTGACATTCTGGATAAGTTAAACAACAATAGACACTACAAGAAAAGACGGATTTAGCGACGGACTTTTAGTAACGGAATCCATTACGTCGCTAAAAAATATTTTAGCGACGGGTTTTATTATCGATAAAACACCCGTCGTAAAATTTTTTTACTGACGGAATTATCTGTTGGTAAAAGAATTAGTCAACAGACTTTTACCGACATATATTTACCGACAAATGTTACCGTTGCTAAATATTTTTTAGAATTTTATAATTTCGATGATTTTTTAAAAAATATTTAAGCGACGGATTTTCCCATCGCTAAAAAGCCTTATTCCTTGTAGTGAGAACAGCAAAAAATATCCGAACTGCACACAGCAAAAACATCTAAAAGTAATTCGGAGAGCTCTTCAAAGTGAAGAAGCTTGGCATATAGGAACACTTGAACAGCATAGAAAGTCACTGTCCAATAACATACAATCAAAACCTGAGATGAATGATATTGGAGTTGAGGGAAGTGCTTAGCAGTAACTTCCATGCAATATTATCCAAGCGGTGCATCAAAGACTTGCCTCATTATTGTAAATTGCCATTAAAGTCGATAACTCAGGCTTTTTTGTGTTTAGTCCTTCTGAAGGTTCATTTTTACTGATCCATAAGACAACATTCTTTGAAAATACTACTCCGTATTATCTAAGGGGTGGACCTCAAACAAACGAATGAGTAGAGTTTTGAGATAATACCATAAATTTGACTTTTCAAAACCTGAAGGATTCTTATAACAATCCTCACATATCTTTATTCTCTCTACTGTTACTGTAATGAATGCAACCTAAAATACAACCTAAACAACAAAATATGCTCGGAACCTTAAACAACAAAATATGCTCGGGCTCTAAGAATATAGCTGCCTAAGTTACGTACAAGACATCCTGAGAGTGAAACAACATCATACAAGTTTTACAAAGATTACAACGAGATTGTAACTTTGAATAGGTTTGACAACTTTGAGTTTTACAGTATTTTCGGTTTGGAAACCAAATACAAGAGGATGAATCCATCAAGTACAAGTATATACGGAGTATAATAATATGGGAATTCCCACCCTCTCCGTCACAAACTGAGTCGTCCCCATCCACATTTGTCCCATACTAATTGATTCAATGTGTCTTGTCCCATTCGGACTCAACTCATGCCCCGTCTCCGGGACACCCGACGCGCGCTCGTGCGCCGTCTCCGCAACGTTCGTCGCTGCGCCCGTGCGCCACTTTCATAACATGTGCCCGGCACCAGGTATTGTCTCTGCGATGTTCGTCGCCGCACCCATGTGCCACATTCATAACACGTGCCCCGACACCAAGTGTTGTCTCCGCGATGCTCGTCGCCGCGCTCGTGCGCCACTTCCATGATACGTGCCCCGGCACCAAGTATTGCTCCACGACGTTCGTCGCCACGCCCGTGCGCCATTCTCATCATACGTGCCCCCGGCACAAAGTATTGCTTCGCGACGTTCGTCGCCGCGCCTGCGCGCCATTCTCATGATACGTGCCCCGACACCAGGTATTGTCTCTGCGACGTTCGTCACCGCGCCCGTGCGCCACGTTCATAACATGTGCCCCGGCACCAAGTATTGCTTCGTGACGTTCGTCGCCGCGCCCGTCCGCCATTCTCATCATACGTGCCCCCGGCACCAAGTATTGCTCTGTGACGTTCGTCACCGCGCCACTTTCATAAAATGTGCCCCCGGCACCAAGTATTGTCTCCGCGACGTTTGTCGCCGCGCCTACGCGCCATTCTCATGATATGTGCCCCCGGCACCAGGTATTGTCTCTGCGACGTTCGTCGCCACGCTCGTGCGCCACGTTCATATCACGTGCCCCGGCACCAAGTCTTGTCTCCGCGACACTAGTCGCCGCGCTCGTGTGCCACTTCCATGATACGTGCCCCGGCACCAAGTATGGCTCCGCGATGTTCGTCGCCGCACCACTTTCATAACACGTGCTCCGGCACCAAGTGTTGTCTCCGCGACGCTCGTCGCCGCGCTTGTGCGCCACTTCCATGATATGTGCCCACGGCACCAGGTATTATCTCTGCGACGTTCGTCGCCGCACCCGTGCGCCACTTTCATAACATGTGCCTCTGCACCAGGTATTGTCTCGTGTTGTAGGCACTGCGCCCATCCGCCACAATCATGTTACATGCTTCCGGGATGGGCTCACAACCTTATAGCCATCGCCGTCTCAATCACAGGGGGGCTCCGGCCCTCGCACCGGGATGTGCTCACAACCTTATAGCCATCGCCATTTCAATCACAGGTGGGCTCCGACCCTCGTACCGGGATGGGCTCACAACCTTATAGCCATCGCCGTCTCAATCATAGGGGGGCTCCAGCCCTCGAACCGGGATGGGCTCACAACCTTATAGCCATCGCCGTCTCAATCACAGGGGGACTTCGGCCCTCGCACCGGGATGGGCTCACAACCTTATAGCCATCGCTGTCACAATCACGGGGGGCTCCTGCCCAAGGACCCCTCACACCGAGATGGGCTCACAACCTTAAAGCCATCGCCGTCATAATCACAGGGGCTCCGGCACGAGGACCCCTCGCCACGGACTCTGAGCACTGAGCTGCGACTATGTCCACTCATGTTACCGTTGATCGTCGACACCACCAGGACAATGACCCACGGGTCACTCCGGGACGGGAGCAGGTCCTCGGAGGGCATCGCGCCTAGTCCGCCTGGCAGTTGGCTATAGGGGCAACCCTCACCACTATCAGGTTATCTATTCGTCTCTTGACGCATCTTGTGGGATTCAGTAAGGGCTTGGACCGGTGGCTGGAGCAAAGGGCTTACTCTGATCATGCTACCGCGGTATGGTCAGTCTTCTCAGACAGGTAGAGCGACGCTGTGTGGGGCAGGCAACGCGAATTTAGGAACCGACAGTCCAACGTAGAATCGGTATTTTGGGACCCCCTGGTGACGTGTCACTCACAGGGGACGACATGTGGCACTTTATGACATAAGCACATTGTTTCCTATAAATAGTGCACTTTATGACTCAAAAGATGACTTCTTCTTCATTCTCACAAAAATCACTTTCTCACTCTAGAATTCGGGAGCTCTTGGATTCTAGTGAGAGAAAGAAATATTGGACATAACTTTGGACCGTAACATTTAGGGGTGAGCATCAAACCGTTCAAACCGATCCGAACCGCTCAAACCGACCAAACCGAACCAATCCAATCCGAACCGTCCAAAGATTTTAATGGTTTGGATTCACATTTCTCAAACCGACCTTGGTTCGGTTTGGTTCACGGTTCACATTTTCTAAACCGATTTCAAACCGAACCGAACCGACCTATGATATGTTACTCTAATTTTAGTAACATTCATTGACAATTTCACATATACGGTAGTAAGGAAATCCATATATACAAATCTTGAAAGTTATAAGAAAAGAAAATAATGAGAACACTTATAACACAAAAATTTTGTGACCAATAAATGTTTAATATTTTCTCATTCTTTCTCATACATCGAGGATCACTTATATATTGAATTTAACAAGATTATATGCAATTTAAAAAACATATAACTTGAATTTTTAATCACTGTTAGATCCAATAGTAGTTTGCAAGTGAACAACGTCTTTAAATGGACGCAAACCGATCCAAACCGATCAAACCGAACCGTTTAAACCGACCAAACCGAACCGTCCAAACCGATGGTGTTTGGTTTGGTTCGGTTTACAATTTTCCAAACCGAGGGGTAACGGTTTGGTTTGCGGTTTGACCTTCAAACCGAACCAAATCGAACCGTGCTCACCCCTAGTAACATTGGACCCCGACTCGGACCCTGACTTGGACTGTCTGCCCTGTTCGTCTCAGCCTTGCTTTCGCAGCATTGCCACTCCTCACGGCCTGTCTGGGAAGCCTTGCTCTCTGCCCTTACTCCGTCCTTGCTGTCTCTCACTTTGCTTACTTGGAAGCTGACTCGGATTGCAGCCTTTGTAGCACCTTGACGTAAGTACGAACCCACTTTCCTTGGCATCAACAAGTAATGCCTCAACATCACCTCTCACGTAAGAAGATTGTTTCCATCTAACATGACCATAAACTTACCTCATTTTTTGTGGCCTCTACTAATTGTCCTTGCATTATCACAAGAACTCCGCTTTCCCAGCCAGGCTTTAGCTCTAGCCATTAAGCACATTTAATGATCATTATTTGTCGCTATATAGAGAGTTGTAAGCTCTCCCTACAACTTGGCTTGCACTCAAAATCTTTCCTTATTATGCAATGTATAATATAGAAGTTCAAGTTTCCATATAAACCGGTAGGAGTAAAATAAAAAGATTTTGCCTTAATCCAAAACTTCGAGTGCCGTGTTCAAGTTATAAGTAAATTTCAAGTTCTTAAAAATTTTGAAGTAATCTTCAATTGTTTCGAATCTTTTTTAAGTGATCAGATCAAGGTAAAGGACAAACCACAAGAACAAGAGGGTTTCTTTCAAAAGGACAAATGGAATAAGATACTAACCTAATAAAATTAGGAACATATTTTAAACTTGAGCAGGAGATAACTCCGCTCACAAAGGTGCTACATTACTACCATTATATATCACTATCACACGCAAATAAAAGAGTACGAAAGATTGGAACATATTTTAGTCTTTAATTAACTAATTTAATTAAGGCCTTAACGTCGTATCTCAAGCAATAAGATCTCTGAATATCTAACATATATGTTAAGCATTATTATCTTGGAGGACCACAATAGCACATCATGGATCACGACAATTACTTTTAATTAAAGCTCAAGATCAGCTGACAAATAGTTTATGCTAAATTAATTACTGTAATTTGTGAGGGGAAAAGAGCAGAGTGGTCCTCGGTTAATATGTTTTTTTTTTCTTTTCTCTTTAGCAACGCGAATCTTATGGAAGCAGGTTTTCATGCAAGAAAAACAAATCATGCAAACCAAGTGGGGCTGATATTTGATTGAGAGAAATGAAGGAATTAGGGTAGGGAATTTGCTCCCACAACCGCCTTATCAGGTACGAACAATATTGCTGTTATAGTGTTGCTAGAAACATCACCAATTTGCTTTGGCGACGATTTTTCCATATTTGATTCAATGTGTCTTGTTACCTATCCCATTTAGATCCAATCTGCTCCATTTGACCTGTTTCAATTCAAGTTAACTCGTTTAATTTTTAATTCTCTTATTTAGCTCGTCAATTTTTTTTTTCCTTAGACCCGTTGGTGGTGGAGGCGGTGGTCAGAGTTGGTGCCTAGAAGTGGTTGCCAGCGGTGGAGGCTGGAGGTAGAGGTGGGCAGTGGTGCCCAGTTGTCTCAGCAAGCGGTGGATGCCAGTGGTGATGGACATAGCTAGTTCTCTGACAGTGGTGGCAGGTGATAGGGTTGTGTGTGTACGTGGGAGTGAAAGGTAAAGAGAAAAAACGTAAAAATGAATTTCGCTAAGTTGGGGAGGAAAAAAATCCATATAGACTCAAATGAGTAAAATTTGCCGCATATTAGGGATGATGATACCCCATTTAATTAGGCCTAAGTCTTCTAAAGCTCCAAATACCTCATTACGAATTGCCCCAACCCCCATTTCACCAACCACATATTCAACCCCTGCTTGGGCAGGAAGGGGGCAGGGCATATAGGGCTCAAAATGGTCATTCCTAAGTATAAGAGGCAAACCTTGACAAAACTAAAACATTTATATTGGACTTCGTTTGATCAATCTTTGCAAGGTTGCATTTATCTCTTCATGTCAAACAGTTAATTGTTAGAGATAACATGATCTCACCCCCCACCACACCCCGATATTGTGTTGCTTTATTACTGTACTTTAGCCAAGCAGTGGTAAAAAAGAAACTAACCATATTGCGTATTCACTTTTCTCATGCATTATTGCCCTATTCTGCCCCAGGGAAAGCTTTCCAGAAAAAAATGTTGCTGATAAATTGGTAATCAGTGAGTGTCATAAAGCGTATGCAAAGTGATTTACTTAGAGAAGGAGAAGGAAAAGAAGAGCAGTGCACTTGGAAATGTCATCAAGTCGTCCGACCGCTCAACCACACTCATTGGGTGATCGTATCTCTTGAATTTCTAGTAAATTCTAAAGCGAACAACGGGAAAGTAAAGGCCTTAGCACTAGTGTAATTAGAAAAGAAGACCGTGGGAAGGATTAAGAAACAAAGTTAAAAGACCATGTCTAATGCCTACATATATAAGGAGGCACTTTGATTAGTCGATATTACTTATTTACCGTCTTGGAAAAGGGTTACTTTATTTTTTGGCACAGTGATGTAGCTGTTTATGTCCAGTACCAAGATTCATGGTACTTCAATGGCAAATTTGTTTTCTTCTTTTTTCAAAACCTTCTTATACCCAATTGGTAGCTTGAGACACGTCTTACGAGTTTATGAATGACTATTCATTATTGACTTTGTAAAAAGCTAGCAAATAGCTACTGCTGGGCCTTGGCGAAAGCCATTTCAAGGCCATTTTCAGAAATTTACGTGGAAATTCAGCCCATTTTTGCTACTTTTTAATTTTTCACTTCCAGAATTTCTCGGCATCCAAATCCAATATATGGAGCCTTTGTCTATGCTAATTAAATAGCCGTTAGGAAATTGATTTCGTGCATGAGTTTTTATAAGTTTTTTCTTCCTTGCGTATATTATAAAAGACTCTCACTTTTAGTCATTCGGTATCTTGAAAACTCTAAAAGCTCCCTTTTTCTCTCGATATATTTCTTCCTATTCTATGCTTATGTGTTCTTGCTGCAATTTCAAGCAAGTTAGGGTGTTCTAGTCTCTCAGAGCTATTGGACTGCTCGTTAGCGTAGAGAAGAGTTGTTGAATGCCTGAGGGTGTTATGCCGGTGACCTTAAGCATTGAGACATCGCCGTCGAGGGGCATAAACAACTCTTAAGGACACTGCTATGCACGCCTCAGCTCACATTTCAATTCGATAAGTTCTTTCCTGTTTACTTTGGCTTAATTGTAGTTTCCAGTACTCTATTTGCATGAATAATTGCCCATTATTGCGTTGAGACACAGGGAAGATCAAACAATAAAGATCAAAATCAAGAAGCAAAGGGTGAAATTTCCGTAAGTTCTCCCCTTTTAAGGTGTTTCTCATTCCTATGAAAAACTTCACTCAACTAAACTTTGTTCTATATTAAAGCATGATGTCCAATGCAAAAGCATGCTCAATACTATCTCTCACGTGCAAGTCCCAATTGCACGTGAAGAGACAAATCAAGGCGTACCACTACCAATTGTAGAAATAAAGAATGTATAAATTGTAGTATAATAAAGTGGAACTAAATATTCAAGCGGAAAGAATAGAATCAAAGACTTGCCAAACCAGAACACTAAACTATATTAGATTCTGGTGTTTAACCTAAAAGCATGCTCAACAATATTAGTTAATTTCTAGAATTTAATTCCAATACTAATATACCGACCATATTTATTAGAGTTGTTTTTCACTTTGTTTGAAGGGTAAAACCATACAGCTTTAAATTCTAGTTATACTTGAAGTTGATTTCTAGAGTAGTTTGATCTTCGTCTATTCAAGTTGATTTCTAGAAAAGCAGCTATAATGCACTTTCGACAGAGAGATTAATGTTATGCCCTAATAAATAGCAAAGCATCTATGCGGTAGTCATTTCATTGCATGAGTGTCACGTAGTAACTAGCTTCTTATACAGGTACAAATTGCTAAGCAAATTCAGATTCAGCATTAATAAGGCAGTTGAACAAGCCAAACATAAACATTTATAGAGGATCCAGATATAATTACAAGGAGCATTAAACAAGCCAAACATAAACTTTTAGTTGTCACATCTCAGACACCACAGTAGGTCTTGAGGGCAGATAGGGACCTCTGCCCTTCCTCCGTGTAGTAGAAATCAAGGAACTCAACATGATCAAATGGCTTGAAGAGTAAAGGGTGTTTTACTTCATCCACCAGTTCTTCTGGTGCTCTCACAATGTAGCCTGCTTTTGGGATTGAAAACAATCCCAGGGAGTATCTTGATTCACTTCCGGTCATCATTACCCTATGATTTGGAGAATGCAATCTCCCATTCGTCCATGCCTGCATTCATTTAATATAAGTCTAGAGCGAGCAGAAGTAACAACAACATAGTAAGGTCAATTTGGAGCTAAAACTTACATATGCATGGTAAGATCTAACAAGCAAAACTTGTATGCATTCGTTCAGATGAGTATCCTAGAATATAACTAGTACATCAAAACTGTAATTTCCTACTGAACTAAGTGAATGATCAGGACAGATGGTGAAAAGTAGTTCAGAAGAATGTGGCAATCACAGTTCAGTTGGTCAAATTATCTTGGCGAAGAAGCGTACATAAGAGATGGGAGCTTTAAGGAGCAGAAGGGCCACGCTTCTAGCAGATATATAAGGCCCATGTACCACCAAAAAACTAAAAGGCAAATGGTAGCTACATACCAGGAAAGAATCTCCGATCATGACTATGAAAGAGTCCGGTGAAGGATCGATGCTAAGCCATTCTCCATGTTTAGTTTGCACTTGTAATCCTTCCACTTGATTTTGATACAAAATTGTAACTATGTTCTTATCTGTGTGAGCACTTAGGCCGAGCTTGGTCTCAGTTGTCTGAGGTCCTTTATATTTCATGACGCGAAGAAGGTAATTCGTGGATTCCATGTGCTCATCCAAGTACTTCTCAAGACCCAAGCTCTCCAAAACCATCCTCCTTATCGTCTGATCTAAGTCACAGAGTTGCTCTGAGACGGAATGTACTGTGTTGCTGCCAAACAATAAGTTATAGACGTAAAAGTCACATTTTACTCGACGAGTAGAAATATTAACTGTTACACCGAAATTCCACAATATGCATTTGACGATCATACTATTATCTAACTTACATTCATTTTCATCATTAGTTAGACATTTCCCACAAATATAAAAGGCGACAATTAATGCACGCTCTAACAACCATTTGTTGCTAATGAGCTCATTTTTTTGCACATCGTTAGGACAATTTTTTGCTTCTACCTTGGTTGGAGCAAACCTCCTTTACAGTACTTTTAGGGACCAAGCGCTGCCAATAGATATGCAATTGTTGCTGAAAATGCCACCAAGGGATTTAGCAACAAATTTTATCTTGAAAATGGACCTATCTTTGGCAACAAAATCATAAACTATATTCCGGCCCGTTATAAACTATCGAAATGTGCTCACCAGAAGTTAGGGTTCCCTCCAGGCCACAATAGAGCAGTGAAGCTTTCAGCTTTCTCAAGAACGGGCGCATCCTCGATGCCCATGCTTTCATAGAGTGGCACCATGGGATATTGTCCGACGTAGCCATGAAACGGCTTCTTAGAAACGTTTCTCAACTTGGTCTGCAGAGGGAGTTCGAAAAGCTCTTGTAATGCGTCAATTATCGCCTTCCGAAGCTCTGAAGGGATTTCGGTGAACGTTGCTTCAAAGCAACCGTATTCCTGGAGGGCTTGAAAGACCTGGGATTTGACTGAATTCCAGACAGGAGTGCCTGGCTTCAGCTCTCGCTTGGAGAAAGCTAGGACAGGAAGTTTGAGAGGATTTTCCGAGCCCATTACTTCTTTCTTGTTGTTTTCTAATTCTTACTTGTGCCTGGCTACTCTTCCTGTGTGCTCTTCTTGTTAGCAAACGTACATTTATATATAATGGCCGTCCGGACTTAGAAAACCTAAAAATGAAATGTATAGAATAATATTTTTGTCAGGCAAGACACTTCTAGAAAACTAAATTAAAGAAAATATTTTTTCCACTATGGCACGGGTAGATTCTCAATCATTTGAAAATTGTAAAACTCACTTAGAATGTGTTTGGATGAGATAATTGAACTAAGAATTTTACTTTTATAGAGGATTTGCAAATACATCACATAACATTTTTTGTTTGGATTATGACGAGATGAATTTATCAATTTTGAGGTGGGATTTGACAAGGGGATTTGGTGTGCTAAAATCTTTTCTACAATAACTAGTTCAGACTAGTTATTTGACAAATTCTTACCACGTACAAATGTAGGGAGAAAGTAGACTTTCTTTTGTATCTATAATTTTAACAAATTTCTTCCACTTAAAAAGGAAACTATGTTTCACTGGTTTTTATCTATACATTATCAAATTATTATCTGGGTTCAATTTTTCAGATACAAATCCACATATAAAAAACTCACTTCTTCAAAATTGCCTAAACACTAAATTTGCAATTTCATAAATTTGTAAATCAACGATTTTTGCAAGGTACTTTGAAATTCTCCATCCAAACACACTCTTAGGGTGTGTTTGGATATGGGATTTAGAAATTTCAGGTATTTCTAAATGCCCTCATTTCGAAATTCCCTGATTTATAAATTCTATCATTTTGAAATATCTTGTTTGGAAGAAAGGAAGCAAAATGTTGTTAAAAAGGTGGGAGACAAGATTCCTAAAAAATAGGGAACTAGTTAGTGTGGGTTTGTAAAGTATTGGAGTGGATTTGACAAATAACTAGTTCAAACTAGTGATTTGAACTCTGTGGATTTGGGGACCCCAAATTCACAGTTCAAATCACTTCGAAATTAAAAAAATTCCCTTTTGAACTATCCAAACAAAATATTTTGTCCAAATAATTGACAACTACCCTACCAAAGTCAAATCCCCAGTTCAAATCCTATATCCAAACACACTCTTACGGTAAAATTGAAAAGACGATAGAAAGAATCTCAGAAAGTTTTAGAGAAAGAGAGAGGACAGAACACCACAAGAAAATAAGTTTTTAGCGATGGGTTTTTACCGACGGAAGAGATTCCGTCGGTAAATATACTTTTACCGAGGGAAAAGTCCGACGAGTCGGCAAATATTTTTGCCGACAAATTTTTTGCGGCGGTCTTTTAGCGACGGAATTACTGTCGCTAAAACTTTTTTTATAAAATTGTTTTAGCAACGGAATGATGCCGTCGGTAAAGGCCATAATTCAGCGATAGACTTTTAGCAACGGGGTTTTTCTGTAGCTAAAAGTACTCGATAAAAACACAAGATCTGCTTCTTTCTCCCTCCCCGTTTCTCTCTACGAAAATCACCCCACCGCAAAAAACCACCGCTACACCGCCGTTCTCAGCTCCGCACTCCACTTACACGGTGACCCACCTCCGCACTACCCCTCCACGGTGACCTCCGGCGATCCCCCTCCACGATGACCCCTCCACTGCCGCCGCGTGAAAAGCCCTCTACCGCCGCGCGCCACCAACGCCGCCACCCTTCATTGCCGCCGTCTATTGCACGGTAAGAACATTCAATTCTAACTCCATTATTATTGTCCTCTTTTAGTAGTGATACGATTTCATAGAGTACACTGCCTTGATCTTTACTAAATGGCCCTCAAATTCTTAAGCAACTTATCATTGATAATGTACAAGCCTACAAGATACAAAATCGAAAAATTCTATAAAGTGGTCTGCCCTTTCTTTAGTATTTTTCACAAAAGAGCTCTGACGGTGGCTCAACTGAGATATCTCATTTTATATGATTCTTTAATTTAGTTTGTAGTGTGTGTGTAGCGTGTGAGGCGTGAGTGGGAGAGCAGCCATGTTAGCTGCTGTGATGGTGTAAGTGTGCAGGTGAGCGAATGGGTTCAATGTGTGTGGTATTAGCCGCGTGTGTGTGTGAGTTGTGTGCCGTGTGCTGTGTGCGTGTGTTGTGTGCTTTGGGTGTGCGTGGGAATGTGTAAATCAGGGTGTGTGCATGTGTTTTATATGTGTGTGACTGTGTGTGTGTGTGTGTGTATATATATATATATTAGTGAGGTGCTGTGTGCGATTTTTGTGTGAGTGAATGTGGTGAGTGCTTGAATGAGTGTGTGGGTGGGTGTGGGTGTGTGTATGTGTTCTGTGTGTACTCACTGTGTGTTTGTGTGTTTAACTGTGTGAGTGTGTGGGGGTGGTGAAGGGCTGAAAATTCAGCCATGAGATGGTGCCTTGTGTGTGCTATGCGTGAGTGAGTTGTGTGAGGGAGAAGATGGAGGGGAGTAGTGTATATGTGTGTGTGAGAGGGGCTGAACAGCCGTGAGGTGTGTGTTTTGTGTGTGTGTTTAGTGCTGTAAATGAAAGTAGGTTAGTTGATGTTGTAAGGCTATTGGTTGAATTCCTATAGAATATTGGCATGTACTTACAGGATAAGAGGCTTTATTGAAAAAGTTGGGTTCAGTTAGACATGTAAAAATTAAAGGGAAAGCAGTCGAGGAGGGTGGCTGGGTTGGTGGAGAGTATTGACATGTAATTAAAGGATAATAAGAAGCTCCGTTGATATAATGGTTTGAGTTAGGCATGAGAACATTTATTGGAAAGCAACTAGAGAGAGTGTGCCACAATGAAGTGGGTATGTGTGTACTGTTTGCCAAAGTGTGTGATTTTGCTGGATACTTGAGTGTGTGTTTGGGTGGGGAATATAGTGTAATTAGAGTGTGTTTTGTATATGGGTGTAGGCAATTGTGAGTATGTGAGGTTCGTGGGGCTGTGAGTGTACTAGAGTCTGTGAGTGCAAAAGAACAAGGAAGAAGAAAAGAAGTGGCTCACTGATGCGTAGTGGTACCTATGCAAGCGCGGGTGTATTTCGGATTAGCGTTAGACGCAATGCGAGCATTGAATACTATAACGTGATCGTTAGCATACAAAAATCAACAGTATAGTACGTTAGGTCATATTAGAATTTACGACAAAATTTCATAATTTTCTGAAATCGTATGAGCAAACCCTCTTCCTGACTTGATTCTCAGCTTCTACACAAAAATATATAACCACCACAACTTTTTCGTATCTAAAAAAGAATACTATTTCAGCAAACCCTCTTCCTGACTTGATTCTCAGCTTCTACACAAAAATATATAACCACCACAACTTTTTCACACTCTTAGAATATACTTTATATCTTCAAAAATTCAATTAAAATTGATTATAGATACGCAAAACCTAGATGCCCTAACTTTTAGAGTTCAGCAACAAGGGGGAATAAAACCAACCAATGATCATCTTAGAAATATAGTGGATACGAACCATTGGTGCTTTGCCACCATACCATAGTGGCACTAACTGAGATGAACTATAGAGACTTGGAAATAGAAAATCTCAATCTCTTCTGAGCTTGATCAACTTAACCTATTCAGAATCAATCTAGTGCCAATAGAACTATTGCCCACTGCACAGGCCACATGATGTCAACAAGAAATGAGTTTTAAGCATATAATACATTCAATTGAGAAATCATAACTCCAGAATTAATTTTGAACTGTTAAAAACAGCCAATTGTTTAGAGTGTATTATGAGATAAGATATAAAAAACAGCCAATTGTTTAGAGTGTATTATGAGATAAGATATAAAAAACACAACAATCTGAGAAATCTAGTTGTGAAAATTCTAGAAAAGCAAGTCAAGATGCAGTAAGATACACCCTTCATGCAGAGCATAATATCTTTAACATCAGTAAAGAAATTTGCATTGTGATAGAACACCTACTCAATTCAAAAGTATTGACTAGCATAATTACTCAAGCACCTATGAACAATAAAGAAAACTGTACTTTGACAATTGCAATGCTCATTCCAAATTTCCAACAATAGCTGCAGTGAAATAAACATTTACCAAAAGCCAAAATAATTCAAGCGCATCAGATATGTGCATTTTGAACAATTTTTTCTCAGTTAAACATTGATTATTTGTTTGATAATTTTAGGATGTTAATTGTACATTTAAGAATTGTGATTATTGATCGATGATGTTAGGTTGTTAATTGATGATTTTAGGTTATTAGGTGTGCATTTGAGAATTGCGATTATTAATTGATGAGTTTAGATTGCTAATTGTGTATTGAGCATTTGAGATATTGAGATTGTTGACGGATGATGGGACTCAATTGGATTGAATGTGCGATTTTTATTAATTTTTATTGCATTGAGCATTTGAGAATTGAGATTGTTGATGGAGGATGAGACCCAATTGGATTAAGATACCTGTTAGGTAGCACGGACACGGACACCGTGTCCGATCGACGCCAACACCAACACAACATATTTTGGCTTTATACTTGTGGACACCTCTCAATGGGTGTCCGACATGGTGTCCGGCAATTAAAAATAAATCAATGTCTTCGGACACCGCTTGTGTCGATAAGGTGTCGAGGTGTCAGTTGGTCACGGACACCGCGTCCGGTCGACACCGACACCGAAATGTCATATTTTGGCTTTATACTTGTGGACACCTCTTCAAGAGGTGTCCGACACCTCTTCAAGGGGTGACAGACACGGTGTCCGGCATTTAAAAAATAAATCAATGTCTTCGGACGTGTCCGGAGGTGTCGGACACCACTCCGCACAATTAAGCCTAACAACCCAATTAAGCCTAATTAGTCCTAATTAGGACTAATCAACATTACTCCGCACAATTAAACTCGGCTATTAGCTCAAGATAACCTAATTACAACTAATCAAGCCTAATTAGCTATAATTAACCCAAAGTAATCCTCATTAACAATAATTAGCCCTAACATAACTCAATTAAGCCTAATTATTAGTCCTAATTAGGACTAATCAACACTACTCTGCACAATTAAACCTGGCTATTAACTCAAAATAACCCTAATTACTCATAATCATGCCTAATTAGCTATAATTAGCCCAAGGTAATCCTCATTAACATTAATTAGCCCTAACATAACCCAATTAAAGCTTAATTAGCCCTAATTAAGACTAATCAACGTTACTCCGGACAATTAAACTCGGCTATTAGCTCTAAATAAAGTTAATTAGTCATAATCAACCCTAATTAGCTATAATTAGCCCAAGGTAATCATCATTAACACTAATTAGTCCTAACATAACCCAATTAAGCATAATTAACCCTAATTAGGACTAATCAACAGTACTCCGAACAATTAAACCCGACTATTAGCTAAAAATAACCCTAATTATTTCTAATCAACCCTAATTAGCTATAATTAGCCCAAGATAATCCTCATTAACATTAATTAGCCCAGAGATGATTCAATTACTCGTTTATAAACCCTGCATTCTTTATTTATATTCGTTATTGTTTTGCAAAGTCTGTTGGCAACGAGATAGTTCAACTCGTTGCCAACTAATTCTATTTAAAGTGGAATTGCTAAGATATGCAACGATCTTTCTGCAATTTTTATATTCCGAAAAGATTCTTGCATATGTTACCAATTTCTGAACGCATGCATGCATAAAAACCCTTAGTTCCCGTTCAAAGGTACTCATTACAAAGTAATGCTTTGTAATGAGCATTTGGATGTCCAGTTTGGACAGTTTGGAAAAGCTACGTGTTTATAAAACAGTGTTTCAACTCATGCTCTGTGTTTTATGTCGTGGATATTTGGTACACGTTCTCATGTGTTTCTCCGGGTGCATACATATCTGATGTTCTAACATCCGTCAAACCTTGCAAGGTAAGGTTAAATGAATGTTAGAACACCTAATCAATGTCGTGTACTTGGATAAATGCGGGGAGATGATGCCGAATTTTCCGCAGACATAAAACTAAACATGAGTTCTTCTATGTTTTATAAACATATGATTTTCTGAATGGGATATGACCACTACCTATTAGAGAATGGATGAGAAATATATAGACATGTTGTCACATTCATGCATTCATATTTACATCGACCATGCCTAATGATTGGTCATAATTGAAGGTGGTATACAGTACGTTATCTCAGTCGTCATGTCGGTCGATCGAAGTTGGAAGAAAATGAAGCATGCTAATGATTTTGAGGATCCCGTTGACGAATTTCTCGACTTCGCCTACGCGCATCCTGCACATGTTGACTTCGATAAAATAAGGTGTCCGTGCAGTAAATGTGAGTTGTTGCATTGGAGAAAAAGAATTGAAGTAAAATGACATCTTTGTCGGTACGGTTTTATGGGTGGATACACCAAGGTGGACGCAGCACGGGAAAACGATAGTATTGTCATCCAATCTGGCTAATTAAGCTGAAGTTAGGGAGGAGGCGTCGTATGTTTACCGAGATATGATTATAGATGCTGGGCATACTAAAGTTGACTAGGGTGACGACGGTGGTGACGACAGTCCCCAACAGCCGAATGAGGGGGCTCCTCAGTTTTATGAGTTGTTGAGAGCTGCGGAAGATCTGTTGGGGGCTCCTCAGTTGGGTGTACGCCGTGAATTGCATCCTCGGACAGTCAGCGGGAGGACCACACCACCGAAAGCACCCTACTACCTAGACAAGAACCACGTGGAGCAAGTTTGTCCGCGGGTCAAGAATTTGAAGCTTCCTAATGGGTTTGCGTCCAACATATATCGTTATTGTAATGTATCAGAATGCAAGTTCCAAGGGATGAAGAGGCACGACTGCCACGTATTTATGGAAAGATTCATTCCTATTGCCTTTCGGGGACCGTTGTCAAGGGTTGTAAGCGAGACTTTGATTGAATTATCTCATTTCTTTCAAGATATATGTTCTTATACGATCCGAGTGAGTAACATGGAAGTGCTTCAAAAAAAACATTGTGGTGACGATTTGCAAGCTAGAGAAAATCTTCCCACCTTCGTTCTTTGATTCAATGGAGCATCTGCCTGTTCACTTGGCATATGAAGCTAAGATGGGTGGACATGTGCAATATCGGTGGATGTATCCCTTCGAGAGGTAATCTTTAAATTGTTACTGTTGTTCGTTTACACTTAATGTGACACTTGTTATCATTGATATTCCACCTAACTCGATTCGCTAAACTTCTAGGTTCATGTTCCATTTAAAGAAAAAAGTCCGCAATAAGGCTCGGGTTGAGGGCTCAATTGCGGAGGCTTACGTAATGGAAGAGTTTGTAAACTTTTGTAGTCAATATTTTGGGCTTGATGTTGATACAAGGTTAAATCAACTACGCCAAAATGACCCCGGATCAAGCACAAATTTGGAAGGGCAATTGTCAATATTCAAGCAGTCAGGTAGTCCGTTTGGCCGAACGTATACTCGATGGCTAACGGATGAAGAGTACAGTGCTGCAACAATATATGCCATTCTAAATTGCGATGAAGTTTCGGCATTCGTTGTGTAAGTTAATGTCTTAATTCACTTAGATTGCTGTACATAATTAAAAATGTGTGATAAGCGAGTCAACTATATTGGTTTGCAGTGAGTTCGATGCAAAATCTTTAATCACTGATCCTGCTGGACTTGAATCTCATCAGAAATAACAATTTGTATAGTGGTTCAGAAGGCGTGTAAGTCTTTAACGAAATTATATTATGTGTTATATACAGTTCTGTGACCAATTAGTATATTGATTTATCCTTAATTTTTACCGTCATCTACAATAGGTTCAGTCAATGGATAGACCAGTGGCTTTCCGCTTGAAATTACTGGCTCAAGGCCTTAACAAACAAGCATCCTGTCATGGAGTCTATATCATCAACGGGTTTAGGTTTAAGGTAAAAGATGATGACCGAACAAAACAAACCCAAAACAGTGGAGTCTTGGTCAACGTCGACTGTTTTGTAGAGAATTGCATGGACTTTTGCGGAGAGCTAGATGAGTTTGTTGAGCTAACATATCTGGGTTCCCAAAACCGCTTAGTAATGTTCAAGTATACCTGATTTGATATTACATGCAGTAGAGGAATGCGTTTTACCTCGCAAGGGATTGCAGATGTCAATATTAAGTTAAGACTTGAATCAGACGAACAATTTGTGTTTGCTAGTCAAGCTGCACAAGTCTGTTACGCGGAGGGCGTCGTCAATCCCAAATCTCATTGGTATACAGTTATCAAGTCCAAGAAATTGCCCGTGACATATGACAGTGAGCTAGACACCTTTCAAGCCAACCAACCATCTGTCTTGGTACATGTTGAAGTCAACAACGAGGAGGACGATCTTCCTCTTCGACCAACACTTCATCTAGGAAAAGAAGTTATGGATGATGAAGAGGAAGATGTAGAAAGTGTTGGAGATGATGTAACTGAGTCTAGTGATGAAGAGGATGAATTAGAAGATGAAGAGGACGACGAGTCCCACGAAGAAGAGGACGACGAGTCTAGTGATGAAGATGATGATTATTCCTAAACTAAAAATGATTGACTTGTAATGTTGTAACATGTTCTAAAAAAATGTAGTAACATTTTAGACCTTGGTTCATATTAATGTGTTTTTGCACCTCCGTTCATATATATAGTGTCCATGATGATTTCTGCCAAATTATTATTTTTAATGTGTTAATGTCTTCGCAATTTATCTATACAAAGTCAGATATAGATAGGATACGGGCTACTCGTGGCCGGGATGGACGCCGAGTTGCTTCCTCCCCGGTGGGTCCCACCTCGTCATCGCCCACTGATGACAAGGCACAGAGTGCTCGCGTACAGCAGACGGGGCCCCAGCTCCAGATCCAGCCCCAGCCCCAGTCGTCGCCCTAGTCCGACGTCAATTCCTCCTACACACGGGTTGATTCTCCTTATTCTGTGGGTTCTACCTCAGGTATAGTAGATAACAGTGTCTAGTCAATTTTCGGTAGCCTTATATTTAAATTATGTTTGAACTGTATTAATGTCGGTGTTTTGTAGGATCTCAACGAGGCCGTGGCCCGACACGCAGGGCACGCATCGACTCCCAACGTAAAGAGAGAGCTACGCTTACCTAGGAGGGCCAGTAAGTAAAAAAAAATCAATCATGCCTTGTATATACAAATTTTCGGGGTGTTAATTTATATTTGAACTGTATTAATTTATCTATTTACTTCTTTGGCAGGATCCTGGAGAATTAGGCAATGACGAAGATCGGCGTTCTTGTGAAGGGCCGATTCTTTGAGCCACGCCTGTACTGGAACGACTGGGATGCCGATACGAGAGAGTCCCTATGGGAAGAGTGGCTGGTACGGTGAACTATTTTTTTATGCGATAGTATTTGTTTAATTAGAATTTAGTATTCAAATTAATTTGTGTTATTGGATGCCTTGCAGGAGGGGTTCACATATGACTCGCCTGATCAGGAGGTGCTGGGGCGGCAGGCCTTTTTTGCTTACATCGGCAAGAATTACCGCCGATGGCTCCACGACGCCCGGGACCGAGCGAAGAAGATGCTGCCCGAGGGTGCCCCGATGTCGGAGATGACGAGATATCCCCCACATTGGATATCTCCGACTGTATGGGGGCAGATGATAGATCGGTGGGTTGTGGATTGAGGCTGGGACGTCAAGAGTAAGAACGGGGTCGAGAACAGACAAAACAGAGATCCGACGAACAGGGGGGGGGGGGGTCGGTGGCACACAACGTCATCCGACACATGAATGCGGTCGAGCACTCGGACCTGGAGGAGGATGAGATTATAGCTCTAACGTATAGTCAAACGCACGTGCGGAAGAAGGACATGGACGAGGCGGGCGACTATGTTTCAGATATTGCCCGGTGGATCGATGTAAGTTCGAGTCAATTTGTTTAATTTGTTAATACTTTGTCTTTTTATTCAATGTTTGTTGCGTTAATTAATGCCCTAACATATCTTTAAATCACTGTTCTGGCAGGCCTCGTATGAACATCTTAGGGGGTCCGAGCAGCAGTTCGGAGAGCCATTAACATCCACTAGTACGGGTGCGAGTACTGGGGGGTGGAAGCGATGGCTGGATACACCAAAGGTCGTCAACCGGCCGACAGGCTGCATACTCGGCCTGCCTAGCACGACTGCACTTGCCGTGACAAGAGCGTCCCCACCCCCCGCTGCCCCTCCATAGACATCGGCTCCTCCGCATCCGTTGGTCGAGGAAGAGATCCAGCGCATTACTACGGTGGTGTTGAGGATGATCAGGGAGCAGAATCAGCAGAGCACCTCTGCTGGACATGTCGAGCCGGCCCCGGATCAGTAGGATCCAGATCCGAGACTCAGCAACCCGTGATGAGCCCCTTCTCGTGCCCGGTCCCAGCTTATCCCCCCGCCCAGTCCCAGCTTGCATCCCCCCACCCGACTTGTACTCTTCTCCCCTCCCCTAACTGGCTGTATCCGGTTCCCGGCTTGTACATTTTATTTTTTATTATAATAAACATTTTTTTAAGTTGATTATATATAGTTGTTTGTGTCTTGGGGATTGTCCGTTGTTGTTGATGATTGAATTTTTTATTACAGGTTTGAGCATTAGAAAAATAAAAACAAAATGGACTTTTAGCGACGGATTAATTATGTCGCTAAAAGTGTACTTAATTCTAAGATTTTAACGACGGAATAATCCGTCGTTAAAATTTTCATTTAGCGACGGAATATCCCGTCGCTAAATAGTTACATATTAAATTAATTTCACAAAAAAAGAAAAAAAATACGTAAAATAGAATTAGCGACGAAAATTCCGTCACTAATTTATAAAGAAATCTGTAGCTGAAAGTTCAATATTAGACGACATATTTTTAAATTCCGTCATTTTTAGTCACGCTCTTTTATATGAGGGACTTTTAGCGACGGTAATTACATCGCTAAAAGTTTTAGAGACGGAATTGAGGCTTTTAGCGACGGATTTCCCCGTCGCCAAAAGCCTTATTCCTTGTAGTGGAATATCTTGATTGCAATTAGTTACAAATGAAGTTCAAGACTTTATATATATTAGGCAAAAATTTGTTCTTAAGTAACAAAATGAAGAATTGTATTTATTTGTGTGTCTTTACAGAATGGCAAAATACCTTTATATATAGCATACCAATCAATGTAGATCCTAAATCAAGCTGATTTAGATCCAAGAATCAAGCTAATCTAGATCCAAGAATCATGTTAATTTAGATCCTAAAATCAAGCTAAAATCTCACTAAAAGTCAACTATTTGTTTCCACGAATATGATATTCTCATTTACTCCTCCTCAAGTTGAAGCATGGATATTTGAAATATCCAACTTGCTCAGCAATATGTGGAAGCGTTCCTGATCAAGTACCTAGGTGAAAATGTCTGCAAGCTGATACTGAGAGAAATTAGTCGAGGTAATAAAGTTTTGGATTGAGTATGGTGCCGAACAAAATGACAGTATATTTCAATGTGCTTTGTGCGCCCGTGGAACGCTGGGTTGGCCACAATGTGTAATGTGGCCGGATTGGCACAAAATAAAGAATCTGAATTTGGATAAGAGACCCTTAAATCAGAGATGAGTCGAAGAAGCCAAATAATCTCACTTGCGGCGATGGCCATTGCCCTGTATTCTGCCTCAACGGTGGAACGCGAGACTATGGATTGTTTCTTTGAGCGTCAGGAAATGGGTGAAGATCCCAAAAACACGATATACCCAGTGGTAGATCTGCGAGTTGTTGGGCAGCCAACCCAATCGGCATTGCAATAAGCGCGCATGGATAGAGAACTGTTGGAGGAGAGCAAAATACCTTGACCGGACAAAATTTTGAGGTAGCGAAGAACGCGTATGGCAGCATCATAATGTGGTCGTCTTGGCTTGTGTATGAACTGACTTAGGATGTGCATTGCATAACTTATGTCTAGACGAATGATCGTGAGGTAGAGTAATCTGCCAATGAGACGTCTAGATTGTCCTGGATCATCACACAGGTCTCCTGAACAAAAATCAAGTTGATGTTGTTTAGTCATGGGTGAGGAAGATGGCTTGTAACCTGTTAGACCACATTCTGTTAAAATATCAATAACATATTTGCGTTGGCTCAACGCGATGCCATCAGAAGAACGTGCCACCTCAATACCGAGAAGTACTTGAATTTACCGAGATCCTTAATATGGAACTTAATTTTCAAGTAGTGTTTTAACCAAGAATCGAATCCGGGACCTTACTAAATTAGAGCTCTGATACCATAACGAAATGAAGAATTGCATTGATTTGTGTGTCTTTACATAATGGCAAAGCATGCCTTTATATACAACACAACAATCAATTTAGACCCTAAAATCAAGCTAATTTAGATCCAAGAATCAAGCTAATTTAAATCCTAAAATCAAGCTAAAATCTCACTGAAAGTCAACTATTTGTTTCCATGAATATGAGATTCTCCTTTATTAAGCATCCTTAATGAAGAGTCACATCTTATAAATCATATGACTATTATAGCCTTGAAAAAACCCATAAAAAAATTCAAAATTTTGAAGCTTTAAAAGCTTATAAACCGTCGGATAAGTACCGGTATGGGGAAGTGGCGCTGATCCAATGGTCACAGACCAACGAATTGCACTGGTAGGTGCCACTGATCCCCTTTAGATGTCGTCGATCTGAACATTATATTTCAATTGGGCATATTTTACATAGGACATTTTTTGACTTGATCATTGAACCGGTGCTGATCCTATAATCACATGTATTCAAGATTTAAATTATTTCCCTTTTTATTTTTTTCTTTCTTTTTCTTTTTATCTAATATCTGCAATATATATAGACTTAAGGACAATATATGCAATTAACATAAAGATACATTATTACAAGAAATACATGGAGCATATATTGTGACAATATATACAACACATTGCAGCAAAATAGGTGTCAAGTGTCAATTTTACTATAACATTTCTTTTTTCTTATTGTGGGGTTTACAGGATTTGAGAATAAACTTTGGTTGCAACCGAGCTATAACCTCTCATATAGTGATGATTAATGGTTGTTAAAGACAGCTAGTGACATCACTTAAGTGTTGGTAACCATCTCTTGTGATCATTAGTCTCGCTATTCGGAGGGGATTGTAGCATCTTTCGACATCCTTGGTTGCACGATTTCTTTCTTTCTTTCCATATTATCGTTGTCTCCGTGTTATTTGATGGAATTTACATGATTGTCTTTTGTAGGATCGATGGTACAAAAATTATTTTGCAACTTCCTCCAACACTTCTTTTCAACGACCAAAATATATTGGTGCAAATTTTAGTGGCAGTTTTGGCAACACATCAACGGCAATTCAAGATTAGCAACAAACCTTTATCACTAAAAGCCTTGTCTGAAGTGCCACCAATGAGCTTAGCTAGACTTTTTTTTGTCACTCAAAGGGGCGCTATGTGCTCCAACCAGATAAGGGCAAAATTTTGTCCCAGTGATAATACACTAGAGAAATGAAAAATTTATCAAACTTTAAGGAGACATGCCCACCAATTCAGATGCTACGACATTACACTAAATCCGAAACTGATGCAAATTAAAAAGTGCATTCAGAAATGTCTTATTTCCTAAAAAACCAATGCCTCAACATCACCTCTCACCTAAGAAGATTGTGTCCATCTAACATGACCATAAGTTACCACATTTTCGTGGCCTCTACTCGTTGTCCTTGCAAGATCAGAATACTCCGCTTTCCCATCTTGGCTTTAGCCCTAGCTTGGAAACCAATGACCCGAAGTTCAACAAGGCTGTCCGGGCAGATTATTTGCTGAAAAGATTTTGGGCTGCAATTCAAGTGTAAGAAGAGCTTACCGTCGTTTTATGTAATGATAATTAATAATCGTTTAATATTATTAACTCTATTTTTGTAAAATCTTTAGCGGCAATTCTTAGCACTTAGGTCACAAATTTAAAAGCCAATAAACGCATTTAAAGATCATTCGTCGCTACAACTCGACTTGCAGTCAAAGTTTTTCCTTATTATATTATGTATATAGAGGTTCAAGTTTCCATATAAGCCGGTAGGAGCAAAACAAAAAGACTTTGCCTTAACACAAAACTTCGTGTATGGTGTTCAAGTAAATTTCTATTTCTTAAAATTTTTGAAGTAATAGTTTTAAATGTTTCGAATTTTTTAAAGTGATTAGATCAATTTAAAGGACAAACCAAAAGAAAAAAAAAGGATCTCTTTCAGAAGGACAGGTGGAATGAGACATTAACCTAATGAAATCATCAACTTGAGCAGGAGATACGTCCGCCCATGAAGATGCTACATTACCAATATTAAATATCTTAATCGACGCAATTAAGAAAGTACATGTTATTAGAACATACTTTGATCTTTAATTAACTTATTTAAGGCCTCAACGTCTTCTCTCAAGCAAGTAGATCTCTGAGTATCTGAACATATATATGTTAAGCATGATTATCTTTGAGGACCACAATAACACGTCATGGATCATGACGATTACTTCTAATTAAATGCTCAAGCTCAAGATCAAATAGCTTATGTCAAATTACTTAATCGCAATCGTAATTTGTGAGGGGCAAAGAGCAGAGTGGTCCTCGGTTGATATGTTTTTGTCTCTTTAGCAACGCGAATCTTATGAAAGCAGGTTCTCCTGCAAGAAAAACAAACCATGCGAACCGAGTGGGGCTGGTACTTGATTAAGAGAAATGAAGGAATTAAGGTAGGGAATTTTGCTCCTCCAACGGCTTTATCAGGCACAAAAGTTTGTCGTTAAAGTGTTGCTAGAAGCATCATCAATCTGCTTTGGCGACGATTTTTCATACCCTGGGTGGAACGAAATTTGCCCTATTGATAGCCTTCCCAATCTTACTCACGAGAAATCGACTCCGATAAAGTAATAATTAAGGTATAAAAAAGTTGGATTGGAGTGGTTTTACACCTCGTATGGTGACCATCTGTTTTTTGGTTTCCGTTTTTATGTTTTTGAAAATATGAAAATTGTCTTTTTAGAAAACTAAATTCAACTTGTTCGGAGAACGTTTCAGAATTACAAAAAAAGTACAATTGAGTTATGCACTTCATTAGAAATATATATATAAAAAAAAACTACTCTAGTCTTTACACTTGCTACTTCTTCAAACATCTTAAAGCCTTATGTTCAGGCCAAAAACATGCCCGTAGGAAGGATTAGCCCATCATATATAAGAAATATAAAACAAAGCCAATAGATGCAGATTGCGGAAGCACACCCATTAAAAATTGTTGTGCAACAAGTCCAGGATTAATCTTGTTGCTTCACGTGAATTTCTCTGCCTACGGTAGAATCGACTATCTGCTCAAGCCAATCCGTGTTCCACTGTACCAAAGTATCCTCTTCTCCAACTAGTGCAAAAGCATGTATATTTTTTCTATTGATTTTTTTTCTTCTGCAGAGTATTTGCAGAACCCTTCTTTTTTTTTTTCCTTCTCTTTTTACCATTAAGTCTCATGGTTAATTCCCTTTACGAGAGACTTGATGTACTCTCTTAACTTTGAGAGTTACAACCCATGAACTTCCCACATAGGGGTTAGGGAAGACCAAAGGGTCTCGAGTTAGGCTCGCCATGAGCGTAACGATTCTGACCCGAATTAGCAGCACAAATCCATCACATATTTCTAACAATCGTGAGATATAACTTAATACTTACTCTCACGTGAAACGTGAGACTATATGGTTACCAAGAACATCGAGAATTTCGATCCGAATTAAGGCAATAGAGTGAGAATAAAGAGCCTCAATCCGAGTTAAGGCATGTCGATGAGAACAGAAATAGGAAGTGAGCCTCACACTGATACCACGTTAAAGCGTCATGTTCAATCAAAAAGCATACTCAAATGAAGGATAAATCCATCATGTTCAAGAAACAGATTCACCACTTATTTCTTGAAGACGTGCAATAAATTTAACGCGGCAAGATTTGAAATGATAACCAAACAAGAAACACTGAAATGGAATGTTAGTCCCTGTGTGGAAGTAACTAATTGGAGGATCAGGTGACCAAAAAATATAAGGAAAAAAAAATGAACCTATTGGAAGTGAAATTAAATGCACCAGAACCTCGATATTTGCAATTCAATTTAGCAATTGATCCTTGGTATTTTTGCTCCCTTGAAGTGGAAAAATTGGTCTCCTCCTTTTCTTTTTATTTGTTTCACCAGATGAAATCCTTGTTAACAATACATCTACCATGCATGGCAAGACCAAATCATCCTCATGATTTGGCAGATTCACATGACTGATTTGTTGCACCTTTGATGAGAACCCATCCCATGATTCTCTCCAAATCCATCCCATGATTCTTTCCAAATTCCATGATTCTGTCCTTATTTGATTGGAAACATATCCCATGATTCTTTCTAATTATCTCTGATATCAATGTACATGAACCCCTATATACACAATGTAAATAATGAAATATACAACACTTTCAGACTCATCACTTGCATTTCTTTTATGGTATCAGAGCCTCCTGCCTAACGGCTCCTCTCACTGATCCATGGCAAACCTTGTCATTCTCTTCAATGCACCATCTGATCACCTTCCAACCAAGCTCGCCATGTGGAGAGCTCGACTCTACTCGGGTCTAATTGGTCATAACCTGCTTGGCTTCATTGATGATTCACATCCACCACCTTCCCAAATAATTGCAGAATCCTTCACCTCTGCCAAACGCATCAGCTAGGGCAGTCATATTGATACGATTCAGCCTCACATCTCCACCGTTTCCTCGTCACAAGAAGCATGGTAATGCCTGCTAGCTTGTCCTCTTTGCAAAAAAAAATAATTTCTCGTTCACGAGTAATGTCACTCAAAGAACACCTCTTTAACAGCCCAACACTCGATCCATTCCAGAATATCTCTAGCACATGAGCGCCGTTGCTGATGACCTTACACTAGTTGACTTGATGCTTACAGGAAGGATAAACCTCGATAGAAGTACGCTCTATTTTCATACCCGAGTTACACTTTTTAATAGGTTAAATAGAGGGGAAGTATCATGATCACCTGGACATGTACCTCAAACTTCTTAAGTTCTAATTTCTAAGTAAAATTAGAGGCACGTTATTTCATCTTGAGTTAACTAGTCGGTTGGACACTGACTCCGTCAAATTAAGTTTGTTTATTAGGGGTAAAACTATCCATTCACTGTTCACCTTCTTCTTTCTTCTTCTTCTTCTTTTTCACACACACACACACACAAACAAAGAGTAGCTTGATACCATCAATGTGGAGTGTGCGGCCTCTAAACTAAAGAGCTATAAACTTCAAAAATTTCAAGAACCAATTTCTGGTTGCTTGCAATTCTTGGCTCTTGTGTGCAAACAAGAATCCATCTTAAGCTTCTTGGTTGTTTTTAGGTAATTATGCCACAAACCTTCTTCGTTAACCAACTTAAAGGTTGATTTAACTCACCCAAAATTCAGTCAACATGAACATTGGATCTTTCCCCATAAAAATTGAGCTTGAACATTTGTTGAAAATTTGGTCTTTGTAGGTCATGGAGATAGAGAATGGAGAAACAAAGTCACAATGGAAGATTATGAAATAATTGAGCAGATTGGGAGGGGTTCTTTTGGTGCAGCTTTTCTTGTTCTTTATAAAACTGAAAAGAAGAAGTAAAAAATATTCTCCACCAATTATGGGTCATGTATAGATTTGGAACGTCTTGGTAGAGGATGGTCAGATTAGAGGTGGGGTGGGGGAGTTTTTGTGTGTGACGGAGAAGGAGGAGGGGGGGGGGGGAGAGGGAAATTGAGAAAGAGTAGCGTAAAGGACCGATATACCCCTGAATAACCTAACAGCGTCAAGCTTAATTTGACGGAGAGGCCTGATTGAAACGAATTTCAAAGTTTAGTAGTCACTTTGACACAAATTGGTATCCAGTGACCAAAGTTGAATTTGCCAAATAGTACAGTGGTCAACTGAATAGTTGACTCTTTATCTTCAAATTCAAGGCATATAAGGGCATTTAGGTAAAAAGGAAGATGCTATTCGCATCTAGCGGGTTCACTTCATTAATGTGGACGGCCACAGATACACCGCCAAGTTATCAAAGTTGCAGGATATAAACTAAAATTTATGAATGTGGCGAGGCTAGGATCATGAGAATAAGGTGCGGGAAGTTTGATGTAAATGTAAAAAGCTCAAGTCTTAATATGGAAAAGCTTTATAAATTACAATCTTTGGATGTCTTTCTTAGGGAAAATAGAAATCACGATCAATACTTCTAAAGATAAATGCCCAAACATAACGTGTGCAAGTAGTACATGTGGCGGTTCACCAAGCTCTTATGCATGTCCCCATATCGAAAGGCCTACGGCTATCAGAATCCGCAGTAGGCATTGATGGGGTTTTTGAACTTCTTTCCCCCTTCTCCACAATACTGAAGGAATGCCAAGTGATTGAATGGCTTGAACTGCAAAGGGTGTTGTTCATCAACTAGTTCTTTTGGTATCTGAATGATTTCCCGCATGAATGAAAATAGTCCGATGGAGTACTTAATTTCTGTTCCTCTCATAGCAACTCGGTGGAATGGAGCATATATTCTTCCATTGCTCCATGCCTACATCAGATCAAATATACATGATATCAATCCAAGTTGGAACTGACAATCATAGCCTGCCCTCTCCCTTCCTTTTAAAGAGACTTTTCTTTCTCGATACAGAGCAAATCTCAATCGAGAGACCACCTTTTCTAGGTTGTGTTTAAACAAACTGCCCTTCAACTATGTTTTGATAGATCATCCATAAACCGTCAATAGTTGGAACTCGTCCAAAACCGCGAGGGAGAACACAAAAAATGATAAAAAAAACTTATTGTCAAACTCATATCTTCGTATTCACTTGTACCTGTGAGGAAACACCCTTCAGAGATACAAAGAGGGGAAGAGTGAAGAGTTGCGTGTTCAGGGACAAAGGTACGTGCAAACAAAGAAGAATGGACCGTAAATTACAATTTTTTACTGATTCTTTGCTATTTTAAGACTAAGGTCTCTTTTAAAGGGACCGTAATTAATAAGAGAGTGTAAAATTGTAGACAAGTTTAATGTATTCATGTAGATATAGTGCTTGGTGGTCGCTCACCATAAATGGTTCCCCGGCTATGACTACATAGGTTGAAGGAGAGGGCTCAAAACCAATCCACTCGCCTTTCCTTGTTTCAATCTCCAAACCTTCAACTTGATTCGTATCGATTATGGCCAAGAAATTCTTGTCTATATGAGGTTGAAGACCAATATTGTTCAGATCGTCCACACGAGGACCTCGATATTTCAAGAACCTCATTAGATACATGGATGATTGAATGAGAGCGTCACAAGACATCTGATCTACCCCATAACTTTCAAACACCATTTTCATCACCTCGTGATCAAATTCTGATAACAACTTTGCGTACATGAGCATGGTTGCACTAGTCGAATAACAAAAGATCGAGAGAAAAATGAATCAACAACTTACAAAGCAAGAAAAAAGATACTAAAAGTTGTATTTGGATGAATTTTGTACCTAAAATTATCATGTCCACCAGCAGGCCACATGAGGTTAGTGAAATGCTGAGTTGCTTCTTGAGTAGCTCCATTTTCGATGCCAAAGTACTCAACAAGAGGCATGAAGGAAAAGTTCCCACCATAGCCAAAGCCAAGAAGATTAGAAGTGTTTTGGACTTTGATTTCCACAGGGAGATCAAATAACTCTTTAGATTGGTCAAAAATCGAGTTACGTAGCTCTAAAGAAATTTTATCGTACTTAGCTATGAAACAACCATAGTTTTCGAGTGCACTCCGAACTTCATCCGAGGTAGATCGCCAAGAGCTTGTGCCACGATTTGGGTTTGTCGCCGTGAAGTCTATAAGAGGAAGCTTGGGCAGTTCTTGAGGATCCATATGCTCATTCGCGAGATACGTACCTACTGCAAATAACCTTAAATCACTCAAAAGAGAAATATATAGAAAAGAAAAAAAACTCTGGAGCTAAATTGACTTGTCTTGGAGGCTTATGAAATGGAATCAGCTATAAAACACCAGACATAGACCTTATTGGGCAGTCTACTTTGGCTGGAAGTAAAAACTAAGTAGACTTGCTGAAAGGAACTTGTAGTTTTGTATTGGACGATGTTTGGCCTTTACCCTGGTGTGGGCAAACTTCCTCCAAACCCGTAATACAATGATGAAAGATCTTGCTAAAACTTATTACGGAGTAGTAATTTCACGGACAAAATACTGCCTCTACTTCTACACGTTAACAAAAATGCCACCACATATTTTTGGCAACAAATATTACAAAACAATTCTATTGGATTTATCAACTTGTTACGTTCTAGACTCGTGCTAAATGTTAGTGCACTCTTTTGGGAGTGAACTATATACTGTTCATATGGACAAAGGTACAACGGCATGCACAACTTTAGGGCAGGGGCGGACCTATGTTGTGGCAAGGGGGGGCTGAAGCACCCCCTCACTTCTGGAAAAAAAAAAAAAAATTGGTTTTCGAGAATCGCATCACCCCGTTCCCGAGATGCCGTTCCCCCATCCCCGATACCCCGTTCCCCGAGACCACAACTCGGCGCTCTCTCTCTCTCTCTCTCACCGGTGGACAGTGGACGTAACGACTGACGATTAGATCTGGCATATTACCGGCGACGCCACGCGACTGAACGGTCTGAACCCACCTTGTAGATCTCCGACCGGCGACCAGATCTTGAAGAAATGGCACTCCGCGCCGGCGACCAAATCTCCGAGTCTTTGTTCGGCGTCCGACCACGCGACCAGTCACCAGATCTGCTTGACGGAGTGCCACTGCTTGACGCCGTCCGACCACGCGACCAAATCTGCTTGACGAAGTGCCTCACCCAGTCACCCTGTCGGCTGCCGGCTGCCGCGAGCTGCTGCACGGACGATTGTTGGGATTTGCTGCTGGGAATTTGTCTGTTGTATGTTGCTTCATCCCAATTCGTGGTGGAGCTACATCCAGCCGTGGTGCATTTGTCTGTTGAGTGTTGTCTACTTGAGACTTGAGTGCTAAACGGAGTGGCCTACTGTTTTGGTAAATTATGGCTAATTTATTGTTATTATTTATTTTATATTTATATATCAATGCTTATGCTACAGACTTGAGTTATTTTGCATCTATATAGATGTCAATACAAATATATTTGTACATTAAAAGTATCATAAACCTAGAGTTTAATTCTAAAATTTTGAGTATCGAAACATTGGTATAGTTTAATTTAGGGCTAATTACACCTATGTCCCTGAGGTTAGGGTATAATTACAGTCAAGGATACTAAGTTTTAAAATGTAACATACTGTGACCAAAACCTTTTCAAATGTATCAGCCGTGTACATCCGTCACAGATTCGTTAAAAATTTGTACTTTTTGACTGATGTCACTCATACGTATTTTTTTAATGCCAATACTACCCTTATACCATATATATACATATACACTATATAAAGATTAAAAATCCTGATTTAAAAAATTAAGGTTTCAACCCTAATTTCCAAAATTAGGGTTTCAACCTGTTCATAACCTATTCTGGACCGCACCCCAGGGCCCGCTAAAAGGCCCCAGTGGCACGACACGTCACACGCTCGGTAGTCGAACTTGCTCAACATCACTCCTCGGTGAAAACGCTCCGATACTTAAACATCATCATCGCTCGGTCAAAGCGCTCCGCGCCGCAAGCACTCAGACAACGATCGAAGGTACACCCCTTTGGTGAGGGGGTCGGCCACTCCTTTGCTGAGGGGGTCGGCCACCCCTGTGCTGAGGGGGTCGGCCACCCCTCTGGTGAGGGGGTCGGCCACTCCTTTGCTGAGGGGGTCGGCCACCCCTTTGGTGAGGGGGTCGGCCACCCCTCTGGTGAGAAAGTCGGCCACCTTTGTCCTTGAAGGGGGGAGGGGACCTGCTCACCACCGCCATCACCCTACGCAACTCATTCAACAGCGCTCACTCATCGCTAGTAGATGCGTGACGACCATTCTCGCGGGCACAATCAACCGGAGGCTCCGACCTTCGCGACAAGGATGGGCTTACAACCCTAAGGCCATCGCTGGCACAATCACCCGACGGACTCACGGGGGGCTCCGCTCGTAGTGCTCCGACACGAGGACCCCTCGCCACGGACCCTAAGCATAGCATGTGCGCTCATGTTATCATTGATCATCGACACCGCCAGGGCAATGAACCGCGAGCCACTCCGGGACGGGAGCAGGTCTTCGGAGGGCATCGTGTCCAGCACGCCTGGCAGTTGGCTGCAGGGGCAACCCTCACCGCTGTCAGGATCTCGGCGCGTCTCTTGACGCATCCCGTGGGATTCAGTAAGGGCTTGGACTGGAGGCTGGGGCAACGGGCCACTCTGACCATGCTACCGTAGTGTGGTCAGTCTCTTCAGACAGGCAGAGGGACGCTGCAAGGGCAGGACGACACGAACACGGGGACCGGCAATTCGACGGACAATCAAGACTGCGGGACCCTATGCGGCGACGTGTCACTCCCGGAGGACGACACGTGTCAGCTGATGACACGTGTCAGCTGATGACACGCGCATATTTGTGCCTATATATAGTGAATTCTGGAGCTTATTCAAGACTTCTGCCTCATTTGACACTTTTACTTTCTCTCTCTAAAAACCTATTCTCTCTGGATTTCTAGTGAGAGAAAGACACTTGGGGCTTACGACTTCGAGCTCTCGACGTTGTACTCTTGACACGGATTGTCGACTGTTGAACCTGTTCGTCGTCACCCTGCCTGCGCGACACTGCCAGCCCTCGTGACCTGCCTGAGGAGCCTTGCTCTCAGCCCTTAAGTCATCCCTGCTGTCTCCCACTTTGCCTGCCTGGGAGCCAACTCAGACTGCATCCCTTGTGGCACCTCGACGTGGCATCGGACCCTTTTTCGGCATCAACACAACCTAATTCTCTCTCTTTCCAAATTAAAGTCTTAACCCTCATTTGCAAATTAGGTTATTTTTTAACCCTTATTTTTTCACTTTTTATTATTTTAGATCCTTTTTTTTTCTTTTACTTTCTCTATTTTTAAAATTTTAAATTTTCACTTTCCCTAAATGCAAAATCTCTTCTTCTTGACAGCAGTCATCATTAATTCCCATCCAACCACAACAGCGATGGAGTCGGCGCCACCACCACTCCCGACAGGTCTCCATCTAAGCTATTTCACCGGCGACCGATCAACCAACACCATCACCGCCGACCAGATCCACCAACCAGATCTAACCCGCGGCAAACCAAGATGAACAACCGCACTTCACGTGCAAAAACACGCCGGAAAAAATGGTTCTAGAACGGCACAAGCAAATCTGGCATTTTACAACCACCATGGCTTCGAAGTGCTATCCTTGTACTTATACGGACTATGATTACTAGAACCAAACACAATGTAGTCCATCTCTTTGGGCAACTTACCAGGAAGGCTGAACGAGAGAACGCAAAAATGGTCAAGGAGATGGAAGAAAAAACTACGTAGTCACCAAACTTTTCAGCAAAGTTCTAATGTCATCTGCAATTTAATAAAACTGCACAGTAATAAAGGAGATCTAGAAAACAAAGGTGAGAACAAACACAGTGACGTGACAAAAAGCAATTTGGGGAATGAGAGATGAATGGTTTCCATCTAAAGATTGATGGTAAGTTGCTAACTGATCTCAGAGAGAGAGAGAGAGAGAGAGAGAGAGAGAGAGAACCAATTGAACAACAAACAAAATCCAAGTTTCAAGAAATCTAAGGAATTGATGAGTAAACAACATACCCAGCAAACAAGTTGCCAAATTTCACAAAAACACTTATAATTAGATCATACACAAATTGTAGAACATAGAATCAAGATAAAAAAAATGGGAGAATGGATAAATCAGTTGTAAAAATGGCACAATCCAGATCTGCCGAGGGAGTTGGGAAGAGAGATGAGAAAGAAACTGAGAAGAGAGAAATATATGGGGTAAGCAATGGGTTGGGAAGAAAGAGGAGGAAAAAAAATAAATTAAGAGAGAAATTTACATTTAAAAGTAAATAACCTTCAAAGTCAAGGGCAATGAAGTCAATTTTTTAAAACCGTTATGTATTTTTGTATTCCGTCTGGTCAACGGATATAAATGTAATTTGCTCAAACTATTATCCTTACCTGTAATTATATCCTAACCTCAGGGACATATGTGTAATTAGCCCTTTAATTTAAGTGATTATATAGAGATTTAGTAAAGTTCTTAAATTGCGTTTAATTCAGTGATTATATAGAGATTTAAAAAAATCTCTATATAATATTATTTTACTTTAAAAAGTTTTCTTTTTTTTTTTGTGCATTCGATAGAATTTTTGCACCCCCTAAAAAAAATTTCTAGTTCCGCCCCTGTTTTATAGGGAGTCCTTTAGACTGCTTGCTATCAAGACTCCTTCATACTGCTTAAAGCTGTTCCAAGGTAGTTATTGTGACTAATATCTCCAAAGATGTTTAGCCTCACCTTGTATGAGTGAGGCCAGTTTACACACTTTTTAGCAAGATTTACGCTTTTTTGTCAACAAAAAAGTATTAGTGACACTTTTTTTAGTATTTAGTAGCAATAAAAATGTGTAAACTCAGCTATAAAAGTGTTTGAACTTTCTGTAACCCTATGTATTAGCTGTGATTGCGCGACAAAATATTGGGAAATTTCACCATCAGCATCCAACGAACAAGCCTCCAAGCGTACAAAGGATTTAATTAGTTTATCTGATATATAAACAGCATGAAGTGTGTGAAAATACCTCTGAGAAGATAGAAAGATTCAAGCTTCATAGAAGATAAAGTGAAACAGTAAAAGAATCATGGCTTCACTAACAAAGTCCAAGCTCCCCATCATAGACTTCTCTCAGGAAAAACTGAAGCCTGGTACTGGTTCTTGGTTATCCACAGCCAACGACGTCCGTAAGGCACTTGAAGAGTATGGCTGCTTTGTAGCTTTGTCCAACGAAGTCTCTCTGGAGACGCGCGACGCAATGTTCAGCGCGGCAAAGGACTTGTATGATCTCCCCATGGAATCCAAAGTCAAAAATACCTCTGATCTTCTAGGCTTTGGTTATGGCGGGGGTTTCACTACCATGCCGCTCTTTGAATACTTTGGTATCGAGAAGGCCACCACACTTGAAGGAACTCAAACTTTCACTGATCTCATGTGGCCCTCTGGGAATGATGATTTCTGGTATTTAAACTATTCTCATCTTTATAAATTGGCTATAATAGCAAAAAGCATTGATAGGACATGCTTAATTTCTGCATGAAAGTATCTTATGTGTATTGACACGTAATATAGTTTGAATTTTTTTGTTAAAACCATTTTGAAAGGAAAGAAATCCGATAGATGCGCTTGATTAAATTCCTCCATGATTGTTTGCTCAGCGAAACTGCACTCTTGTTATCAAAGAAATTAGCAGCCCTGGGAGATATGGTGCTGCAAATGGTATTCGAGAATTATGGGGTACAGAGGTACCATGACACTCAAATTGAAGCGCTGGCATACCTTATGAGATTCATAAAATATCGAGCACCCATGAATAACGAGAACAATACGGGTCTTTATCCTCATACAGACAAGGGGTTCCTGACCATCCTTGATCAAAATCAAGTTAAAGGCTTGGAGGTTGAAACAAAAGATGGCGAATGGATTACCTTCGACCCTTCGCCTTCAGCATTCGTGGTCGTCGCAGGTGACGGACTTATGGTGAGTTCATCTAGAGCTTATGACTATGATGTGGTTGATCTTAGGGCTTGATACACTTTGGTACTAAACTAGTTAATTAATTGTGTATACGTTTGTCCAATTTTTTAACATAACTAATCTCTTAAAGAAAGGATGAGTAACGTTTGCAACACTTTATTAAAAGATTGTCGCTAAAGATTACTCTCAATTAGGGGTATAAACAAGGAAAAAAGTATTTTTTGCTTTCTGTAAAAGGAACCGGAGGGAGAAATTGTTGTCTTATTAGTCCAAACTTTTCATTGTGGACTGATTTTGTCAACAGAGAAGAATTTTCGGTTAGTTGCCTGGACGAGGAAACGTAGTGACACCCTTTCCCTAATCTAGGAGTAAATATTGTTGTTATTGATTGATCAGCTTTATTTTTCCTTCACTCCAATTCGATTCATATGATTAAAAACTGTCACAATTTCTTGGCCAGGCGTGGAGCAATGGCCGCATACATTCTCCTTTCCATCAAGTCACTATGAGAGGGACCCAAGACAAATACACGATCGCGCTGTTTTCGTTCATGTCTGGGATGGTCGAAACACCAGAGGAACTGGTCGACAATCAACACCCGTTACGGTTTAAGCCTTTTAATCACTATGGGTATCTCCGGTATTGCGGAGCCGAGGGAATGAAGTACAAACATCCTATCCAGTTCTATTGTGGTGTTTGATGCATGCTGCTTGTGATGTAAAGGACCTGTTTGCAGTATCCCTCACGCACAGGACCTGTTTATGTTTTACTCTAGTGATATGCCCACTTCATATGCTGGCTTGTTGCGTTGATGGTGAGATCCACTTGTTACCATTGATTGCAAAAGCTACTCATGTTGCCCTGGACTGCAATTTCCCAGCTATATGTTGTACTCATTTGTATTTCTGTAAGAAAAATAAAGAAAGTGTAATGTACTATATATGACAAGTGACGATAAGAATGTCTAAGTCGACATTTGTCGTTAAGGATGAGTAGTATTTGTCCGTAATGCACATAATAAGTGAGGAGAGGTCTTTTGGTTATCTGTGTGTTATGTTTTAAAAACTGCCATGTTGCAACTTTCATAAGACCCATTACCTTTCTGAGCGCAAAATGGGTCAAAAGGCTTCACCTTGGGTTGGGGGGCAATGCTCTCCATTAGCTGACACGTTTTCCATATCTCCAATGATTTATAGGCGTTATATATGTACCATTTTTTAAGCATCCATCTCAGAAGCCTTAAGACAGGAGAGACCAACGAAACTATATGCTATGCTTTCTTTTTCTATTGGGACTTCATATTTTCTCAACACGCACTGCCCTTTACGTGCGACGGACATGTTAGAAAAATAGGCAGTAAATGGAGAAAAGAAAAGATAACCTGAGTCGAATGCTAAGCACTATGTCCTTAAGACAGTATTTGCCTCCTATATAATCAAATTAGAATTGCAGCAAATTTGTCTCCTAAAATAAAACATACAAAAACTCTGTTGATCACAGTAAAAACAATCAACAGACAAATTGAGAGAGAGGAGGTCCCATCTGCCCTAGTACATAGTGCACCAGTAGGCGCCTTGAATAGGTGCAAACAATTATAACAGTTAAATGACTTTGTAGGTATCATCTAATAACATAATAAACTTGGAGACCCTAAGAACATGTGCCAAGGAATTGAGACACCAAGAACATGTGCCTTTTCAATTTTAACAGAACTGAAAATTCTGCTCAAATCCAACAGTCACACACTTTCTTGTTTGGTCCAACAGTCACACACTCTCTTGTTTGGTCCAACAGTCACACACTCTCTTGTTTAGTCCAACAGTCGCACCCTTTTCAGGCTGAATTGTCGAAAAAAGTTAAGACTGGGCTGGGGCAAGGGCTCTTAGCTACGATGCGCAAGGGCAAAGTGCGCTTAACCTTTAAGCCGTCGTCGGGGGCGCGCTTATGCGGTGCACTGCACATGTGTGCATACTTTGTGTTCCTAAAATAATAAAATATGTCACATAGCCACTTAATTAAATATCATTGGCCTTTTCATTTCTTAAGTAATGTGAGAACCCACATTTATGACCCTTTCAAACCTTATAAAATGCCGAATTTTGAGACATTATATCTCTTTCAGCAATCAATGAAATTAAATATTTGTTTTGGACATTAAACCTTGTAATCCAAAGCTTGAACGTCTAGGTTCCGATTATTGAAAAATCTCCAACACTCGTATGTGACAAATTTGCAAAGCTTTAAGAACAACAATATGTATGGTACACGCTAGCGATATCTAGTACGTGATGACATCTAACTTTTAGTCTACAAACAACGTTAGAATGAACTATTCTTTATTTGTCGGCAAGCTGGAACGTTGGGGTACAGAAGATTATTCTCGTTGTTAGGCTTGTAGTAAAGTTCGCTACCTGAATAAACTTGCGGCTTTCTGCATATACTCTCGTGTTTCTGCGAAGTCCGCAAAGTATTATAAATCAAAGTGAGGCTAAGTGCCCGCTGAATAATATTGCATAAGATAAGCCTGTGGACCGGATGATATAACAACGGTGCTCTAATTAAAACAAGCTAGACTTGCCCTTACAGCAGTATACATAGTGAAATTTACTTCAATTACAGCATCCGCATTTTATTGTTGCTATTCACGAAACTTATTACATACTGCAGTCTTGTAATTCATGAAATGTAGGAGGGCAAGAGAGGTGTCAAACTCCACAGTAAGACTTAATAGCGCACTTTGACCTCTTTCCTTCATCCGTGTAGTAGAAGTCAATGAACTTGTAGTGATCAAATGCCTCGTACTGGAGTGGGCGCTCAGCATCGGCTAGTTCTTCTGGTATTTGTATCGTGAGATCCCTGATGAATGTAAATAGTCCGAGCGAGTATCTTTCTTCTTCCCCACACATGATCACCCTGTGACTAGGAGGTTCAATTCTTCCATTTGTCCAGGCCTAATACATGCAACAGCTAAACACTCATTTTCGCATATCTTACAAGTTGTAGAATTTGAAGGAGAAAAATGATTTAGAACATAGCATCACTTTTAGTAATTTACCATGCAAGCATCGCCTGCCATGACTACGAACGACGACGAAGGTGAAGGATCAACAAGAATCCACTCGCCGTCCTTTGTTTTGATCTCTAGACCCTTAACTTGACGTTGATGAAGAATAGACATGAAGCTCTTGTCCGTATGAGGGACAATGCCCAATTTCTTCTCGTCTGGTTGAGGCCCTCGATACTTTATAAGCCGAAGAAGATAGGAAGTCGACCCGAGGAGCAAGTCGTAGTATTTCTCGACACCGTAGCTTTGAGATACCATTCTCATCACTAGCTGATCTAGCTCGGCTAAAACCTTAGAGAACAAGAGTGTAGTTTCGCTGATCATCACAAGAACAAATTAAAAAAATCTCAATATTGTAAAGGAGCTACCTCAACAAATATGAGGTAATTAAGCACATATAAGGTTTTTCCTTGTTTAATTATTGCTATCCTCAGATGGGTTTGATTAATTAAGGATGTTTCCATAATTTCTAAAAGTACAAGTTGATCCATGAGGAAAGAGAGCCACAATAACGTAGGTTAATCTCACTTTTTTTTAATGACAAACATTTAGCGTCTCAAATTTGTATGACCATATATAGGGCCACCTTAAAAGTCCTCCATCATTATCATTGTTCTCTGTACTTCCGTGAGTAATTGACTTGTTGGCTAATGGTCCGTGTGCAGTACTACAAAGAAATTGGATGAAGGGAAGGCGGAGGAGAGTAGGCAAACATACCAGAAACTTTCATTTCCAGAGGGCCACATAAGATTTGTAAAAGTTTGAGCTCCTTCAAGAGTGGTTGCATTTTCAATACCCAAGCCTTCGTACAGAGGAATAACAGGCTCTTGTCCAACATAGCCATGGGAGGGTGTGGTTGAAGTGTTGAGGACTTTAGTTTCGGTGGGAAGATCTAAGAGCTCTTTGGAGGCACTAAAGATTGCATTGTGGAGCTCCAGCGAAACTTTGTCATACACTGCTATGAAGCAACCATAGTCTTCGAGCGCACGCACGACATCTGTGCGTGTTAATGACCAAGAATTCGTACCAGGGTTCAAGTTTTCCATAGAGAATTCTATGACAGGAAGATTGGACCGTGTTGAGGAAGCCATGAAAGAAGTTCAGGTTTCTTCTCTAATCTGTGTCTGGTATGAAGACTGGAAGACGAGACAAGTTTGTACATATACTTGCTAGGATTGCTCATGATTACTAATTAAACTACTAGTTCCGATCCCATACATTGCACCATATATTATATCAATAATATAATAGATCAATTTAACTCAATTTAATTGCTAGGATCGCTCATGATTACTAATTTAACTCAATTTGATAAGAAAAAACTTTGGCTCATACTCGGGTTTTGAAATCTTCCTTCAACCCCATGTATAGAGACAATTAATAGTAACTAAATGTTTCAAGTTACTTTTCTTCTAACACTTTTAATAACAATTATTAGCAACACTTTTTTAGCGTCACTAGATAAAAGTCACTAGAAACATTTAGAGACAATTGATTGTCGCTATATAAGGGTTAGGAGGAAGATTCCTCCAACATGGGTAGCAGCCAATTTTTTTCCATTTGATAATAGCTGCAAATTGCAAACTTGAAAAGAAGATATTACTATATCCGTATACAAAAGTGCCTTTTTATGATAGACCAAGACAAATTTAGGAGGAGGAAGTAATTAAACTTCGTTGCCAGCACCTAGATAGTAAGAGCAAGTAAATAATTAATGTAAGCAATTTTATACATGATTAACACGACATGATTTGCCAGAAAAGAGTAAATTTGTTAAGAAGTACTATGATACCATCTAACGGAGAAAAAAACTAAAGTTAAAACCATGTCAACAGATATAAAAGTAGGGTATTATGTTTTTCACCGTTGAAAAGTATTCGCAGTTGATTTAATATATATTCTTATGTCGGATAGAGTCTTGGATTCCATAAATTATGTAATACAACGTACAATTATACCCCTATAGAATTGTAAACTCAACTCTAAGGTCACATTCATTCTATTTTTATTTTCCTGTCACATTCTAGGGATTTCCTGAACATATCTGTCGATTATTTTTTTGTTATTTGGTCCCTCACATCTTTAAGTTGATGGATTTAGTTATAGATAAATAATGGGTCGTTATCTAGTTATCGCTACACTAATGCAATAATTTGATGCCTTATGCCAAAGTACAGGGATAATCTTGTGTGCCTGTTTGTCACTTGTGCTTCTCCTTTTTCGTATATAAAAATTATCAGTACTTCTATATTCTTACTAATTTTTATGCTTCCCTTCTAAGCACAATTATTTCGATTTAGTTTATCTTTTCACTATTTGATTTTTCAGAAGAGTTGGCCCGGTGGTCGAAGAGGTTTGCTCCGTTCATTGACTGTCTGAGTTCAAACCACCTTAGTCCAGCAATCAGGTATATTTATTTTTCAAAGTGTACCATGTTATGTGAGGGTACGCCCTAAAGATCGCCGGGAAAATGGACATGTGCTATCACCATCCAAAAAATAAAAATACAATTCCATACTTCTATCCGATAAAGATTCGACTAAGACCCCCCTATAACATGACGAAGATAAAATTTGAAAAAAAAAAGAGGAGAAATTTTTGGGTGCAATGAGTGTTGTAGCCTACAACCCTGCGTTTAGGAAAAGTTAATGGTAACTAAATACGGTTTAGTAACAAAATCTAAAGAAGTTAGCTGTTAACATTTGTTGCTTAGAGCATTTACAAAATTATAACTCACTTTATATAGTAACGATTGTATGTTGCTAATGTTGGGGTGGGGGGTAAGGGTTGTGGTCGTCCCTTGATTGCTACAATCGCAGTTGTACGATTTATTTTCTCAACAATATTGAAGTACAGAGTCCTCCATCAATTGAATTTTTCGTCTTTGACTTTTTGTGAATTCTGACCATAATTATGAGAGCAGGATAGATTAAGTACATATAAACACTAAATTTACTCATTGTTTTAATCATAGCTTCACTTTCCGACTATACTTTACTCATTGTTTTAATCATAGCTTCACTTTCCGACTATACTTATCTAATCTATTATTTCTATTTGAGTTCAATTTAATGTCTACATATAAGAGTATTTAGTTTAGGATCTTGTAAAAAGTTATAAGGAACAATCCAATGAAAGGGATGGAGTAACAAAAGGCAAACCCGCCTTAATTTGCTCCTTGTTGTGTCACACTAAATGATATCTTGCTCCTCTGAATTATTGTTTGTTAAAAACGACTCTTCGGGCCCAAGCTATTCTCCGGCCATAGCCTACGTCCGATTATGGTCCCAAACCTCCCCTAGCCCTATAAAGAAAGGCATTTAGTACAAGGGTGCAGTGGTGGGCAAGAAAAAAATTGCCATATACATAGGTACGTCCATCATATCTCTCCAAAACACGTTAGTGATTGCAACTTTTGGTAGTGTGAAAGTTTATCAACATTTTTTTGGGAAGTCAACATCCTGACAAGGATTATTCTGTCCTAAATTGAAAAAAAAATCATATTAATACCGTTTGCGCTAGTTGTCTGCTAAACACGGGTCTGTGTTTTGCTCATTCTGTTGTAAGAAAAAAAAAATTAAAACGTTAACTTTACATATTTTTCTCTCTGTTTTTTTTTTTTTTTAATTCCTTCTTTCCCGGTATTTAAAACCAGTTTGAATTATTGAGTTTGGACTTTGATGTAAGTAGAAGAGAAAACATGATTAAAACTGATTTTCGTCTAATTTTGTATGTCGGGCTAGTTGTTTGCGGAAGACGGGCAAGTATTTTGCTCATTTTGTTGTAAGAAAAAGAAAAAAAAAGAACGTTAAATTTACATATTGTTTTCTTTTTTTTATTCCTTCGTGGCCGCCATTTATAACCAGTTTGGAATGATTGAGTTTGGACTTTATAACCGCTATTTATTCCTTCTTATACATTATAGAGAAATGGGGACTAAAATGATCGATGCAGTCTCAAATGCCGCAAAACGCTTTGACAGTATTCTCGGCTTGGTGACCCTCCTCGGTGTGATAATACTTAAGTAATTCAACTTGATCAAATGGCTTATACCGTAACGGGTGTTCATCGTCAACCAGCTCCTCTGGTGCTTGGATCAACTTGCTTACGAATGAAAAAAGAGCCATGGAGTATCTGGTTTGTTCCCCGGTCATGATGACTCGATGATGAGGAGAACACACTCTATCATTTGTCCATCCCTGTGGAAATATAAGTGCGTACCTCTATTAACTTCAAAGAAAGAAGTGTCGTTTAAATGAAACCAAAGTAACCTAAAAGAAAAGATGGAATTTACCTATTGACCTTTCTTTTAAAAGGGGGTTTCCCTCTCGGTAACAACCACGTAAGGAAAAACGAACAGTTAAGCATTTAGTGTAGAAGTTTGGTTTAGCTTCTTGTTTAAGTAAAGCCAAATTTTCATGAGTCCAAGCCTTGACTTGGTGGACATATCCAACTGCACGAAAATGCTTACTGGCAACATTATTGTTTTCCAAAAAATTAGTGCCACTGAAAGTACTATTAGTTAATCAAATGTTTAGCTAATAAAATACCATATATTTCGGTGATACTTCTGATGAGAATATGGCTCAACGCGAGTGGCTTTGGTGCCAAGTTTTTCGATTCAGTAACACCTTGTTTTACATCTCTTTTCCTTTTTGGTTAATCGGTAGGAGGAGGCGGAGAAAGGGCAATCTTTATGACTTTGGTGAGACTCAGACCCTGCGTTAACAGGCTGCAGAGGCGCTTTTCTAATTAGTGGAGCTAACTCACTGTTCCGTTCTTTTACATCTAGCAACACATCAAAAGTAAAACCCCAAAAAAATGAACATCTGCTTTAAAAAGTTCGTTAAACGGACATATCGTGGAATGAGGGTATATATGACGTACCATGCAAGCATCACCTGCCATAACAACGAAGGATGAAGGTGGAAACTCAACGGCAATCCACTGGCCATCCTTAGTCTTGACATGCAAACCATCAACTTCATTTTGATGGAGTATGGTAAAGAAGCTCTTGTCAGTATGGGGTGGAATAGCTACATTATCCTCGTTCGCTTTTGGTCCTCTGTGTTTCAACAGTCTAAGAAGGTAAGTGGTTGATTCGATGTGAGAATCATAATATTTCTGTATGTCATAGCTTTCAAATAGCATTCTTGTCACAATGTGATCCAATCTCGATACGATCTTTGCAAATGAGTGTGCACTTTCACTGTGAGAGAGAGAGAGAGGAAGAGTGAGAGAGAGACGTGGTAAGGAAAAACTTCGTTACAACGGTGATAAAAATAACAAGATACAACTAAAAGACGAGGTGAGATGATTACACAAACATGACCGTCCCATGCTGGGGAATTCGACTTGTTTGATGAAGATATACCCCGAAGTAAGATTGATGAGGGGCTCCCAGTTCACTATGTTTCGTCTCAATTTTATATTATTTGCTAAGATGCGGACCCGAGTTATTTACTATTCACAACGTCTTAACCTCTTAATAGGCGATATATTCCACCTCAGCAAATGGGAGTTAAGTGATGTCGATCTTCTCATTATTAATTGAATTTGATTGCATAATGAGGGGATGTGTTGAAAATATAATCTCGCACAATGATTTGGGCTTCAATAAAGAACGTTCTTAATATTGTCGTCAACAATTAACAATTATCATATAAAGTGGTTTTAAGCTAAAGTAACTTGAATACCTTCTTCGAAGGATTTTGGGTTCAACTTAGTCCAAAAAAAAAAAAAAAACAGATAAAAAAAAGCCTTGTATATATAAAGTTGATTTATACTTACCAAAATCTATCATTTCCATGTGGCCAAACGAGATTGGTGAAACTTTGAGCACTCTCAGGATTTGTCGAATTATCCATGCCTATGCCTTCGGTGAGAGGACGAGAAGGGCTCTGACCAAAATAACCGTGGTAGGGTTTGTCGCTAATAACCAAGGCTTTGGTCTCTCTGGGGAGATCGAACACCTCCTCGGCTGCAAGCATGATTGCCTCGTGAAGCTCTGCAGAAACTTCATGATACAGTGCAACAAAAAAGCCATGCTCTTCTAGGGCCCGCCGGACGCCGTTCCGTGCCCTGCACCAAGAAGTTGTGCCAGGCTCCATGTCTTGCATGGCAAAATCTACAACATGAGGCCTTGACATCATAATAAGTTTCAACTGACTCGAAGTTAATGACCTAAAAGCAGGTAGAAATCTGCTGTGTAATTAAAAAGACTTTGTAGGTGAGTTTCGGCGGCGACAAAATCAACGGTATCTGGAAATAAGAACAGAGGCATTGACGTGCACAACAAGAAGAAATATTGTCCTTTATGGTTTTTTGTTAATTTTGTGGTTTGGAAGTTTTGTGAAGGGGTAAAAGACAGGAGATTTGGATTTGGTGTACTGCGCTATGGCGTCAACCTGTTTCCGGCTCTAGCAGTGGTGAATCATCCATCGTGGATCTAGCCTCTAGGAGGTAAGCTCTGTGGATGGTGGAGAACAAGGCACTCTTCTAAGGCTTATGAATAGAACCATTGTTCCAAACGTAGCAGGTTAGTATTGGTTGGACTGGTTAAAATTTCCTAGCTGGTAGAGTTACAGGCATCTCAATCTCTTTGATTTTAGATGCTGGGCCCTTACTTACAAACCATCCAAAAAGGTAAAAGAAAATATAATTGTATTATTGGTTGAGTACGATGGAACGTTTATATAGGCAAAAAATACGCTTTTGGCCTAAAAGAAATAGAAAAGATAAGTCTTACAGGAATTAGGAGAGTTATAAGATATTCAAGACCTAGTATAATAGGAAATAGAAAACTCAAATATAAAATTTTATCTAACATCCCCCTTGAACTCAAGGTGGGCCGGTAGAAGAACAAGCTTGAGTCCGGGCGAGTTACGTACACGGAGACTAAGGAAAATGAGGTCCCAAGGCGAGGGCCGACGACCATGAAGATATAACTCGAAGTGAGGTCTGGTGACCACAAAAAAAGAACGACATGAGAAAAGAAATACGAGACGAAGTCCGTTAATATCAACTATGAAATGATTATCTTATAAGAAACAAAAAAAGAGAGAGCTATAGAATATTTTAGACCTAGTATAATAAGAAATAGAAAACTAACGGCACAAAGGTCGACAAATATTTTCTTTTCCTGTATTCATAACATTCATTGAACAACAAGTGCGACGCTTAATTAAATATCATCAACTATATTTATGGACCATTATTTGCGGCTATACAGAGCTGTAACTTCTTGCTATCACTTGAGTTGCAGCCTAATCTTTTTCATTTTCACTGCACCTTTTCCTTTTGCTTTTCAGGGTCAGCGAATGGGCTTCAGGTCAAGAGACAGCCCCCAAAAGAACACAATAAAGATAGCTACAATCAAACTCAAAAAACTCGACCACAAAATTAATCTTTCACTTAATCTAGGCACACAACCTGGTACACCACACTACATGGTATTAATGAACACCATACTGAATATCATTAATGAACAGGCATTGAGAAACTTACATATCAGGCAAAGCAGTATGATCCAGCCTTTGCCAATTATATAAAACATGTACAAGCATACATCAAAAGTACATGTGCACGAATGTATTAGCAACAAACTTAACCTAAACACAGTCCCTTTATTAGGAGCACAGCCGAGATTTCGATTCAGACACCACAGAAGTCTTTGAGAATATCTTGTGATCTCCGGCCATTATCTGTGTCATAGAACTTCAGTAAATCAACATGCACAAATGGCTTGAACTGCAACACGTGTTCCTCGTCGACAAACTCTTCAGGAACTTGCACCATTTTGCTGAGGAACGAAAACAATGCAATTGTGTACCGTGTTTCTTTCCCGCTCATGTCCATGGTGACTCGATGGTTTGGAGAGAGTACTCTACCATTACTCCATGCCTAGGCCAAGCAAAGCACCCATTTATTTAAATCTAATTAGGGACAGATTTCACAGTTATAGGGTCTATCGTTTGGGAGAAAAGATGATTTTATATACAATAGTGAATAGTTACCTTGCATGCATCACCCGCCATGACAACAAAGGATGAAGGCGGAAAGTCAACAGCAATCCACTCTCCATCTCTAGTTCTTATTTCTAAACCAGAAACTTGATTTTGATAAAGTATGGTCAAGAAGCTTTTGTCAGTATGAGATGGAAAAGCCATAGTAGTCTCATTCACCTCAGGTGCTCTGTATTTCAGAAACCTAAGGAGATAGGTTGTCGCATCGGTGTGCGAGTCACTGTACTTCTGTACGCCGTAGCTCTCAAATAGCATTCTTATCACCATCTGATCTAGTTCTGCCACCGTCTTTGAGAACGAGACTGAACTTTCACTAACCATGAAGGAGAAAGGAATTCAAGTTAAAGATGTGCAGGAATAGATACAGGATTTAGCACTTACGGACTCAGTGAGTAGATAAGCTATTTGTGGCTAGGTTGCAAAGAGAAAAAAATGCGGGAGCAAGAAAACAAAAAAATGTCACTAAAAGTATTATACGCTTTTCTAATGACAAGTACTGAGAATTTACATGGCAGCACTTTGTTGCTAAAAGTGATGCAAAAATTCTTTCCCTGTAAAACTGTTTTAGATCAATTTATTTGAAAGACAAACTACCCTTCAAATATGAAACAAACTACCCTTCAAATATGAAAGGGGACATAGACGGTGTTTTTGCCCTTTTTTGTTCTCCCAACATAGGCTCCCGGTGATGTTTTAGAAATATTTACCTGAAAGATTTGTTTCCATCAGGCCACATGAGCTTAACGAAGCTTTGAGCGCCCTCTGGTGTCGTTGAGTAGTCTATGCCTAAACCTTCATGGAGAGGAACAAAGGCTATTTGCCCGACGTACCCATGGTAAGGCTTTTCGTTGATGTTCTGGATTTTGGTTTCAGTGGGGAGATCGAACAATTCATCGGCTGCACGAAAGATTGATTTTTGAAGCTCCGAAGAAACTTTATCATACAGTGCTATGAAACAACCGTGATCTTCGAGGGCATGCTTGATGTCGTTGCATGCCGAGGACCAAGAAGTTGTTCCAGGCTTCAAGTTTTCTTTGGTGAAGTCTACAACAAGAAGCTTGGGCAGTGTTAGGGAACCCATGTTTAGATTGTGAATTACAATCTTAACTTGCAGTCTCTTTATAGGATTCTTTTTAAGGCACAATTGACATGAAAATATAAGGCTAGTATATTGTTGGACGATGATAAACTTTTTACATAAAGTCCCATCACTTCATGAGCGTGTCTTCATTAGAGAGAATTTTTTTTTTTTAGGGCATCACGAGCCACATCAAAGTTACCAATTTTAACCCTACAAGGTCAAAATCGTCACTAAATATTATTAGTGGCACTTCTATTGATATGCACATAAACGTTCTCTGTAACACTTGGCTTGTAGTTAAGGTTTCAGAATATCTTTAGTGTCAATTGTCACTTTTAGTGGTCAGTATGAATACCACCAAATAACCAAATATTCTTACTTCCTAATAATTATTATAAGAATAAATCCAAGGTTTAGTGATTTGACACTCTATAAACTTGTGGCTTGGATTTTCATGAAATGTTATATTCCTGACCTACCCCATCAATATATGATCAATTCAGAGAACTCAGACGCGAATTAGATATAAATATGGTGCTTTTGTAAACGTATAAAATTAAAATATCACTCATTGGGGTCTCAGTCCCATATATTACATTAATTACATGTCATATATATACATGTAATCCGTTCAAATTTTACGAAGACAGAATCGGGTAATTGATGGTTTCAAATCTAATAATAACGATGGCTTGACATATGGCCAAAGAAAATGGGGATTCAGCGTTGGGCAACTCACAAATTTTCTTTTCTATGGAGACATAAATTAAACAAACAAAATCTGAATATTAGGTGTGTGAGTACATTGTTTTATTTGTTTAATGGCTCCGAGCCTAAAAAATCATACCGAAAGATCAAAACCAACCTGTCTGTAAATGCTTGGCCGCCATGTAACATGGGCTAACTATTGACACAGTTATTAGTCCGCTACTTCTTTCAACACTAAATCCCCATTTTCTTTGTCAAAGCAGATACAACCTTTGTTAGAACGATGTTCCTTTAGCCATATTTAATTGGAAATAATACATATGACTATTCTACCATAATATTACAATCTATTTGCAGGACCAAAAAAAGGGTTAACTTCCTATCAAACCCACTTTTCGGCGGCATAAAGCTGCAACCAAAGCTTTTGCAGTGACAATTCTGTAATTAAGCCCTTGTCCGCAATTATAAGATTTGCCTTGTTTTCTACTGAGTGACAATGCTTGCAAAAGTAGAAGTTTTTGTGATGAACCTGTGGCAATGCTTGTCCTAGCAATTTTTACGCGGAAAAAATTTGGTTGTTATACCGGTTGGAGGAATCTTCCTCATACCCTTTATATAGCGACAATCAATAATTTCTAGATATTTCTAGAGATTTTTATTTAGTGACGCTAAAAAAGTATTACTAATAATTATCGCTGAAAGTGTTAGAAAAAAAAGTTACAAGAAACATTTTGCGACTATGTCACTATATATGTGGTTGGAGGAATATTCATATTACCCAAGTAGGAGCCAAAGTTTATTTACTAATGATACTCGAAAAAACTTACAAAGTGTGGAGTACAATGAAACAGCACGGAAATAAAATCCCAAACTCTTTTTTACAACACAAGTTAACATACTGTTGGCATATACAAAGACAACTTATAGTGTGGGGTGTGTGTGTGTGGGTGTGTAGATATATATAATTCGAAGTTGAGAGAATGTGTCAGGTCATCGCTTACTTGGATACTCTTTTAACTCGTCATGTGTGTTGCGTGGTGGGCACAATATAAGTGAAATGTATCTTTGCAGCGGAAATACTTTAGAGTATTATGGTAGAAGAGGAGGATGTAGAGAGGAGAAACACTCTTGGATAATTTTTCTCTTACTCAATCAACACATCTATTTCATAAAACTCACTCACTCACTCTTTCACTACAATACTCTTTCACACTTCACTTTTCCACACATAAAATAACTAGGTGACACACATTTTTATACTAAAACATTAAAGACTCTTTTAATATCCTAAACATAACTTCCCAAACCTTTTCCTTTTCATCTCCCTAATTAATCACTCCATAGGTTATGATTAACTCCTCTAACCTTTCACTTTTCAGCTTCTCTTCATTTATTCATGTCGTTATTCTTCCTCATCAATTGTCATAACTACGTGAATCAAGATTAACTCCCACCATGGAGTTTCATATTTTGACTTTTTGAAATATTTTGAATTTATTTACCTTTATACTAATGATTTGACTTCCTTTTTTCTCTCTCCCTCTCTTTTATTCATTTGTCATTTGAAATTCAATCATTATATAAATTTTACATTTCTCTCTCTTCTATGTTAACATGTCACACTTAAAAATATTTTATTTATATCTTTACAGTTCCATTAATATCTAAATTTTGCCAAAAGTAATTCTCTATACATTTGTTTTAATATTAAATCTTTATGTTGTTTAGAGAAATCCAATAATCTTCATTAGTTTTTCGCTTTAACTACCATAATCTTCTTCCTTTTTTTCATTACAAGTTTACATATATAGTTTACTCTCCCAATTTATTTTCAATCATTTATTATACATCTTTACTCTTTTTTGTTGTTGCCTTGAGTAATACAAACCCCAACACACGAGTTATTATTATTAGTATTATCACTATAATTACTACTCCCTCCATCCCAAATAAATTGATAACTTTTTTTTGCACGCAGGTTAAGGATTTAGATTATATATTGTGTGTTTCTCATTCACTTTTTAGAAAGAGAGGAAAAAAAGTGGGATAGGAGTAGAAAATGAGTTAGTGAAGTGTTAATTAAATGGGGAGAGAGAGATAGAATAAAAAAGTGGAGCAGGAAAGAGAAAATGAGTTTGTAGAGAGTTAAATGTGGAAAGATCATTGAATAAAAAAGTGTAAAAAATGCTAAATAGGTAAAAAAAAAAAATACATACAAAATCTTTATTAATTTGAAAATGGGCAATTTTTGTGAGGCATCCTAAAAAAAAGATCAAATTATGTAGGACAGAAGGAGTATTAGTTAGGAGAGACTAATTTTGTAACTTTAGATTCTCTTTTTCATCCTCATTTGGTAGGAAAACTCACATAAAAAGGTGAAATTTAACTTTTTAATTATTTTTTTTTGTCACTATCAATTTTCTAATTGTTACTAGAGTTACAAGTACATGATCTCGCAATAAGTTTTTTGATAGTTGTTGCTCATATGTGCAACGCGCAAGATCAAAACTAGTAAGGGATTGGACACCGGTGTACATTCAAAAGTCTGAGATATAAATCAGATGTCATTCTATTTATTGCTGATTTAATTGGTTTCTATTTGCATGATGATAATTATGGCAGATGGCTACTAATGGCAAGTGGCGGTTATAGCAGTTAAAAAACACAGAACATGCGTGAGGTCAAGCTTGACCTCACGCATGTTGATAGAAGAGAAACAATTGATAGCGGTTACAAATAACGTCAAGCGGTTTTCAGTAAGTTATTATTAAGAAAAGGATAAATTGTAAATATTTAACATTCTAAACAAATCATTGACTTGAATTTAAGTTATTCTCTTCAAATACGCTGGGCGAATTCAATTTCCTTATGTTTTAATCATAGTGATTTAGTTTACATCGACTTCAGAGAGAAGCAAAAAAAAAAATTACATATTGATTTTTGCTTTCAAGCACAAACACGTACTTGTAAGGAAACCTACACACAGCTGATACACAATTACACCAAGAGCCCAAACTGTAAAAGGATACTACAAACAAAGCCATCCGTAAAGGGTTTATTTACGTACAAACATTACACGATCATTCCGCATATCAGAAAACCATTCAAATGTCTCAAACACCACAATATGTTCTTATAGCACATTCGAGCCTCCGGTTCTCCTCTTTATTGTAGAACTCCAGAAAGTTGAGATGGTCAAATGGCTTGAATTGTAACGGGTGCCTCTCATCGATTAGCTCTTCTGGCACTTGTACTATCTCTCTCATGAATGAAAACTGTGCAGTGGAGTATCTTGCTTCGTTCCCATTGATAATGACTCGATGATGAGGAGAATGTAACCTGCCATTGCTCCATGCCTATCCCAAGCACAAGCATGTTTTAGATTCGAAAAATAGTACCAAAAACCAAATGGTATACTTTGACAAAATTTATCCTAACCACTCTATCCTACATGACATATTTCAGTTTAGAAACGCACCATTGCTGCCTCGCCAGCCATGACTATGAATGATGAAGGCAAGAGCTCAACCCCAAACCACTCACCATCTTTTGCTTTGATCTTCAAACCATCAACTTGATTTTGATGTAGTATGGTCACGAAGTCCTTGTCCGTATGAGAGACAAAGCCCAAGTTAGTCTCCCCCTCTTTGGGTCCTCTGTATTTCATGACTCGACTAAGGTATGTGGCTGATTTAGTATGAGATTCGTAGTACTTCTGTACGCCATAGCTCTCGAAAACCATTTTTACCACCTTTTGCTCCAATTCAACTGCTAACTTTGCATAGGAGAGAAGAGTCTCACTAACCATGACACACACGAAAGAAAGAGTAATCAACATTAATAACAACGAAGCAGAACAAATTTAAAACGTTATTTAAAGGCAAATCAATCAAATACTAATATAAGTAATACCTGAAACTCTCATTTCCACTGGGCCACATCACCTTTGTGAAATTTTGAATCCCTTCAGGTGTATTTGAATCATCTATGCCCATGCTTTCATAGAGAGGAATAAATGGGATTTGGCCTACATAGCCATACAAAGGTTTCTTGGACTTGTTTTGAACTTTGGTTTCAGTCGGGAGATCAAACAACTCCTCCAGCGCGTGGAAAACTGCATTGTGAAGGTCGACGGAAACTTTATCATATACTGCAGTGAAACAACCGTATTCTTCAAGGGCACGCGTTACGTTTTTGCATATTGTTAACCAAGAATCTGAAGTAGATTTCAGATTTTCCTCGGTGAGGTCAATAACAGGAAGTTTGTGCTGGGTTAGGGAGCCCATCTGAATATTATTTCTCTCTCTCCTTAGGCTCTTGAGGGGATGGTGTGAGCTACATCAATTGTTCTTGGTTCTTATAATAGATCTTGGTGCATTATGTCAAGGCAATAATGTTGGCATGAAAAATTAGGATAAAATAATGGACTGCTTTGGAAGCTTGTTTAACAAGAAGTGTGTTTACATTCTTTTGGTAGCTCGTGCAACTAAATGTATTACCAAACGTATCAAGTCTGATTTCATTTCAAGTCTTAGTCTGTATGTATCATCTATAGACCTTCATAGTGAGTGTGTAATTGATGTTTAGTCAGATTTGTTGAGATACGATCTTATATCAAGAAAATATAACTAATAAATTAGTGTATAAGTTTTGTGGGTCTTTCTCTTTATCCCCAAAAAACTTGTCGGTCCAGCTGGCAAGCACCTCACCAACACTCGTTGCCTCCCGCTTAGTGTGTTGCTCACTAGTCTCTGCCACTCCACGTACACACTCACAATAGGCAAAGTTGGTTTACTCAAGGGACGAGCGAGTATGACCTAATATACCAATTTCAATTCCTAAATGGCAAAGGCCTCATGGAGGAATGAACTACCCTAATGATACTACGTAGATTCATATTTTCTATTTAACTATTTAGAGCCACACGGACACACATAAAAATTTAGTCTATAAAAAAAGGGCAAATTACACTTATGTCCCTGAGGTTAGGGTGTAATTACGGTCAAGGACACTGAGTTTCAAAATGTAACATTCGTGACCAAAAAATCATAATTTTGTAACACTTGTGTCCATCCGTTAGGGTTCCGTCTAAAAAGTGTATTTTTTATATGATGTCATCGTTATGTATTTTCAAAATGGCAATACTGCTCTTTATTGCATTAGGATTTCAAAATCCTAATTTGAAAATTAGGGTTCCAAAACCCTAATTCATAGTGAATCTGAAATTGAATTTCATTCCTTCACTATTGTCCAAATATCAATTCAATTCCATCACTATTGTCCAAGTATCAATTCAATTCCATCACTGAAGTCCAAGTATCAATTCAATTTCATCACCAAAGACCACTCAATAAATTAATGGAATTGCACTTGTCCTTGGACCACCACCCCATCGTCGCTGCCCCTACCGTCCCCACCAACCCATCACCGCTGCCCCTACCGTCCCCACCAACCTGCTGCCGCCCCTACAGTCCCCCCCAACCTGCCGTCGTTGCCCCTACCCCCTCATCCCTACCCCGTCGCTCACCATCCCCCTGCCCCCATCCTCCCCCGCGCCGTCGCCATCCCCAGTTGCCTCCGCCCATCCCCTCGTCAACCCATTTCACACCTCCCCCTACCACCGCAGCCCCCATCGTGGCCCAACCAATCAGATCCATCCGTCACCAACCAGATCGATCTAACTCGCGGCTGACCATACACCTGCAAACACGCACGCCGAAAAAAATGGTCTGCTGGCGGTGGGTCCTTAGATCCGGAGCATTTTGCAGGGGGGTGGTGAGCGACGGGGTCCTTAAAATGGTTTGCCGGCGGTGGGTCCTTAGATCCGGCTGCCTGCCGGCGTGAGGAGAGGGGAGGGGGCTCCCGGCGTGGGAAAGAGAAGTGTATAGAGAGAATTTAAGGGAGAAATGGGGTTGGGGGTGGTGTGGGAAAGGGGGGAGGGGTGTTGGGGGGTGGGGGAAAGGTTGAAGTAATGGCATTAAAAAAATTAGGGTTTTCAACTAAGGGGTAATAATGTCTTTTCACGAAAACCGTTAGGATTTTTAAGATTTCGTTTGGTCAATGGACATAAGTGTAATTTGTCCAAACTATTATCCTTACCTGTAATTGTACCCTAACCTCGAGGACATAGGTGTAATTTGTCCATAAAAAATCATGCATACAGACCTCCAGCAGAAGAAGAGAGGGTAAATCATTTCAAGAGGTGGACAAACCCTAAACCTTAAATAGTAAACTCTAAACATTAAACCCTAAACACACCTGAGGTATGCTGACAATTTGCGAGCTACTTTTTAAAACAAATACTAGTCAATTGATTTCCTGTTAAAATCAAGTTGTAGAGTAGTCTGATGAGAAGCGTCTAATCAAGGAATTTATTATGTTTTTTAAAGGATTTTTTATATTATTCTATGAAACTTACGCATCACAACTTATTTTTATAGAAAAGAGTAAGTCATTTCAAAAGGTGGGCAATCTCTTGGTGCCTAAGTTCGTGCTAGTTGTAACAGCAAGGCATACTTTATGCTGACCATTTGCCACCAATTTTTAACAAAACTAAATACTTTTTTGATTATTTCTTGATAAAATCAAGTTGTAGACTACTCTACGTGCGATGAGAATCATGTAATTTAATCTAATCTAATCTAATCAAGTAATTTGTTATCTTTTCGAAAGGTTTCCTAACATTATTTTATGAACCTCACGCATCACAAGCAATTTTTATAGAAACTACTTTGTCCTGAAAGGCATGGGAGACATCATTTTCCTTTGTCTTTCTCATAAGACATATTAGTGGACCTCATGGCAATGTAAAATACAAACAAATTAGGCTAAAAAGGTGGACCGTCCTGGAGGCTTTTCTGGCGTACTATATTTTGGAGCATAATAAGTAAAGGTATATTATATATTAACTAAACAACATGTCAATAGGGAAACTCACTAAATAAATTAAAACAAAGTACCCTATCAATCAAGCAATGAAAGTTTAAATATACCCATCGTACTAAGATTTAGTCCATACCAAGTTGATATCAAACTAGTGTTATATACAGTCTATCACATCAAATTGGTGTAAGCAGGTGTAGACATGAGTTGTGTGGAACATATGGAGACAGTATTCGTTGGTTCTTCTAATAACTTGTCACTAAGTACATGACATGGGGCTCCCACGTGGATCTAGCTACGCAACTCGATTGTAACCTTTGATTTTGTTTAAATCAAACTTGACCTTTCAAATCGATCACCAAGTTTGGTGGTCCAAAGAAAAATTATTATTGCGTCATGACAAGTTTGTACCAAAAATAATCTCTTAAAATAAAGAGGGGTAATTAGAACCAAGACGCATGGTCCCCCTCGACTCGATCATACGAGATGAACGATTTCTTCATTTCTTATTTTGTGTATTTCAGTTAGGCTTTTCTTTTAAAGTGTTCTTGTTTCAATCATGATCAGTTAGATAGAGATATGCAAGTAGTTTGCTACCTTATTGATAGAATCGTGACTATGAGACCTCGCGCATGATACAAGTGATAATGAACTAATTTATCGCATGTAACCTTTTCAAAGAAAAACGTATATGTCATCGTGTCAACGTTGATGGGGCGACGGGGGCAGGGGAGAAGCTGGTCCCCGAATGAATAAGAAAGGTTTGCCAAAGAAGAAGAAATGCTGTCCTCTAAGGTCCCCTATGTCGAGTTGGACAGTATGCTAAGTCATCTATGCGGGTTTGTGCGCTTGCATGCGTCTGGTGCATGTGTCTTGTGTGATACTCCAAACTAGTTTGAAACGAAGGCTTTGAAGGACGATAGTGCAATGTAAAATAAGAATCTTGATATAAAATTAACTAGTTTAGCCTAATTAATGTTGCTGCAATAGTGATCTTTTTAACAAGCTACACTTGTGCCCAAACAACAGCGAGAAAGGAAGGTAAAGAAAGAGAGATGATGGGCGTTTAGAAGCAAATTCGTGAGAAGATGTAAAACAAGACGTATTGGCCATAGGGCTTGGACAAACCAGGTTTTTCTTCTGAAAATTTAGTCTAGTCCACCCGGGTGGGGAGCACATGAAATATATCGATAGAGACGATTAATGTTTGACCCAAAATAGTTAAAGGGGTGTCCTGTAACAGACCTGAAGAACTGTTCAAACATACTAATCCGCCAAGAAAGTATCATTCCAGTCCAATGAGAGAAGATCACATGCAACACGTCTAAACAAGATATAGACATCATCAACATGGAGCATATGAACGATTATTAGTTTGTCCTCTAAAGTTTTGGGTACCAAGTCGGCAAGTCCAAGTCATGGGGCTCCCAGTGGATTCATCTCTGTAATCTTGGATGCTGCTGATAGCAGAATTGACTAATTAACTTACACAAAAAGTGCTCATTATGTTAATATAATCGGCCGGGAGTTTTTTTTTCTTTTCCTCTCTTCACAAGCAAGTCTTAGTCCTGCTGTTGTTCAGACTTCAGCCTTGGGACTTTAATGAATTTGAATAAACTCATTGCCAATTTACCACCTGCCTCGGAGCCAGTGGCCAAGAAAATCAGGGGACTCAACCAGTTTCTTTATGGAAGGGTTCATTTCGTGTTTTTTCCCACAAAGAAAGGGGAAAAAAAAGTTAGCTAACCCGGATGTTATGGGTTTGAAACACGAAAACTGCCTCTTGTTAAAAGCGTCACTTTTTAAAATTTAGAACTATTTCTCTCCAACCGGTTCCTTTCGAGTGATTGAAAATTTTCTTGTCCAATGATATGATCCAAATATATGTAAGAGTATTTAAGTTTGTATTTGACAACCACCTCCCATGTCATATCGTACTATATATTATGCAGCATTATTTTCCCTACATAAAAATAAGAGTGTAAGCAACAAGAGCCCTTGTCACAATTAAGGGAGGGTAATACACTTGAATTATAAACTCCACAATCAGAGAAGGCAAGTAACAAGACCAATGGTCCCCTCAGCTAATACAGATTGATGATTCCTCAATTGTTTAACGCACACCGATTGTCACAACAAGACACAATTTTGATTAGGCTCGTCACCTATTCTCGATAATAGCAACAACAAAAAATGGCAATTATCTAGGGTTGTAGGAAGATAACTTCAACATCCCTCCTAGCGACGATTAATGGACACTAAGTTTATTTCACGACTGTGATTTAGCGACGCTAAAAAATACTTTGAAGAGTTGTTGCTGAGGTATTAACAACATGCTATACGAGGGTTGTATTATCTTCGATTGAATGATTCTTGTATATGTCAAGTTATAATTTGGTTCTCTGACTTATTATGAAAGAAAATACTTAAGCAATTTCTTATGTCTCAAAAATGTTCCTGAGATTACAGTTTAGGCCCTCACGCATGATAACATTGAACTACCTTGCCACAACTAACTTCAATAAACATAGTGACAATGTTGATATATCACTTGTAATTGCAATGCGTCATCGTATCAATACTGATTTGTGGGGATGGTATGGGGGGGGCAGGGCTGAACCAGGTCCCCTCCAATTACAAGTACCCTTTATTAAACAAGTAGCTAGACGACATGCATGATCATACCCTCCCCACACATGGATTTGGATGGCATAATAAAGAAGAAAAACTGTAAAGTAGTCAATTATGTAAGCTTTGTTACCTCTTTCTTTAGAACATTATCTTAATTCTTAACATTGTACCCTGTTGTGAAAGAGTATCTGCAAGTCCAATCAGGGTCTTCTTCTTCATGACAGCAGAATTGTTATTTATTATTCTTATTGCAATTTGAATTTATTTTTTCATTTTTTTGGGTTTTCGGGAGGGTGGGGGTTGGATTGTTCATGATCATGACAAAGATTTGAATCAGATTCTATAGAGGAAAAAAAAGTAATAAATGGTATACTAAAATATTTGTCAATGTTGATAGCCCTAATGCCGTAATAAGTGACAAAGCGTGCCCTAATTTGTTATTCTCAAGCATCTAATCATGTCATGCCAAGAACAATAATGATGAGATCACAATCGCATGCGCAAGGATGTGATGAATTTTAACTTGAACAATATTATTGTGCCCTTTCATGCTTTTATATTAAATTCAAGCGGCAAAAAATGTTCATACGAAGTTGTTTGTCGCAATAAGAAAACCATGACAAATAATGATGGTGTTGATGATACAAACTACCTTTGTGGTCATTGTCCCTACTCCCTTCATCAACAATGGAGGCGTCCCAATATATATTTTTCAATTTTTTTTCTTATGGTAAAATAATAAATAAAAAGTGATCATGGATATAATCTAGTCACCATTTTGTCAAGCTCAAATGAGGGCAAGAACTACCTGCATTGGGTAGTGCTAATTTAAGAGCCAGAGTAAAGTAAATATATAGGAGAGCAGAGCATTGCTCGGGTAAATATACTAGTTTATTTATTTTTTGTTTGTTATAGCTAGAACTGTAATATATATGGCACGTTATTACGGAGATTGAAACCAACAACTTTGAGAAGCTAAATATATTAGTTACATGTAGCATTGTACATTTGTTTGGATCTTAGATACATGCGATGAGTTAATTGTGACCGCTATGAGTGGGCATTCAAGTTTTCTTATTTTGATTTGGTGGATTGTGTGCTTTTCTAGCCGAATGCACCTAGTAGTTTTCAGACTAGAATTCTACGTTGTAATAAACACGTCGCCAAATACATTATTAGTGATAAATTGCCACTAATTTTAGGCAATAGCAATAAAAAAAAATTTAATTTCAATCTCTTATCGCTAAAACTTCGTAAATACTCAAGAGCCGAGGATCCTTACGTAAAAAAACCTTTCGAAAGTTGTAAGTCACAATTGCAGGCGTGTAATTAGTCGCTAAAGATGACTGTATCGATACAAATCTCAAACTCGTTTGATTTATGGTGACAAAATTGTCTTTTTGTCACTGTTGACCCTTCACCGACCAACTGCACAGCAAGTATCCTGATTCTCATTTCTCAACTCGTACATACCGTTGAACAATGAAAATGTCAAACCCAACTGGTTAAGAGGCTAGGTGGGCCTTGTTCGACTTCAGGCTCTGTACAAGTTTGCTTCATGGGCCTTAGCTGGAGGACTTGGATATCTTGGCCCATCACTGTGTGCAGCTCTAGCAACCAAAAAACAATACAGATCAAATGGGAACTTCTGAGAAGGCCCATAATAGCAGCCACTAAAACAATACTGATTACCAGTTCTTATGCATGGTCCAGCAACTGCAGAATTTAGGTACAGCAATAGAAGCCCATTTGTCTCAAATATCTTGCAGGTTCCTAAAATGCAATCCAATATCTTAGCCCATCAACAATTATTGTAGATATGTACAAGACGAGTTCCTCTCTCGAATCTCGTCACATGTCTTTTTTCAAGTCTCAACTCTCTGGTGAAGTTTTAACTTATTTTGATTTTGAACTTTTAATCTGAACAATTTACTGTTGTCGCAATTAATCTGGACTTTGTTACACTTTAGTCTTGAATTCTAATGCACTTATTATACCTTGAATTTGAACTTCTATAAATTTTTTATTATTGACTTTTAACTAATTTATTATTATTGTAACAATAATTAAGACATCTTACTGTTCTTGCACTTAAGGTGCGCTGTGCAGCCCCGCACCTGTCTTCCTTCTCTCTCTCTTCCTCTCATCTTCTCTTCTCACGCTCACCCTGTCTATATGGTTTTCTATGCCTTTTCTTCTGGCCACCTGCCTTTTCTTCTTCCCTTCCCTTAGAATTAAAATCTCTTTTTTGAAAACATATTTGGTGATTGTCTAACGTCACCTCATCAGCTTAATAGTGTTAGGCTACCACTAATATTGTGACAAATCACAAACTTAATTAAGATGTGGAACAGCTGTCAACTGGATTGAATCGCTAACCATAGTTAACTAAAAGTTTGAAATCCAAATATTTTGAGAAAATTTTGAAATGACCGACCATAGTGAAATCATATTCCGTATGATATATAGTAAAGCTGAAACTGAAACAACGTGGCCAGGAGAGAGAGAAAATGTGTTAGTGAAGGATTAAATGAAGAGATAAAAAAATGTATAAAAATGGTAAACATTGAAAAACACATATAAAATCTTTCTTAGTTTGAAAAGTGCTCAATATTTTGGGACAGCCCAAAAAAAATATGATTAATTTTGTTGGGATGGAGGGAGCATGTTCTAAGCAGTTCAATACAATGACATATAACATCTTTTTATAATTTGTGAAGGAGTTATTTACATGTGGAGTGACAATAGAAGAGGTGATTAAAGATAATTGTTAGTACTACAGTGCATCTTCTTGTGCGGAACAACTAAAGCCATATAATGTTCTAAGCAGTTCAATACACTGACATAAAGCCATGTATTTTATTTTTTTTTGGAATTTTGTTAGAATTGCAATTCATATAGACCCGTCGGGATGGGAATCGACCTCGGACCTCGAGATCACTCCTCGAGGCCCCTTGCCATCTCCGCCATCCCTTGGGGTAAGTCGCCATGTATTTTGAGCGTTGTAAAAAAGTTGTTGACTTTCTATGGCATAGTTACCAACACATTAAATGATTGGAATTTATTAAATCACTTCACCAAATTTTGAAACTGAAACCTTATACCACTAATATATCATACATGTACATAATTCAAATCAAAGTGCAAGATATTACGGGTGCAACTAACTTCATGATACTTGATGGACAATAGTAACATAGCAGAAATAATATATAGGAAAAAGATCTATTCGACATCTCCAACGTTATCAAGAAAGCATTGTTGGACAATATTTGTTTTCCAAATTATATTAGCTCGTGATCAAATTGAAAAAAGGCTACAAAGAGTATACCATCACGGGCTATTTTGAGAATGACACTGCGAAGGACATAAGGCCGGACCAAAGTGGAGTAACAGAATACCTTTTGAGATGGAAAAGAAAAAACAGAATACCATTCGAGTTATAACGTAAGCTCTTACAGTTGATACTTCTGACCATCTTCACAACTTGAAAAACATATGAGTATAATACAGAAAATCTTGTCTAACCACAACATGGGAAAATGGCATTGTCATTTTATCAAACGCCTTCCGTGCACAACTCAGAAATTTGTAATTTTCCTTTGTCAACCATGAATCTCATCGCACAGTTATCGTGATGTTATACTCGTATGTGTTTGTTCTTGTTTGTGCCGGTGTGCTGATGTGCATGGCTTTTTTGCAGAGGCAATTGTCACTTTTTTTTCTCCTTTGGAGAGTCTCAGACGGTTTTTGAATACCATTTGATGTTTGTTTATTTTTGAAGAACAAGTTAGAATAAAAATTTATGTGGTAACCACATCATCGCTCCATCTCGCAAGTGCAGATGAGATAAGGGCCTGCGACAATAGGTTAGTGACCGGAAAGTTGTGATGGCTAGTTTTGGAATGAGGGGGAGCCGGGTGGTTTGGATAAAGGGTGAGTTAGGTTAAAGGAAGGAGGAGAGGGAAAAAAAAAGTAGTTAAAATATTATGTGAATTTGATATGAATTCTTGATTTTACTCTCAAAAGTTTAATAAATATAAAAAAAATCAAGGTTTTATCGTTAAATGGTGACCGGAGCTCCAAGATGAAGGGGTGGTGGGAACAAAAAAAAAAGGTTAAAAAGAGTGTTCCACACAAACGATTCCAAGCTATGGGGTTTTATGGCTTTTATCTTGATAATTTTTTGATGACTAGACCAAGCTATTTGTGAATATGGTTTATAAGAAAGGAGAAATAGTGACCGACTATATTTGCGCTTCTAGCTTGCTTGTGCCTTTTCTTAAAATAAATATAAAAATCGCTAAAGTACCTGTAACTGAACGTCCTAAAACAGGTTTCTGTTTTTGTGTATAATCACCTTTTGAAGCTTACCGGCTAACTCAAAGGCCAGCTCTGTCTTAGCATAAACATGTAGTGTTAATAGTAGGGTTGAAAAAGCTGATTAAATGCCTAATTAAGTCAAAGGATTAGGGAAGCTCTAGCCTCCAAGCAGCCCCCTTAACGTTGACACTAGCTTCTTTCTGGTTGCCGCACAAGTAGCCTAGATATTCTGCCGATTGTGGGAGCCGGGAGGACCACATTTTAATGAAACCTCAACCTAAAAATAATCCTATGCCAGAGTCCAAGCACCCCCTCATCGAAGCCAAATAACGATTTAAAATGCATGCGTGAGGGTGCGAGTGCGGGTGTGGGTGTTGGCAAGGGTAGGATGAGCTGTGTTTGGCTGCTAAGCTGCTAGTCGACCTAAATGTGGCATGAGTGGTCTCGGATTAACTGTCGAATGAGGGTATTGATTTAAAAGAAATAATAGTTTTGGTCAGAAATCCATACAGTATTTTGATTTTTTTTCTAACCATGAAGAGTGTCCAAGGCTGCATTGAGAAACAGCATGGACCCAAAATGAATAGATTTGGGCTTTCTGCTACAGAACTATAGACCCAAATTACATCTCTCAGTTCGGGCTTGGACTCAACAGTATGAATTTCAGATGATATCATGATTGAGGTTAGGGCTGTAAATGAACCGAGCCGTTCGCGAACGGCTCGTAGTTCGTTCTCCACAAAACTCGTTCGCGTTCGTTCGTATAATATACGAACCGAACATGAACAAGTTTTTAGGGCTCGTTTATTAAACGAGCCGAACATGAACACACTAAAATATTCACAAACACGTTCGCGAACAGCTCGTCTAAATATTAAATTAATTATAATATATTTACATAAAAGTTCAAAAATTAAATTTTATAGTTGAAGGTCGGGCCTTGAAGTCAACCCAAAATCCCAAGCCCACTTATTAACATAAAGCCCAACCCTTAGATAGTCCAATCTATAAAGAGCCCAACAAAAACCCTACTATATAAACTAAAACTAACTAAAACCTAAACCTAAACAACCTAAACATTACAACTCAGCCGCACTGATCTGCACTCACTCTTGCTCTCACCTCTTCAGTCTTCGCAAACGGACATCATGGATATCACGCCGCCGTCATCTCCCAATCACCGAATCAACCTTTGTCACCGGATTCAACCTTTAAAGCTGCAAAGTCGCAAAGCCAAGTTTCCGATCTGCAAATCTATCGCCTGCAAAGCCAAGGGCTCAACCTCGAATGCATCAAGTCATTGTCTATGTCTTCATCGATGATGTATTAGATTTATTTTTCAGTGTTTTTGAGTCTGCATCGCTCCTTGTATCTTCTATGTCTCGTTTTTTTTATTAATTATAGCTTGATTGCGTGAATGATTTGAGGATTTTGAGTAATTTTAAAACTTTGATCGGAACTTGAACATGAATGCGAAACAAGCTTCCGAACTCGAGTTCGACTCATTTTGTTAAACGAGTTAAGCGAGCCGAGCCCGAGTCTCACCATCACGAACACGAGCCGAGTTCAAACGTTAATATTCTGGCTCTTGACGAACATGAGCCGAGCTCGAACATGCTAAAACTTAAACGAACCGAGTTCGAACACACCCATGTTCGGCTCGAACTCGGTTCGTATACAGCCCTAATTGAGGTTGCTTGAAACAGGCACCAAGCAGGGGCGGAACTAGGAATTTTTTTCAGGGGTGCAAATATTCTATTGAATACACCGAATATATATATATATATATATATATATATATATATATATATATATATATATATATAGTAAAATAATATTATATAAATCTCTATATAATCACTGAATTAAATAAAATCTAAAAACTTTACTAAATCTCTATATAATCACTGAAATTAAACTATACCAATGTTTCGATACTCAAAATTTTAGAATTAAACTCTAGGTTTATGATACTTTTAATGTACAAATATATTTGTATTGACATCTATATACATGCAAAATAACTCAAGTTTGTAGCATAAGCATCGACATACAAATATAAAATAAACAATAACAATAAATTAACGATAATTTACCAAAGCAGTGGGCACTCCGTCAAGCACTCAAGTCAGTAGACAATACTCAACAGACAACAGACAAATTCACCACAACTGGATGCAGCTCCACCACGAATTGGGACAAAGCAACATACAACAGACAAATTCACAGCAGCAAATCCCAGCAATCGTCCGTGCAGGCGGTGCAGCAGCTCGCGGTCGCCGGCAGCCGGCAGGGTGACTGGGTGAGGCACTCCGTCAAGTAGATCTGGTCACGTGGTCGGACGCCGAACAAAGACTCGGAGATCTGGTCGCCAGCGGAGTGTCGTTTCTTCAAGATCTGGTCGCCGGTCGAAGATCTACAATGTGGGTTCAGACCGTTCAGTCGCGTGGCGTCGCCGGCAATATGCCAAATCTAGTCGCCGGTCGTTACGTCCACTGTCCACCGGTGAGAGAGAGAGAGAGAGAGAGAGCGCCGAGTTGTTGTCTCGGGGAACAGGGTATCGGGAATTGGGGAACGGCGTCTCGGAAATGGGATCACGGGAACTGGGTGGTGCGATTCCCGAAAACCCAAAAAAAAAAAAACAGAAGTCAGGGGTGCTTCAACCGCCCCTTGCCACAAAATAGTTCCGCCGTGGCACCAAGGTACGTACTTTTCAACCTTCAACTTTCCGGTTTCCATAGCAACTGTCAGTAGATCTATGCATTCACCATGATGATCCCTAAAAGTATGTAGTAGTTTTCCACAAGCTTGGAGAAAAGCTAATTCATATCATGCTTTTGGTTTTCACAAATAATTGCATTTTATATTATCCATGTCGTGGCAGGAGGAACCAAAAGAATGTCCAAAACAGTAACAAAGGCTTTCTTCCATCTTTTATACTAAAAGCAGATGCTGGCTTTGCTACATCTGGTCTGAAAATGACCTCCCTATTCTTCTTGTCACCATTGACTGCGATTTGATGGTAATGGGGAATCTTAATCATAACATTCTTAGAGACTTTGGTTAGACTTCAAATACCAACAGATACATCATGTAGATATCTTGGTTGATGATGATTAATAATGTGACAACACCTACCACTTCTTATCTAAATTCTTTTTTTTCCAAGTGATATTGCACTAGGAGTTTGGAAGGACCGAGCAACTTTTTGCCACGACCACGTAATTTTTTAGGGGTTTTAGCTATGCCGACTCGAATATGTGGTTTCATACAGGACACCGTGCAATATGGTTTCACAAGGACTAGTGGTTACTTCTGCAACTGCTCAGGTCCTTTTGTGAAGCTACATCTACAAATAAATTCTTGCATACTGCACTTTACCTCTTACACAAGAAGAAAACAGGAGGAATGAATATGAATACACACATATGGTGATCTAATACAAAACTTGAGCCCCTATTATGTCAATGCCAAGCCATGATACTCTTCAACACGCTAAACACGGGCCTAGCTAGAACCATCTTCTGATTGAATGCCAAGGCAGTGTAGCAGAAAGAACATGATTCTGCTTGTTCCGCTGACATATGTCTACCGCCTCTGGAAATTGAAAGCCTTTATTGAGAAGGCGAAGATGAACGCAAAAAGAATTGTGAACCCAAAAACCACTCCTGCAGCCACTCCAACAAAATCATGTCTGTAGCCAAAGTAACTTCGCAAGAAATCTTCCACGCTTTGGTTTGTGTCGAGTTCGTCCTTTATGTCTCCAAACTGCGACACAATCAGGCCATAAAGGGTCCAAGCAACTGGACATGCCCAATAGTACCATCTCCACCATATAGGGATCCTCTGTTGTTAACAAAGAAAATGAGTGTGGTGGTTAAGTAGTTAGTTCCTTTATGGTCTCATATATCAGCAAGCATCTCATAGAAAAATGGATTATAGGAACTCACAGTTCGTGGAATTACAAATCCTGAAAAGAGATTCCATATTCCATAGAATGAAGAGGCTACAATCGCAGAAATGTGGTGGTTTGGAGTCACTGCCACAGTCATCATGCCATAGAAGGTGAAGTACAGCAGCGTGAAGTACATGAAGAACAGGTACCAAAAGAATTTAGCGACCGTCCACTCAAATCCAATCATTGCATAGACAATAACACCATACACGGCAGCTTGTACAAAGACATAGGGTAGTTCAACCAAAACCTGCACAAATCAAAAAGAAATATCCTCAACAAAAGAGATGGAAGCACACACAAAAACATTAACACGCTACTTTGGAAATGAAGTTTGTATAATAAGGCTAGTCTCAACCTGTGCAAACGCGTATGGCACTGCTGAATACATCCCGGCAGCTCTTTCTCTGTAAAAGACTGTTCGTTCAACAGCCACCACTGGCTGCACTGATGAGCTGTTTTGGACTCCTAGGAAGAGAACAGCAGCATACATAGAACCTATTGCATTGAACAGATCTTGTTGGGTGTTCCTGCAACATATATGGCATCCAGATAAGGGAAAGAAATGAGATTGAGACTATAATTGCATAGAATATAGCAGAAAATTGAGGTAGAAAACGGAACTTTTAGTATTTCTGTAGCTCTCTCTTTGCAACTTACATTTTAGAACCAAGGTCCCAGAACAGCGTCCCAAACATCAATGCTATGAAGGTTGTGAAGAGAAATCTTACTGCAGTGTAAGCTGGGTTCCGCCAGTATGACCATCGTTGTTTCCATAGGCATGCCATGCATTGGGTGAAGAAAGACTGCGAGTATTGAGTAGGGAAATAGAGATCCTTCGAACCAGGAACAGACGTACTTAATTCTTTGATAAGGGCTTTGTTTCTCCTGTAGTTTAAAGAAGTATAACCATAACATGTCTAGTACAAAAGATATGTTTATCCTAGGTAGAAAATCAATAGGCCTAATGATTAAAATCTCAATCTCATTATGCAATCATCTGCTGTGTTACTGAACCAATCTGTATAGATCTGAATTTTTGTACACCTCCGTGAAATCAACCCCTAGAACCATTTCTTGTGCTGAAGCCGTAACTTCCAACATCCAGGTTGCTGGATTATAGCCATCTTGGATTTTACTTACTCCTTCAATTCCCTTTTTAATGTACAACCAAGTTTTAGTGCTACATTTTACTTATAAATATCAGGTATGATAGTAATTGAACTAAGTTTGAGTTTTCTCATTGCACGTTACTCACCTCAAAGTGTTCGATTAAATGGCAAGAATGGCGACCAATTGGTCCGACGTATAACTCTTGTCCTCCACGCTTCATCAGAAATAGCTGTAACGCCATATTTAAAACTTTCAGTATCTGAAATAAAGTTGACCGAACATGAATACTAGTAAAATGTCGGCCTATTTCACCTCATCAAATGCATCAAATATGTCGATGCTTGGTTGATGGATGGTGCATACGACTGTTCTGCCTGTGTCAACAGTGTTCCTAACTGTTCTCATCACAATCGCAGCCGCTCTTGCATCTAGCCCTGAAGTAGGCTCATCCATGAATATTATGGAGGGGTTTGCCACCAGCTCAACTGCAATGGTCAGCCGCTTGCGCTGCTCGGTTGAGAGACCATTCACACCTGGCAACCCAACTAGCAAATCCCTCAATGTATTCAGTTCCACAAGTTCCATAACCTCGTCAACAAACATCTGCAAAATTATGATAGTTAAATAGTGCTAAGTACCCACAAGTTCCATAACCTCGTCAACAAAGATCTGTAAAATTATGATACTTAAGTAGTGCTACGTACTTGTTTTAATTCACACTTAAATGTTTACAAGTTCATCGTGGTAGTTTTGCTCTTGCATGGAGAAGAATTAAGGCATATTTAAGAGTTGCAGGTGCCAAATTAATACAGCAATACTGTACACAGACACTAATAGCTTTGAGCTTGGCAAACTATATGCCTGGACTTAATTCAGTAGAAAATAGTTCACTAGTTTGGATGACCGAAGCTTTAGATGGCCACTTCTATATGTTTGGATATCATAACTAGATCTGAGCAAGGATTTTTCAGCCATCAGCTAGACATGCAAGCAAAGTTCTCTGCATCCATGATTCTTATCAATCCTTTCTTGATCTTTCGACTATTATCTCATTTTGCTTGGACGTAGCTTACTTGCTCGTGGAGCAGAAGCTCTCAAGCAACTACCACAGCCATATGAAGATCAAAAATCAAAATTCTACATCTTTTTGCCTTCGTTTTACTCTAAAGTCTCTCTCAAAAAGAACATATGGTCCGTTGCACCCACCTTTCTGGTTTCGGAATCAACTTCCGGAGGCAACCGCAACCAAGCTGAGTAGAGCAAGGACTCATAAACGGTGACATGAGGAGAGTGGATATCATTCTGCTCACAGTATCCAGAAATTCGAGCAAAGGTTTCTTGCTTTTTTGGATACCCCGAAATCATTATAGTACCCTCAATGTATCCTCCAGTTTTCCGACCTGCCAGGACATCCATCAGAGTTGTTTTACCCGCACCACTTACACCCATTAGAGCTGTAAGTACACCTGGCCTGAAAGCTCCACTCACACCCTTCAGAAGCAGCAGCCTATCTTCAGCGACACCTTGATTTTTCATTTCCTTCAAAAGCATATTTAAATTTTTAGACGTGTGTTCTTGGACTTTCACTTTAACACAAGTAGCTTCAGGAATCAAAGTTAGGTTGCTCTATTATTTTTGTTACTTACCTGTGGCATGTCAACAGAGTATTTAACTTCATCAAAAGTAATGGAATGCGGTTCAAATGGAAGAACCATTCCCTTTTTCTTGGTCTGATTGACCTCAATAAGAGCTTCTGGCCTCATGTATGCTGTTCCAGATGAGATGCTTCTTCCTATTTCATCTCCTCTCTCTGCATGTCAATGGTAAGCCTTAAGTTAAATGGCATGTTATATTTGGAAGCAAACATAAACTTTTCAGTAGAATGCTTCAGTCAACCTTGAGAGGCAACTTGGCCAACAGAACTATTTCCTCTGGATGATAATTCAATGGCTCCCCCAGTTCGGTGCTCATCGTTGCCTTGTCTTTCTTCTGGTATAGCCGCTTGAGGCTTTCCTAAAGCTGCATAAGTTTAAAGTGGCGTGTTAAATGACCTGTTTTATAAGAAGAGACAAAGAAAGGAAGGTAGAGAAACTCACGGTCGAGATAAGTAAGAGCCAGCGCATAACAGAAATTAAAGATAAATATGAATCCAAGCAATGCTCCTGCTCCTATCCAGTACCAGTATGCATACGGGAAGAACCCTCGAGACTTCAAAATTGTAACTCCTAGGGGCTCCGCTGTGTTGGGAAGAACCTTTTGATTGAAAGTAAAGTCAATATCAGCTCAGTTCTGATTGAGATAAAATCATGGGCAAGCACACAATATGAACCTAATGACTTACGTGTCTCCACTTCTCTCCAAGAAATTCATTTACTGCAATTGCATTCATCCCATACATCATTGGTGACGACCAGTAACCCCATAGCCACCACTTCTTTACTTCCACTGTGGCATCAAACATGATATACAAAAGCATCAGGAAATGTTTTGAGGCGGGCGTAATATGTTCCAATAATCCATTAAAATCTTCTACCTCGAGATAGGACAAAGCCACCTAATGCAAAAAGTAAGAGCAATGCAAATGACCCGAATGTGTTTGCAACAATCATGTTCCGGCCTACAGACCCAATAAATCGGAATAGTGCAGAAGCCATCTGGTTAATGAGCAAGAGTAGCAGGTACTGTTTGAAAAATCTGCAACAAGAATGTGTCTTTGATTATTATCTGAAGAGTAACATGCAAATATAATCGGCACAAGTATCACTAGCAATCTTTTGAACTTTTACCTTCCCACATTTGGATCAAATCCAACTACATAATAGGTAAGGAATACCCAAAGCGCAACTTCTAGAAATGAAATGGGGATCTTAACGATCCATGAAGGGAGAGCATATGTCCAAGCAGGATAAAAGAGAAGATCCCTTTGTTTGTAGAAGACCGGAAGCTTGGCAATCGTCATAGCAAGCTCTGACATCCCGTTGAACATAATCATAACCACAGTAAAAAACAAAGCACCAGTGTAGATTCCTCCATCGGCTACTGAATTTCGGTGCATCTCAGTTCGTAGGAAGATTGTCAAGGTAATCAATGACATAACTAAAAGCTAAGAAGAAAAATAACAAAGGGAAACTCATTACTGAAAGCACATGGAAACTAGAAATCATCGCATACTTTATGGATTTATATCTACTTATCTACCCATATTTTTTATAAAGATATAGCTACACTCACTTGGAACAACTTGAAGAAGTAGACAAATGAGTTTCTCTGCATAAGTAAGATTTCGCGTGAAGTACAAGCTTTCAAGAGCTCCTTCCTGCTAACACCATACTTTCTGGTCGTCAAGGCAGCTGGATGGCTTTTGCTCTTGTCAAATGGAGATGCAAGGTCATCTCCCAGTCTTCGTCCAACATGAAATGACTGGAATGCCTCAGAAAATTCGATGGCTGTAACAAATCTATGGGGTTCATCTTTACGTGTCCAATATTGCTGCTGATCTTTCCTTGATGTCACCTGCAAGCAATTCAGTTTTTTTCACACTGGAATAGTAATAGGCTGATCTTTATTTTACTTTCCCCTTATTAGAACTGAAGTAAACGAAATGAACATAGAGCTAGACCTACTTCTTGCAGGAAGTCAGCTACACTTTTCCTTTCTGGACATCTGAAACCCGTAGATTCAAAAAACTCAAGCACGTCTTCACGGGGGCCCTGGTACACTATCTTGCCATCAGACAGGAGAATAATGTCATCAAAGAGGTTATATGTTTCAGGTGCCGGCTGCAAGAGAGAGATGAAAGCAGTTCCTTCGAGAATGTGGACATATTGCCTCAATGAGTTCACTATCTGATAAGTTGTTGAACTGTCCAAACCAGTAGATATTTCATCCATCAAAAGTACCTTCGATGGTCCAACCAGCATCTCACCTGTAGTTTATCGATCAAAATGAATATATAATTATTGTACGCAGTTTTCTTGTGATTTTGGCAGAGGGGAAGACTTATTCCCATTATACTAATGAGAGTTTTTGTTTACCTGTTGTAACACGCTTCCTTTGTCCACCAGAGATACCTCTTATCATTTCATCACCCACCACGGTATCTGCACAGATTTCTAGTCCCAAGACCTGCAAAGTAGATAGGAGGAAACGCGTTAAGTTTCCACATTCATAGGAAATGCATACACTTGCACATTCTTCTCTTATCTCATCTTTGGCATATGTTAGAATGCTTACCTTTAGAACGTAATCGGTGACTACACTGGCCTCTTGACCTTCTGTTGCCACAGCCTGAATTATTGGAAAACATAAGTAAAGCTTACCATGAAGGAAGCAAGTTTGATGAAGTGGGACTTCCTTTGTAATAAGAATTGATTCTAATTGACTTTAATATGAGCAATGCAATCATCTGGGAAGAAAGAATCGTGCAGATAGCAAAAAAATTCAAAATGACACCTGAACTACAAAGGTAAGAATGAGAAATGGAAGTTTCATTATGAACACCACTAGCAGAGTGCAAAGAAAAGCAACCGCTCCATTTATAGGGCAATCATCTCTTCAGAGAAGACAAGTTCACCTGATTATCTACAAGAACAACTACGCTCGATGCTCATATTATGCAAACATTAAATAGCTCCTTTGTTACCTTCATGTAGACATCAAGATCTGGATCAGGCTTAATACTCGCATTTTTTTCTCTTCTTGACAACTCTGCCAACATCTCTGCAAATTTTCGGAAAGAGTTATGACAAATTATATAGAGTGATGCAGAATTAGTCTAATGGATGCATAAATAGAGTAATAAGAAGGAATTTTCTGTTAGCTAACCATAACGAGAGCCAACCCCCTGGCATCTTGCAGAGAAAGCTAACGTCTCCCTCACAGTCATCTCTCCTATGTGAAGATCGTGTTGGCTGATATAAGCAGCAGTTCTCTGGGCCACGAACTCATGCATATCGTGTCCATTGTAAGTCACCCTTCCAGAAGACTAAATTCGCAGAACAGAAGATATGTAAACCACATTGAAGATCAAAAGAACAAACAGAGTGGATTTGAGAAAGTTGTGAGACCCTGGAAAGAGTGAAAACTGCAGCTACTTTACCTTGAGATCCTTATCCAGCTTCCCAGCCAAAGCCAACAACAAAGTCGTCTTCCCGGAACTTGGAGGACCTAAAAGCAATGTCATTCTGCAAACATCACATGAAATGTCTAAGTGCACGTTTGAACCTTGTGGCTACAAACAATTCTTACCAGTTGGTGGCACTTCATCCTTTAATTTACATCTTTCTTTTCAAAGTAATTTGGTGTTCACATTCTTAATCTGCAGTTGGTGGCACTTCATCCTTTAATTTACATCTTTCTTTTCAAAGTAATTTGGTTTTCACATTCTTAATCTGTTACTTCCATAAGAAAGTGCGTTCTGTTTACTTCACCATAGGTTATCTGGTGCCAAAAGTCTAAGGCAAGGAGGACCTTGTCTCCCTATTTACGCTTATCAGAATTACCAATAGCTAATACAGGAAGTACAGTAATTCTTTCTTATTTAGGTAACAGTAAGCCTTCAAGGAAACACCAGCAGCTCAGTTATACTTCTATCAGATGACCTCCTTATGTTTGATCAGTTAGGAGTTTTAAAGATTGCCTTGGACATATTACTTTGAACATCTGGAGTTATTAATACCAAAAAATGCTATTTTATTAGATGATGTTATGTAGAGAGTTCGGTGGTAATTAGGACACAGTGAAGTTAGCTGCCTTTTAAGTTAAGTACTCAAGTCTTCAATTTCAAGCTCAGATCATCAATTTGTCCACATAAAAGGGTCGATGAACATGCGTAATGCTGTTAGGCTACAACTTATGAGCTCCATTTATGTGGTATGCAAGCAATCGGGCAAGTACTTTTGTTCCACCCCAAGAAAGTTTTGCGAAGGAAGCAATTAAGTTGGTGGGCGTTTTGCTACGCGGTACACCTACTAGGCCAGCAAAATGGTGAAACTCTGGAAGTTTTTAGCATACAGAATAACCTTTCATGTTTCCTAATTTTTATATCCCATTCCTTTCTTATTCTTTCTTTACTGCCTACACTGGAATTAACACTAATTAGGTTGATGCCGGGGACAACAAACATCAAACAGTAGCTGAAAGTTGCAAAACCGCACCTTTTAAGGCCAATAACATCAATCAGGTTGGTGCAAAGTTTAGTCCGGCTTGGAAAAAGTGGTAGAGTTATTCTATTTCCAAATACAGAACAAGGGAAACAGTACTCAGACAATTCAGTTCGTGAGTGCATTTATACCCAAACACATACCTGCGAGGCTTGATGATTCCACTAACATCTTGGAGGATAGAAAGATGCTTCTTTCTATTTGGAAGCATATGTAGAGAGTTCAAGAAACCCTTTCAACAGAAGGACAAAATAAAGTAAGCATCCTTTACTAGCAATACAAACTCTGCATGATCGATTGTAGGAAATTAGTCTCTGCAAGTCTAAGTCTTTACCTCCACTATGTTAATATAGAAGTTAAGGAAAGTAGGCAAAGATCTGCCTCCTACATAAGCCTCTGCATCAACACTTAAATGCTCGAATCTGACTTCAATTGTGGGCAAATCAATCCCAACTCTGTGAAATTCAATACAAATGAAGAAAAAAAAAAACCATTACTGGAAAAACTCCAAGAGAATGTGAGTATAAAATTGGAAATTATGAAAAGGGCTCATACGTATCAATTCGGTTCCTGAGGTTTAACAAGAACTTCTCATTATCCTCTTCAACTACTCTGACAAGCCTCTCAAGTAATTTCTTCCTATCTTGCGTTCCAAGATTTTCTACATCCACTTGATTTGCAGGTGCACCCTGCGACCCAACAAGCAGGCCTTTCTTCAAACGAGCAAAAGTAGGAAGTTTCTCTAAAGAAGCCCATTTTAGAGCTTCTTCGTCATCTTCCTCTCGTGAAGACCTCGAAAAGACTTCAGCACCATTGTTCCTCCATATAGAGGAACTGTTTGTTCTCAGGCTGCTGCCAGCTTTGTAAATATTACTTCCATCCATTGCAAACCCACCAAGAATCAAACAAAACCCAGTATTTGCCTTTAATCTTTAGGCCAAAAAAGCTAAGCTTTTGCCAAAGAAATCAAGAACCAGAGGGTCTGATTCTTTCTTCTTTTTCTTTTTGTGAATTCCCTAATGTTAGAAGCTACGAATGGGAAGTACCACATGCAATGGAAGGATTTTATAGGAGTACAGATGTACGAGGAGGCATTTGTTTAGTAATAAAATTTCTGCACATTTTCACATTCTAAATCTCTACATTCAATGGGCGCGGAAATTGACGGACATAATCCAGGATTTGTTTACGAACAAACTTTGACTCCTACACGAGTTATAGAAATCTTCTTCCAACTTCATGTATAGTAACAATTAATAGTCACTAAATATTTCTAGTGACTTTTCTTCTAACGCTTTCAGCGACAATTATTAACGGCACTTTTTTAACGACACTAAATAAAAGTCAGTAGAGACATTTAGAGACGATTAATTATTGTTGTATAGGGAGTAGGATGAAGATTCATCCGACCAGGATAGCAGCCAAATTTTTTTCTTTGTTTATTGGCCTCCAACATATGCGCACTTCACTTCACTTCGTATTATTATTGTTATTCACCTATGACGGGAGTCTTTTATGTTTTACGAGAAAGATCCTACTCAGATCATAAGAAAATACTGAATATTTTGTATAACGATAATAAAAGACATTTATATACGCTTACTCGCATTTTTGTTAATATTTTCTAGAACTTATCTAAATATGCGACATCTCTTTAGAATAGAGAAAGAAGGAAGGAACATCAATTTTTCAGCGTCACAAATAAATGTTATTAGGAAGAAAAGAAAAAACAGTCATTACTTATCGCTACGGACATTTACCAAAAAAAAACTAGAGAGCAATCAAAATTTTTTAATCACAGTAAACTTGTAATAATTTCATAAGCTTGCGCAGCAAGAGAAACTGGAGCAGAAAGGTCGTAAACGTATCTCCTGAGTCTAAGGTGGTTGTCAAGATTCTGACCTTTTTTAATGTCTCACGTTCTGCTTTGAAATTCTTGCCCAAACAAGAACAGAAATCCGAGATGTGTGTTTCTATCTATTCCATGTGATATAGCTAAATATATCCGCCCAACCAACTGTTGACACGTGGCGTAACCAATTCTGAGTGGGCTAACAGACTCATATCGGATAAACTTCAGAGGACAGATAGAGATTGGTTAGGACTCATGCACTAATAGAAGAGTCCTGGTATGACTCTTCTACAAAAGGATCAATCAGAATAGAGTTCTAAAGAAGAAGGAAGTCTGGAAGCGGTTTATATATAGGGCGAATCCTCAGGTACACAGACAGGTTCACACACACAAACACCCAGTTCATTTTCGATTATTCAGACTCCTACCCTAGTAGCGACGTTCTGACTTTAGCATCGGAGCATCCTCCACCGGAACATCCCGGTGGTCACTTCGTGTTTTGTTTTGCAGGTGCATTTCCTAGCCGTGGTCTCGATCAATATTCAAGCAGTAACATTTTGGCGCCATCCGTGGGACCGAGAGAGAACATGGCTAGACAATCATCTTCAAATAACACTCCGGTCAGTCGCTCCGCCCAGAATAGGCGAACAAGATCAAGCGGCTCCCGCCGAAGAGGGCGACAGTCAACACCTTCCCAACGATATTCCAGTAATGACTGCATTAACGTGACTTCAGTCACCCCAAGAATGACTGAAAGCTCCCAGGGGACTCGTTCTCTGACCCCACCTTTAAAAAGAGGAGACCTGCGTCATCGCCTAACCCGGAGGCTGTTTGACACTCCAAATGCTGAGCTGACCAGAGAAATTCATGAACTTAAGGACGTGGTAACCACTCTACAGAAGCAGCTCGAAAGGGTGGTCCCCACAACTTCTGCTAATCATACACATCTCGATCCGAGCGACCTCCGTCTCAGACTGACCTCAAGGTCCAGTTATGGGAGAAAGAATAGATCAGAGACGGATCCTGACTATCAGCCAGGGCAAGAAAGTGAGAAACATGTTACCAGAAGTGGTTCACGTTTTCGACGTGAGGAGTCACTTGAGGACAGCACAAACTCGCCTCCTGTAGTAGGCAGTGAAAATCTAGGTCGAAGATGCGCGGTCCAAAGGCACTGTCCTCAAGGACAGATCCATACACCCACATGGAAAGCACGCCCACAAGGGCGACCTTGTCACAAAGCCATCTCCAAATCCTCCCCAGAGGATTCTGCTCCCCCAAGGGAAGATTCTGGATACCCCCTATCCAAAAGTATAGAGAAGGCGAAGCTTCCTCCAAATTTTCGGATGCCACAGTGCGACCTATATGATGGAAGCGGAGATCCGGGAGAGCATGTCTATCAATTTCAAACGAATATGTTACTCCTCCAGGCCTCAGATGCTGTCATGTGCCGAGCATTCCCAACTACTTTGAGGAAAGCAGCACATGCATGGTTCAAGTCCCTACGACCCAGGTCCATCCATTCCTTCAACCAGTTATCAGACTTGTTCCAAAAACATTTTGTAAGCAGCCGAACTCGGAGAAAGAATTCGGCCAGTCTTCTCAATGTGGTCCAAGAAAGAAATGAGTCCTTGTCGCGATATTTGGGACGTTTCAATGCGGCAACTTTGGAAATAGATAACCTGGATGAATCAGTAAAGTACACGGCTTTTATGCGAGGGCTTCGCCCTACGTCCAAATTCGCGTTTGCAGTAAATAAGAGTCCTCCAGGCAACATGAGCGCCTTGCTGGATAAAGCCAATAAGTATATCCAGGCTGAAGAATATTTGGAGACCCACAATGGACAGCGAGGAGACAATGGACATGATCAAGACAAGAGAATTCGCGAAGTTAGTCCAAGAGTTGGGCAGGGTTCTAAGCGATCAAGAAAGGATGAAAGGCGTCCCAAAGAAATGTTAGACATGAAGAATTTGACATCATTAACTGCAAGGCCATCTCAGATCCTGCATGAAATAAAAGATAAGGAGATTCTGGAAAGGCCAGAGAAGATGAGGTCGCCGCCCAGCAAGAGAGATAGAAACTTGTGGTGCCGTTACCACAATGATCATGGTCACACCACCGACAATTGTGAATCGCTCAAGCGTGCAATTGAAGCCCTTATCAAACGCGGACATTTGCGTGGATATGTCAATAGAAGGAATGAAAAGAGGGAAGTCACTCCCTTAGGGGGAAAAGAAGATGTGCAAGAGAATGCGGGAGTCATAAATACCATCTCGGGGGGAATAGCCGCAGGAGGCTCTTCTGGACAAGGAAGAAAAGCCTACGCAAGGGAAATCTTCACAACTATGGGACCATCGACCAAAAAGCAGAAGATTGAACCAGCCCCCACAATATCCTTCTCCGATAACGACGTGGGTAATACTAGAATACCCCATGATGACCCTCTAGTTATCACACTCCGAGTGGGAAACTTCGACATGAAAAGGATTCTCGTTGACAATGGGAGCTCGGCGGAAATACTTTTCTACGAAGCTTTCCAAAAGATGAATATACCAGCTGACCGATTACGGAGGGTTGAAGCGCCCCTCTACGGCTTCTCTAACCATCCGGTTGCTTGCGAGGGAATTATTGCATTACCCGTCATTGTGGGAGACCCTCCAACCCAAGCAAAGTTGATGCTGGATTTCGTAGTAGTACGCATCCCTTCGGCCTATAATGCAATTTTGGGCCGAACAGCATTAAACCAATTAAAAGCTGTGGTGTCTACGTACCACATGAAGATGAAATTCCCCACGGAGAATGGAGTCGGGGAAGTCAAGGGCGATCAAGTGGTGGCTCGGCAGTGCTACATGGCATCATGCCGAAATAGAGCCAATGAAACCCTCATGATAGAAGATCTGAGGGATGAGACAAAAATCGAAAGAGGTAAGCCCGCTGAAGACCTCACTCATATTGAGCTATATCCGGGAATTCAAGAAAAGACAGTGAGAATAGGAACCGGTCTATCAGACAGCCTCAAGCTCAAGCTTGTGGATTTGTTAAGAAGCTATGCAGATATCTTTGCGTGGACGGCATCCGATATGCCTGGGATTGATCCTGAGGTGATCACCCACAAATTGAACGTTGACCCTGGTAAGAAGCCAGTCAAGCAAAAGAAGAGGACATTCGCTCCCGAGAGACAAGTTAAAATCGAGGAGGAAGTTGAAAAATTGTTGGCAGCCGGATTCATTGAAGAGATATCATACCCAGATTGGATCGCCAACGTCGTGATGGTACCCAAGTCGAGCGACCGGTGGCGAATATGCATTGATTTCACGGACCTCAACAAGGCCTGCCCAAAGGACAGTTACCCGTTACCACGTATTGATATTTTGATTGATGCTACCTCGGGTCATAAATTGTTGAGTTTTATGGATGCATACTCAGGATACAATCAGATAAAGATGTGTGTAGATGACATCCCCAAAACTTCCTTCATTACAGAACGTGGGCTGTACTGTTACAAAGTCATGCCTTTCGGACTCAAGAATGCGGGGGCAACTTATCAGCGCCTTGTTAACATGATCTTCCATGATTTAATTGGGAGAAATATGGAGGTGTACGTGGATGACATGCTAGTCAAGAGTGAGGAAGCCGAAGCTCATGTGGAGGACCTCAAGGAAACCTTCAACATCCTAAGGGCCTATAACATGAAACTAAACCCGCTCAAGTGTGCGTTTGGTGTAGCGTCAGGGAAATTCTTAGGATTCATGGTATCGCAGCGGGGTATAGAAGCAAACCCAGAGAAGATAGGCGCTATTCATGCCATGAAGTCGCCTAAGACAATTAAGCAGGTCCAGGAGCTTACAGGAAGAGTGGCGGCTTTGGGAAGGTTCATGTCCAAGTCCGCCGAAAAATGCCTCCCCTTTTTCAAAGCTATCAGGAAGGCAAGGGACTTCGAGTGGACTGAAGAATGCCAGAGATCGTTTGAAGAATTGAAGCAATACTTGTCGTCCCCGCCGCTCCTTACCAAACCGGTTACTGGGGAAAACTTATTCTTATACCTGTCGGTTAGTGAGGTAGCGATAAGCACGGTCTTAATCCGAGAGGAAGATGGCAAGCAAAGACCTGTTTACTACGTAAGCAAGGTCCTACAAGACGTAGAAACCAGGTACCCCCGAATAGATAAGGTTGCCCTAGCTCTTATCATATCGGCGAGGAAATTGAGACCATATTTTCAGTCACACACCATCATCGTGTTGACTGACCAGCCATTGAGCAAAGTTCTACAAAATCCTGATGCGTCGGGGAGACTAGTAAACTGGTCCGTGGAACTAGGCGAGTTCGATATTCGGTATCAACCCCGTACAGCAATTAAGGCTCAAGCCTTATCAGATTTTGTTGTCGAATGCACAATACCAGTGAACCCCCCGAATCTGGTCCTTTCAGAAGTTTCGGATCCTTGGCTCCTTTATGTTGATGGCTCTTCCAAGGTGGGAAGTAGCGGAGCCGGGCTTATATTAATCAGCCCCGAAAAGTTTGTGATCGAGTACGCCCTTCGCTTCAATTTCCAGGCATCAAACAATGAAGCTGAATACGAGGCACTCCTAGCGGGAATAAGGTTGGCACACTCTCTCAAAGTTGATTCTCTTTCCGTCCGCAGTGATTCTCAATTAATTGTGAACCATATCTCGGGAGAATATGGGGCAAAAGATGAGAGAATGGCCCAGTACCTCCAAGCTGTGAAAACGGAAGCCGCTTTGTTCAAAAATTTCGCCATCCGCCACATACCACGAGACCAAAATGCCCAAGCAGACTCGCTGTCAAGACTGACCTCCGAAGACATTGCGGAATTAAATAGAGCGGTATACATTGAGTTCCTCCAAGAAAGAAGTATCCAGATCTCAAAGGAGGTCAATGTGATAGAAGAGGAACCTTGCTGGATGGACCCAATTATTCAGTACCTTGTCTCAGGAATATTACCGTCAGAAAGAAGCAGAGCTCGCAATTTACGTGCTAAAGCTGTTCGGTTTGCCCTGGTAGACGGGGTACTGTATAAAAAGTCTTTCAGTCTGCCATACCTAAAGTGCTTAAGCCCTAGAGAAGCAGATTATGCGTTACAGGAAGTCCACGAAGGGATTTGCGGACAACACTTGGGGGTAAGAAACCTGGCCCACAAAATCTTGCGGCAAGGTTATTATTGGCCAGGTATGCAGAAAGAAGCGATCAAATTTACAAAAAAGTGTGATCGTTGTCAAAAATTTGCTCCGCTGACGCACACGCCGGCAGCACCACTTAGCATCTTGACTTCCCCAATTCCGTTTGCGATGTGGGGAATGGATATTTTGGGCCCATTCCCGGTGGCCACTGGACAAAGGCGTTTTGTGATAGTCGCCATCGACTACTTCACGAAATGGGCTGAGGCCGAATCATTGGCCACTATAACAGCATCGAAATGCGAAGAGTTCTTCTGGAAGAACGTTGTTTGCCGCTTTGGGGTGCCGAAGATCCTAATCACAGATAACGGAAAGCAATTTGACAATTCCAACTTTCGAAGATTTTGTGAAGGTCTCTCTATTGATCTCCGTTTTACATCGGTTGCTCACCCCCAATCCAATGGGCAGACAGAGAACATGAATCGTTCAATTCTTCAAGGGTTGAAAAGAAAGTTGGATGATGCAAAGGGGGCATGGGTTGATGAGCTTCCTAAAGTACTTTGGGCATACCGCACAACACCTCATTCTGTGACAGGTGAAACACCATTCCTTTTATCTTTTGGTACAGAGGCGCTGCTACCAGTAGAAGTGGGCCTCCCCACGGTCCGAGTGTTACACTTCTCTGAAAAAGAAAATGAAGAGAATCTCAGAGGAAACCTAGACCTATTAGATGATGCGCGAGCTCAAGCTTTAGATCGTATGATATCAACGAAACAGCGGGTTGCGAGATTCTATAATCGAAAGGTCCGAGTAAGGATGTTCAGAGTTGGTGATCTTGTCCTCAGAAAACTGGAAGTTTCAAACCCAAAGGCTGCTGTGGGGAAACTGTCCCCAAATTGGGAGGGACCTTATAAGATATCAAAAGTGCTCAGGCTAGGCGCTTATTCACTGGAAACACTTTCAGGGGAAGCGATCCCGCGAACATGGAATGCTGATAACTTGAGGAAATACTACCAGTAAATTCTTAAGGAAAAGCGAAGACATTCTTCTTATTATTTTTGGGGGAAGTAGCATAAAAGCATAGTTGGATGTAAAGAAGAAGTGTCTCAGTTATAATGAAATTCAACAAAAGTTTGAAGTTTGAAGCATTTCATTTCATCTATTTATACATCTTCATTCCTGTGAGAAAGACCAGTTGCTTACATTAGCATATCAATTTCTGGCCACTTTAACTAATGATATGTATGTTCTCAAGAACGACAGACATCTAATATCCGAGCAGACTGCCCGAACAGACTGCTCGTTTACGGAAAACAGCGAATGTTGCCCAAGCAAAATATCACCCAGTGATAAGGTATGACACAAGTTTTACCTAACACGGTCTAGCTTTAGTTCTAGCCCGAGAAACGGCAAAACCAAGTGGGAGTTCGTCGTCCTACCCTGTTTTGTTAATTCGAAACTTGGCCGAGCGTGAGTGCGAGGCTTCTTTGCCAGCCCTTAGCCGACGATAAGGGTTCGCGTCAAAGTAAAACACAAGCATGATGTGGTTAGCTCAAGTTAAAGAACACACTTGTACAAAACTAACACCCTCCACAGGAGTGGTGACCATCCCTCAAAGGGACAGTCAAACATTTGGCAAATGCAACCATTTGCATGCACAGCTCTATGTCCTTTTTCTAGAAAGTTTAACGTGGAGTACATCACCCCAAATGGACAAGTTAAGACCCAAGTCTTTACCGAACACGGTCCAGTAAAGGTTTTAGACAAAAACAAAATCAAAACAAAGGACGATACATTCACAACGCGAGTATGCAAAAGTAAAACCCCTTTATGTGACAGGGAAAACGTTTCAAGTGCAAAGGCTTCGTAGGCCAAAACATAGACATGAATTACAAAGCTGATGAGATGAAAACAAAAAATGTCCTAAGACGGAGGAGCATTCCCGGATCGGACACTTTTCTCCCCAGGAGAAACAACATCTCCAACTTCAACAGGTGCAGCAGTCTCGCCCGATGGAGAATCGAAACTGGGCACCACAATGTCGTCCAAGAAAATGTTTGGAAATTTGGCTGTTGTTAGCTCTTTGGCTTTCTGAAAGCCCTCTTGAAAAATGGAGAGCCCATCTTCTGTCCGTCTCCGGAGCCATTCGTCGCCAGCAGTACCATCAAGGAAGGCGTGGATGGCTTTATTACCAATTTCGGCCTTCTCCTGCTTCAGCTTCTCACATCTTCTTTCAAAACGCCCGGCCTTGTTAAGCAGATCAGCATTCTCCATCTTTAGGGCCTTGACCTCCTTGTCAAGTTTCTCAGCTTTGGCTTCGGCAGCTCTCTTGTCAGTTTCTGCGTTACGAGCCACATCCATCGCCATGGAAAACCTTTCCTGCATCTGGCTGCTATAGCAGTAAGCCTGAAGATAAGAGAGAGATAAAGACAGAGTATGTATCAGAAGTGCACGAAGAGCTTAAATAACAAGACGCGAGATGAAAAAGAAATGAAGTCCTTACGTTGTAAGCAGCTTGGACGTGCGCCATAGCGAAGGCTTCATGAGGTTGATTCTCCAAAATCAACTTATCACTTGGCAACACCCCGTGAGCCAAATGCTGAGCAGAGACATTTGCATGAGGCATTCCTGAATCACCTCTCTTGATGGTCCATCGAGGACGAAAAATGGGATCCTTGTCGATAGGGATATCTTCAACCACCAAAGGAGACACCGGAGGAGTAGGTGCGCGTAGCCGTTTCACAAGAGGGGAAGAACCTTCCCCCGCACCTTCTTTCCTTTTCCCTTTCGATGCCCTTTGCATCAATCCCATAAAATCACGTTTTGCACCCTCTTCTTTGCCAGCCATTTCTGTAAGATAGAAAGAGAGACCGTGTTAGATAACTTGTACGTAAAAAGAAAGGACATAAGAATACAAACACGGCATTGGACTCTACCTAGACTTGGAGTACTAGAAGATGATGTTCCTATCACCAGTTCTTGAGTCTTAGACTTCGAGACAATTCGAGGTTCTAAAACTGGAGTTGGAGGAACGGGCATAGCAGGGGCAGGAGGAATAAGCCCCGCATGCCGCATCTCTTGTTCTGTAAGGGGTTCGTCAATATTGAGAGCGCCCCTCCTCTTTATATGATCAAGCAGCTTCTTCGTCATAGCGTTGGGAGCCAGAAAGCCTTTCTTTTCATAATCTTTACAGAAAGCATTCCACTTTCTTGGGAACTCCCATTTGCCGCTTGGCCGCTGAATGAAGAAGTATCGGGAGTGCCAACCTTTGTTAGATTTGGGACCCCCCTTGATCACCCTGATCCGGTTATGGATGTAATACCAGCCATCGCACTTGGCCACATTCTTTATAAAGCATACCTCAAGGTATAATCTCATGAAGTCATGGACCGTCACTGGATACCCTGAGGTCTGCACAAGATAAATTAAGCCAACTAGTTTCCTCCACCCGTTGGGCACGAGCTGACCTGGAGCCATTTTGTAGTGGTTGAAAAAGGCGACTGCAAAGGGATGCATGGGAATTCTATAGCCAGACTTAATCTGGCCTTCATAGACACTGGTTTCCAAGTCTGTACCATAATTGGCAGGCTCTTGGATTGCGGGTACCCGAGCAGAAAAAGGAGGAGGCAAAGGATACTCTTTTAAGAGCTCGACAATGCTCTCTTTTGACATCTTATTCCTCTTTTCATCTGAGGCAAACCAAATGTCCTCGTCAAATTTGTCTTCAGCTTCATCTTTGATATCCCCAAGAGCATCATCTTTACGGGGAAATGAAGTGCTAGTTTGGGGAGCTGAAGTTCCTACTTGGCTATAGTGTGTTGAAGTTCCTACTTGTGATGACCTACTCTCCGACTCACTCTCTAAATCGTTCTCTGAAAAACTATTTGAAGAGGACGAAGTACTACTTGAAGTGGACGAAGACATTTTCTAAGACTACGATATTGAAAGCTACTAAAAGGAAATAGATATGCGCCGAACAAGAAGAAGAGAAGAGAACTTACTTGTCAAAGTTAAGCCGAACAGTGAAAGTGAATAGCAGGGGGCAAATGAGGAGAGGAACTCCAAATATATAGAGGGAGGAAGAAATAACTTCCCCTATAAAGGCGGTAGCATTCAAGACGCGTGTCCCGCGCGATTCCCGGGGCATTAAATTTTGAAATTTGAAATTGTAACCGTTTAGGTTCTGGCGGCTAAAGGACGGTTGTACTTGACACGTGGCAACAAAATTGATAACCTGATCATGAGCCCTCTTCCCAAGAAGCATCTACGGACTACCGTTCCGAGCAGGATGACCGAACAGGGTTCCCGACCAGGATGACTTAGCAAGGTCTTAGGTCTGCAGTCTCAAGACTGATGCCCGACCAGGATGCCCGTCCAGACATCCCGAGCAGGATGACCGAACAGGGCTCCCGACCAGGATGACTTAGCAAGGTCTTAGGTCTGCAGTCTCAAGACTGATGCCCGACCAGGATGCCCGTCCAGACATCCCGAGCAGGATGTCCGAACAGGGCTCCCGACCAGGATGACTTAGCAAGGTCTTAGGTCTGCAGTCTCAAGACTGATGCCCGACCAGGATGCCCGTCCAGGCATCCCGAGCAGGATGTCCGAACAGGTTTCCCGTCTGGATCACTTGCAAGGACCAAGGTCAACAGTCTCAAGACTGATGCCCGACCAGGATGCCCGTCCAGACATCCCGAGCAGGATGGCCGAACAGGTTTCCCGACCAGGATGATCTAGCAAGATCGTAGGTCAAAAGTCTCAAGACATGAGGTCAACCAGACTGCCCGAGCAGGAAGCCCGAGCAGGGTTTCTGGTTTACCATCCAAAGAAGGAACAATTGGTCAACCTTCCCGAGCAGGAAGCCCGACCAGGATTCCCGAGCAGGAAGGCCGACCAGACTGCCCGAGCAGGAAGCCCGAGCAGGGTTTCTGGTTTACCATCCAAAGAAGGAACAATTGGTCAACCTTCCCGAGCAGGAAGCCCGACCAGGATTCCCGAGCAGGAAGGCCGACCAGACTGCCCGAGCAGGGAAGCCCGAGCAGGGTTCCTTGTTTACCATCCAAAGGAGGAACATTGGTTAACCTTCCCGAGCAGGAAGCCCGACCAGGATTCCCGAGCAGGAAGGCCGACCAGACTGCCCGAGCAGGGAAGCCCGAGCAGGGTTCCTTGTTTACCATCCAAAGGAAGAACATTGGTTAACCTTCCCGAGCAGGAAGCCCGACCAGGATTCCCGAGCAGGAAGCCCGACCAGGATTCCCGAGCAGGAAGCCCGACCAGACTTCCCGACCAGACTTCCCGAGCAGAAAGCTTGACCATGGTTCCCGAGCAGAAAGCCCGACCAGACTTCCCGAGCAGAAAACCCGACCAGGGTTCCCGAGCAAACCTTCCGAGCAGAAATCCCGAGCAGATTATCCAATTGAGATGCTCAGTCAAGATTTGAGAGCATGATGTTTTGGAAATTCCTAAGTGGCAACGGGCATGGAGGATTCATGGCTGAACTACTTTTAGTCAACTTTCTGCATTAAATTCCTTTAACTGTTCACTTGAAGGAACCGTCAAAGGCAGGGGGCATTATGATATAGCTAAATATATCCGCCCAACCAACTGTTGACACGTGGCGTAACCAATTCTGAGTGGGCTAACAGACTCATATCGGATAAACTTCAGAGGACAGATAGAGATTGGTTAGGACTCATGCACTAATAGAAGAGTCCTGGTATGACTCTTCTACAAAAGGATCAATCAGAATAGAGTTCTAAAGAAGAAGGAAGTCTGGAAGCGGTTTATATATAGGGCGAATCCTCAGGTACACAGACAGGTTCACACACACAAACACCCAGTTCATTTTCGATTATTCAGACTCCTACCCTAGTAGCGACGTTCTGACTTTAGCATCGGAGCATCCTCCACCGGAACATCCCGGTGGTCACTTCGTGTTTTGTTTTGCAGGTGCATTTCCTAGCCGTGGTCTCGATCAATATTCAAGCAGTAACACTATGGAAACTTATTACATCCGCATTCAATGATTGTCAACCATAATATTTCTGGACTTGAAAGAACGTATTGGATGACCTTTAGACACTGCGCCATAGCGTACGTCATCTTCCTCCGTTGACTTTGGCGGCGTCCTGCCATTACGAAGGCTTCAGAGTTCAATTGCAGAATGATGATGTTTTGTGTTCATTCGTGACGCACACCTGTGACAAGGATGCTTCACGGTTCGACTCACTGACTTTAATAAATCTTAATAAAGCAACATTACCATCGCAGCATGTTATTAGCTTGTTTACACTCCAGTAAATTTGATTTGCACGTTTATTTAGAATATAAGTTATATTTTATGTGTTTCTCATTGTATCTCGAGGAACAGAGAGGGAGAAAGAAGGGATAGGAAATCAGAAAAAACCCAATTGGTAGAATACTATATTTGAAGAGAGAAGTAAAATAAAAAAAATATAAACGGTAAACATAAAAAAAAAATATCTACAGAATCTTTATTAAGTTGAAAACTGATCAATTCTTTTATGACAACCCAGAAAGAAAATATGATCGATTCAATTATTTTGAGACGGAGTGAATACATTGTTATCGTTATTGCCATGATCTTTGAATGGGCGAAATGTTAATTCATGTTAAAGAGTTGTACGAAACTGATCGATTCTCAACATCATTTTCCTTCCTAATTAAAGACATCGTTCTCCCTTATCTCTTCATGTTCATAATCTACCACGCCATTAAAACCAGCGAAAATTTTTGCATACGTTGCTTTTTTGTGAGCTTTGAACTAAGTTGTGTCACACTAGCAGGTCCTTCAAAGGTAGTGTTCAGTCAAACAACGACTTGTTGTGTAGAATCAGTATATTTGGTCATTAAAATGGTACTCGTCAATGAATTTTAGTCATTTGTAGTAACAAATAAAATATAAAGACTAGCCGTGAGTTACGTTGATGGCGGCGAAGCTAGGTAAGGGAGCCATAGGGATCGAGAACATGACTTTAATAAGTGATTTGATACAAGGAGTATCTCGTGTGGACGTGGGAAAAGATTGTGACAATGCAGTTAGTTGGGACCTTATATTAAAAGGAATAGTGAATTTTAAGGTGTTTGTCACATGCAATAAGAAAACAATAATGATGATATCAATGATACAAACAAACTACCTCCGTGGTCATTGTTGGTCCTTCCTTCCTTCATAAAAAATGGAGGCGTCCCAATATATATGTGCACTTTCTCGTATTCCAGATCGATGCTCATGGAGTCAGTCATGGATATACCTTGGTACCAAGACTCGACAAAGACTGGTAAGCTTACTCCATTCTTAATTAAGGTTGCCAGTTCACCATAAGAATGAACTAAACCAACATTTCCCTTTTTTTTTTCTTATGGTAAAATAATAAATAAAAAGACATCACAGATATAATCTAGACACCGTTTTGTCAAGCTCAGACGAGGGCAAGAACTACCTGCATTGTGTAGTGATAATTTAAGAGCCAAAGTAAAGTTAATATATAGGAGAGCAAAGCATTGCTCGGGTAAATATATTAGTTTTTTTTTCTTTTGTTATAGTTAGAACTGTAATATATATATGGTACGTTATTTTGGAGATTGAAACCAACAACCCTTGAGAGCTAATATATTAGTTACATGTAGAACTGACTTTTGAATTATGAAAGAAAATACTTAAGTAATTTCGTATGTCTCAAAATGTTCCTGAGATTACAGTTTAGCCATCGCGCATGATAATATTGATTTTACCTTGCCACCTGCTTCAATAAACATAGTGACAATGTTGATATATCACTTGTAATTGCAATGCGTCATCGTATCAACACAGATTTGTGGGGATGGTATTGGGGGGGGGGGGGGGGGGGGCCAACCAGGTCCCCTCCAATTATAAGTAGCTAGACGACATGATCATACCCTCCCACACATGGATTTGGTGGCCTAATAAAGAAGATAAACTGTAAAGTAGTCAATTATGTAAGCTTTATTTGTTACCTCTTTCTTTAGAACATTATCTTAATTCTTAACATTGTACCCTGTTGTGAAGAG